>JAFEMH010004140.1:0-225222 GCA_022495995.1 Adenophora triphylla var. japonica | reverse complement strand
GATAGCGAGGATGGAGATGAGGGAGAGGATGATGGAGAGAGTGCGATGGAGAGCGATTCGAGTAGCCCCCTTCCCACTGGAGCATTTATGGCTTTTTGGTTGTTGTACCTTTTTTGGGAAAACATGTCATTTATTTTTGCTATGCACATCTTTTGGACTTAGCCTATTTCATTTTGTACGTACATTGTTAGCCTTTTGTTGCCTTTTTTATGAAATGACAATGGTATGGTATTTGGCTTGAATATGAATGATTTGAATGGATTTTTGGCAGATCATGAATGCAATGGGTATGCGTGGGGTAAAGGACTTAAACTTCCCTATACATTTGAGAAGTGTATGAATGGTATTTGCGGCTTTTGACATGTCGAGGATTGCCACAGGGAAAACAGTGCTTTGCGATGTCGATGTCGATGACTAGTTATCTGCGCACGACATGGCTTATTATAAGCGCGGCATGGTAAGCTTTGGCTTGTGCCTTTTCATTGCCTTAGGGCCCGGAATAGATGGTTTCTGACACGAGGTTGGAATTGAGCCATGACCAAAAGAGGACCACTCTACAGCCTCCTTGGGACAATGGCAAGAGAGATATTAAATCTACTCCACAGCAAGGATGGAAACGGGGTGGCCTAGGAGGTGAAAGCTGAGCAGATCCTGCTAGGAATGTGCCAAATCAAAAGCGGTGACCAATGTGGTCGAGATAACCTGAACTTTTATTGAAGAATGGAGAAAGGAAAAGATGACCAACGTGGTAGGATGAATGAACCTTTATGAAGGGCTACCTACGTATCACAGGAGGAATCAAGCCTCAATCGTAGTTCCCGAGAATCCTCATCTAGGCAGAGTTAAGGAACGATGTCTAGGATCATTGAGGTTTTGACAATTAGGAAACTGTAGCTGGCGTTATCTCGTTATGACGGAAGTAACGGAGAGCGCTTTTTGAAGAAAATGTTACATCATTAGCAATTGGCACGTTACTTGAGCCTAGGGGTGATTTTTTCTTGGAAGCATGGTAGGGGCTGAATGCGGATATACATATGGAATGTGACAGAGTATTATTTCAGATGAGTTTCAACCAGTGGTGTCGTATCCCTTGGGTGCGGCCCGAAAACTATTTATTCTTTTGAGATGTTAATAACGTGGACTAGAATTCCCTCTTGAGTGAGGCCCGGGTTTGAACCTCGGGTCTCGGTGAATGTTCCTTTCTCAGCCTCTAGCGTTTGCAGGCGATGATGGCTTGAGCTTTTACAGCAGACTAAGCGAGATGTTGAAGTGACGGAAAGCCTCTCTTCTAAGTTGAATGCAACTGGCTCTCGAAGACAGTGCTAAGGAAGAGGCTTACTGCATAGCAATATCTTTATTAAAAGCAAGGAAAAATCAACTTTCCAGCATGGCAAAGCCCAGGTTGGATGTTGCCCAGTGGACAGGCGAGTTGCAGGTTACGAGCAGTGACTTAGTGAAGCCCGATCTGGTGACCTAAGCAGAAAATCCCAATCGATTGAGTGCTTGTAAAAGTGATCTGAGGTTGATCGATGCGGAAGCTGGATCACATCTTATGGAGCGAGGAACACGAGGGCGGACCCAGAAAAAATGGCTAAAGAAGCCCCGATAAAGGAAATGGCTTGGCAAAGCCCCAAGCTTCGAAGAGTGTCGAGCGACCCCCTAATACGAATTGTAACGAGAAAAGGAAAACCTGATACTTCTCTCTCTCTTTTTTTTTATTTTTATTTTATTTTCTTTAGTGTCGAGTCAACCTAAAGGAAATGTGAAAAGAAAATATTCTTAGAAAGTTATAAATGAGGGGCATATTTTTTCGAAAGGTGGGAATAGATCCCGATCTTGTATTATTCCGATGGCCTTATTCGATGTAGGCACAAGAAACTGGCTTTGGGTTTGACTCTTTTGGGAGAGTATGAGCGTAGAAGGGTTTGTAACGGTGTATGGAAGCCCTCACTTGTGAAGGAAAATCGATGTTTAGCACTATTTTTTCTAAAATGTAGAAAAGGAAGACTTGTCGAGACATCGACAGCTTGTTTTATTTGCAATAATCACAAGATTGCTTAAAACTCTTTGTTGATGTTCGGGTTATTCAACCATTAATCTCGATATGAACAAACATTCACAGGTGCTCATGAGGAGAAAGTCAGCAGTTGTCGCGGATGAAGGTTGGGCGGTGTGAAAGAAAGGTTTGTGTATAGGGGTGTGATTGATGAAACCGGGTTTCCCAGGATTTGAATATGTCTATGGGAGAGGTCAGCGATGAGACCGAATTTTCTCGAGATTTGAATATGCTTATGACCGGCCAGGACCATTCAGGCGTTGCCCTACGTTCCCCTGTTATGAGGAGCTCAGTCCGCAAATAGTTCGACCTTGGCACAGACCCAATGTTTAACTTTAGGAACCTCAGTTGTGTGATTCAACATAAGGCAGAAAAGGCTTAGGATGTGAATGAATGAGGCGTCTGGAAAAGCCTGAGGATGATTCCTTGACCAAGTCATTTTGGATGGTTGCTTCGATTTTAAATGCATTGGGGGAGAAGGGATTGCACGTGCCTAAAGGAAACTTACCTGAAATAGCACGGCAGCCTCGACACTTTATTCTTCTCGACAACTTTCATTCTTTGAGCTTTGATTTTGCCACTGTCATTCAAGCTTTTGATGGGCGGTCTTTGGGTCCTTGGCCTCATTTTCTTTTATTTTCTATGTGCTGACCATATTGTTTTTGCCTACAAGGCTGCCCTTTTAGGGATTTTCGGTCCTATTTGGGCATTACTCTTTTTGCTGTTGAGATTTTTCAATAGCCTGCTGCTTTTTTATTATATGTACAACTTGTTTGTTTTTGCCTAGTACGCGCTTTTAGGGATTTTCGGTCTAGGCCAGGCATTACTCTTTTACCTCCACTGAATTTTTTATTTTATATAAACACACGAGGAGCCAAGGCGAGAACCTCTCACCTTGGAAACTTTTCTTGAAATATCTCTTGAGGTCTAAGGCTGAGGCTCCTAATTCAGTCGTTTGTCGAACCACGGGGTCAATCTTTCGAAGAGCTGAGTGGCCTTTTGTTTGTCCCTTGATATTTGCCGCCGTCAGTTGAAGCAGTCAAGAGGAATGTGAGAAGGTGGACATGACATGGATTGAGAAAGATGTATGGTTTAATGAAGGCCTTTTTGTGAAGTAAGGAAAGTGTATGGCTTGATGGAGGCCTTTTGCTGGGGTAAGCGAAAGAGTGTATAGGGAGAGCATTGGTTGACTTTCTCACACCGATTAATCGACGAAAGTGAATTATATTCGAGAGATTACTTGCAATGAGCAATGCGAAGTGATCATATAAAATAAAACCATTTCATTAAATGTAATGTAGGTGTGCAAGAAATAATGTCTTAAGTCTAGCAAGAAAAGAAGAAGACTTCTTTTATAGAAAATTGAAGATTAAATGACAATGTCCGTAGCAGGACTTGATTGAAAGAGAGAAAAGTACTAGAACCTACGAAGGTTGGCCGAGAGACTATTTTTTTTTTTACTTAAGGATAGAGTAGACTCCTAGTCTAGCTACTCTTCGACGGGTTGGTGCCGCCAGGTTAACTCTCTGTAGTGTAAAAACTTTCCTTATGAGCGTAGAAATCACCATTGAATTTCTTTTCTTCGAATCCACTTATGCTGTCTCATTACATGCCCAAAATTGCTTGTGGTACTCGCAGAACTTGGTCCCTGTAATCTAACTCTCTTGGGGTTTCTTGGCTTATAATTCTTGAGAGGTGTGAGAAGACCTCGTTTCACCAAATCATCGAAAACTTTGCTCGTGGGCATCCCCGAATCATCAGCCGATGTTTCGATCTTGCACTTCTGAATCGACCTCTTACCATAGCTTTTGTTTTTGGCCCATGGAGGTTTCGAGCTTCCCATTTTCTATCAACTTTTGGATCTCATGCCTCAAATAGGTGCAATCATCGGTATTGTGCCCATGGTATTGATGGAAAAGACAATGCTTGGATTCATCCAGCCGAACATGGGGATTCTGGGTTTCCAATTCTCCAGGTGGCTTTATCAGCTTTTCTTTCATCGGCTTTTCAACATCTTGCTTAAAGACATCTCCATGTTGTCAAAATGAAGGGAGCGAGGTTTTCGGGAGACATTGTTGTTCTCAAAACTCGATTCCCATTGTCCAAGTGGTTCCATTGTTGGATTTGGGTTGAAGGAAGCTACGACACTCTTTCACGGTGTATGAGCCGAGTAAGGTTCTTTGCTTGGTATTGGGTTATGCTCGGTGGAGTCATTTCCTTGCTGGTTCGACATCTTGGGTCAAGGAGTATTGATACTCATCATGAGGTCAAGCTTCTCTTGCATCTCTGTTTCACTTGCTCCATTAATATTGCAGCGTGGGGGTCAACGGGGACTCTCGCGGCAGGACTTTTATTAGCGGATGGAACCACGACCTTGAGCCAGGCTGACGGGTGAATTCGCTAAATCCAGTAGGTGACAGCTGAGAACTTGAATCATCCAGATCCTCTTTTGGCAACTCATGATTGCGTTCAGGAGGGTATAGGGGTTTCAAAACATAGCCACATATCTCAGACTGATTATGTGAAGCTGGAGTATAGACTGGCGGTATTCTGAAGCGAGAGGCAGTGGGGTGAAGCCCAATCCGTTACGAGGAGAGGGCGATGGAGCCACTGATGGTGGGATGTTAGAAAGGACCAGGAGAAGTGATCCTTGCAGAGGGATCATATGTGGATGGAGGAAGGTATTGGTTATAGGTCGGGAGGAGTGAGATGGCTACTTGGAGTCTCATCTTCGACTACTACCGAGAGAACCGTTGGACTCAAGCTGTTACTTGAACTCCATTGCGGCAAAGAGCACCGATGAGCAATGACAGTGCTCTTCATGAACCTTCTTGGGCATTTTCCAAAGCCGGGACTAACTCTTCCTTCCTAAACATCGATTTCCTGCATCCTCGCTGTTCTACATCCAAATCGCCATTACGACTCTTAGCAGGCTGATAAGCCCCATGCGAACCTAAGGTTTTCTGAAAAGCCGCTGACCCAGTATTCTAGCCCACTTCTTTCTCGCTGCGAGAAAGGGACAGGCAAGGTTTAGGCTCGGGGATAGGTAAGGTAGGTATGATTTAGACTTGGAGGTAAGTGTTTAGGCTAAAGGCTCAAGTAACATGCACTTATTGCTTAAGTTTTTACTCAAAACACATTTTCTCCTAATCCTAATTGATCGGACAAGATGAGACCTTGAAAGATCAAGATTGAAATTTGGAGATCGGACCGAGGAGGTCTCGATTAAGGATTTGACCATGAAAGGTCGAGATGGGAAATCGAAAATCGGACCGAGGAGGTCTCAATTAGGAATATGACCTTGAAAGGCCAGAATAGAAAATCGGAAATCGGACCGAGGAGGTCTCGATTAGGGTTTGACCATGAAAGGTCGGAATAGAAAATCAGAAATCGGACCGAGGAGATCTCGATTAGGGATTTGACCATGAAAGGTCGGAATAGAAAATTGGAGATCGGACCGAGGAGGTCTCGATTAGAGATTTGACCGTGAAAGGTCGAGATAGAAAATCGGAGATCGGACCGAGGAGGTCTCGATTAGAGATTTAACGTGAAAGGTCGAGATAGAAAATCGGAAATTGGACCGAGGAGGTCTCGATTAGGGATATCAGAGATAGGAAAATGCAATTATGATTACATTAATTGTTCAAATTTACTTAAAACAATGTCTTTTATTTATTTCTATTTGGTTGGAAAAGGGGGTTTGCCCTTCTTTTTCGCAACTACTCTAGATCCTGGATCAGTGGGTTCCGTCACTACGTCTATAAGCCCCTCATATTCCACCTGTATTTCGACCTCCCAGGGTGGACAACCCCGGGCGAGGGTCCTATAGGGCACGCGGATCCCACCGACCGAGAGTAAAGAACGCTCCTATCGGGTCTAGCGGGTCATAGGACCTTTCAACGCACGAGCGATGCGGATTATAGTCAAGGCGATACCGGGAAAGTCTCGTCTTTCTGCCTTAACGAGATTTTGGCAGAGTTTCGCTTGAGCGATTGACGTTTTGACTTTCGGTAATGTCCGAGAAAATAATAGGCATGGGTCGGGCGGTAAAAAGCCGGATGACACGGTGTCACATTGAACTTCGTTGCATACACGGTGCGTGGGTCGGAATCGAAGTCAATGCCGGTCAAGATCTTGCCAATTTTTCCTTGTCGGAATTTTGGCAGAGCTTCGCTTGAGCGAAAGATCTTTTGATTTTTGGCAAAGACTCGGTCTTGACTCTTACGCATTCCGTACAGGTCAAGGTCAATAGTCAATGTCAGAGTTGAGATCTCGCCAATTTTTCCTTGTTGGAATTTTGGCAGAGTTCTTCTTCCGTTATGAACTAAGGCTTGACCTTTACGAGGGTATGCAACTGGGCTATATGACACGGACTAGACCAAAAACCAACCAAAAGTCACGGTTTTTTGAAACGTGTGACACGGTGACCGTGCATTGGTCGAAACCGTTGCCGGGGGAGGTTGGGATGATTAGTGCGCGCCCGGGAGCATCGTAAGGCTGTCCGTGGACTCAGTGAACCACCCTCGGGTTTGAAGGACGTGCGTGCAAAGTGTATGCAGGATATATCGGGTGCGCGTAGTGTGCGGTCTCTAAAAATGTTCCTTTTTGAGTTAAAAAACAGAGATTTTGAGAAATGTGTTTTAAAGGAATGATTTTCGGGACGGGGAAAAATGCAACACGTAAGCACGTAAATTTTAAGGAGCCCGGTCGAGTCATGAAGAGTTTGAGTAGCCCCAAGCTACTAGGGCTGCAGATTAACCATGATTTTTCCTGGTGGAATTGCCAGCTGAGGTCGCCGGTCGAATCAGAGGAGAATTGAGCCGTGTGGCTTGCATGGATCAATTTTCCGGTTCCACTCCCTTTTGCTATTTTCGGGTTGTTTCCCGTTTCAAAGTATGCAATGAGATTCCAAGATGCAAATGATGCAATGCATGGTAAAGAAAGCAAGCACGATTAATGAAATCGGCGATGGGAGTCTAACCGCTCAAAGGGAAAAGCTTTCTTTTATTTTTCAAAAAAATTTCGAAAAGGGATGCTTGGTACGTGGATTGTTAAACCAGGTTATCCCAACTCCCACGTCGGGGAGTGTACGGGAAGGGTAAGTGGTTTCCACCTATATGCACAGGAGTATCAAATTTTTTGTTTTGAAAATAAAAGCTTTTCTCCTTTGGGATTTCCCAGAGTCGCAAGCTTGTGAATGTGGTGCCCAAATTTTGTTTGTTGGATTCACGCAAGTTTGAAGACATCCGGTTTAAATTTGAAGAACGGAGTCGCCACGCCATTTTGATTACCTCAAAACTTTGAAAAAAAGGTTTTATGGGTTCGGAGGTTAAGTTACCCCTTGGGAAGAACGTTTGGCGTTCACCCAAAGTGCCTTGCCGGAGCAAGTCTCCCATGATTTCATTAATCGTGCTTGCTTGCGTGCTTTCTTGTGTGCATATGTTTGAGAAAAAAAAGGGGGGAATGTCCCAAGTTGTCTTTCGGACGTACAAACCATTTGTTGGTTGTCGCTCGGGATTCCTTGGAATTTTATGTATTTGGGATTATGATCCCGTCCTCATCTTATGACTTGTGATCATCGCATTTTAACCTCGGGACTTGCGTGATCGAGAGAATGACTCTCTTTATGGTCAAAGATGAGGTTCTTTAGAAAAGGAAGGTCCTTAGCCCATCAATCCTACGCTTTAAGACGGTCGAGCTCGTATAGATGCTTCATACTCTTTCTTAAGCGATAATCGGAGATACAGGGTTCTAGGTTGTCCCTTTCTAAAGAAATATGGAACCTTTAATGGAAGGAACGATGTAAAGATAGGATCTTTTACACCGGTCCGTTCCAAGGTTGCTAATGGGGGAAAGGGGGAAATGCATGATTAAAAAAAATGACACTTTAGTGAAAAGATGACATTTTAGAGTGTAAAGAATGTCTTTTGGTTGCAAGGGATGCCTTTTGTGCAAAGAAAAGATTTTTATGTAAAGAATGCATTTTTTTATGTTGGAAAATAGCATTTAATGCACAAATGATGCATGAAAAATGGCAAAGTATGCATTTTGAGTATGAAAATGAGTTTTTGAATGCAAAAGATGCATCTTTAATGTGAAAAGGGGATTTTTAGTGCAAAGGATGCACCATTAAAGCAAAGATGTCATTTTGGTGAAAAAAGATATCCTTTTAATGCAAACGATCTTTGCTCCGTATGCAAATGTTTTAGTTGAAATGCGGATTGATGCATTAGGAAAGGCAAACATCGGATTACGGTGAAAAAGATGAGAAATACGCAAGCTGGCTACTTATGTCGCGTGACATAAATTTGCCTATGTCGCGTGACATAACAAGCCATTTGCGAAGCCTAAACAGGTGAGATTTGCGAGAGGTAACAAGGCACCAAAATGGTCAAGTTACTTCACAAACAAATCTCGAGAGAGCATGTTTATCAAGAATGAACACTTCAAGAGGGTGTGGACATGAGGGATCCACACTCATCTTGAGTGTTCATGCAAACCAAGAATCAAGCCAGGAGCTTTTACATGAAATGTGATGAAATCAAATGTGGATCTATGAAATATGAAGCTAAAGTATGTAACTGTAATCAGAATGTCACATTATCAACGCATGTAGCATGTAGATCTTATGTATAATGAAGATAGGAAGGGGAAAAGGGTAGAAAATCGTTACCCTTGAAGACCGCGACTCCACACTATATCAAGTTAGATATAGGGGCCTTGAAAACTTGACAACCTCAGGGGGGCCCGAGTTCAATCCTTGGCTCCGTGGGAATTCTTGGTTCTTGGTGTGTGTGAAAAGTGTGTGTGTGGGAAGTGTGTGTGTGGGATTGATTTGGGAGGATTATTATGGTTTGGGAGGTATGTGAGGAGAGAGGAGGCTTCTGGGCGTATTCCCTATAGAGGGGAGCGAGGGGTGGAAGAGGTGTGTGTAAAATGAGAGGTGAAGGCCTCTATTTATAGAATTTTGCTGCATGGGCTTGTTATGTCGCACGACATAACAAGCCATACTACTTTCCTTCTAGAAACATGCAAGGTGGCAACCTTCTAGAACTTTTCATGGCCTATTATGTCGCACGACATAAGTAGCCGAAATACTTCGAGATTCTTCTAGAAACATGCAAGGTGGCAAGCTTCTAGAAGTTTTTCATGGCCTATTATGTCGCACGACATAAGTAGCCACTTCCGATCCACTTCTAGAAACATGCAAGGTGGCAGTCTTCTAGAAGGGTTTTGGAATTAAGAAAAACGTGTTTCTTAATTACCAAGCATTCCTTTCAGCCCTTAAAAGGCTTGGAACATTTCTGAAATTATTCCGGAACTGTAGGAAAGTCCGAGGAATTACCGAAAAAATTACCGGAATTGCCGGGAAAATTAACCGGAAGGCATGAGCCAGATTTGGGTACTTACAATGACCTCTCGTCGGTGCACGTTGACAATGCGGCATGATCTCTCGTTTAGAACACGCCACGGGAGTGACATGTCCCTACGTGAAATCATGTTGCGTTGGCAACATGCCCACAAGATGCGAGGTTTTGGGGAAGGTATAAGGACCTACGATATGTTTCAAAAACAATTCATTTTGGTGTAATAAAAACGTTGTATCAAAAAAACCAACCGTGGGTAAGGTTTAAGTGTGGTGCCACCTACAACGCACTAGGGGGTTAGGTTTGATTTCAGGCGCTCAAGCGTAGGCGAATTTCATGGCCGTCCGTGATGCCGTCAATTGCACCCGAGGGTTCTAGATCTATGTAGTGTAGTGTGCGGATGACTAATTCTTGTATTTATGAAAAAAAAAATTATTATTTTATTTTATTTATATTTGAAAGAAAGAAGAAAACACACACACTCTCAAAGGGAAGAAGGGGGAACAATAATCAACTGAACCACATTCGATCCAAGGGACTGCCCTCAAACCAGCTTTCTGAAACTTGTTCAGTGGCTACTCCTGTCGCGTGACACAGGACATCAGGGGACAGAGATGTCGCACGACCAGGGTAGTCACTGAACCAGAACCCTGCAAGCAATCAAATCAGCCCCTGCCTCTACATGGCAAGGGACAAAGCAAGAATATCTAATAGCACAACAAAATGACCACAAAACACAAGGCTCACAAGTCTCATAATCAACAAAATGCATGAATCACAAATGATTATCAAAGATGCATACAAAGATGGATTTATTGGTTGTTCAATCTAATGAAAGCTTGACCCAGTATACTTTTGAAAAACAGGTTTTCAAAACACTTATCCCCAGCAGAGTCGCCACTGAATGTGCGCTCGCCCTCGCGAAATTTGGTTTCACGGTGAAAGAGTAAAAAAGAGAGTTGCCACGCCATGCTTAAGAGGTGCACTTTGAAAAACCTATGAAAGAGAACGGGTTCGGGGGTCAGGTTACGTGTTGGGAAGAACCGAGAGTTCACCCAACACGCCTCGTCCGTAGAACATCCAAGCAATCCATGAGTGTGTGCAAATATGGATAATGAACTAGTGTGCTAAACATGCATTTTATTAATGTGAATTGAGACTTACAACTTGTGAACCAATTATTTAGGGAGGCCACATCCCTACTATAACAATTCGAGCAGTTACAAAAGGAAATGGTTCACGCAAACGGGCATAATGTGTGTCGCATGACACATGGCACAGGTGACCAGATGTGTTGCGTGACACAGGATCACTCATGCACAATGTGTCGCGTGACACAAAATGACCATCTGCAGGAACTTACAAAATTGAACACCAGATCAACAACAATCAACACAGATCTAATTAATTGAACAGATTAGATTCGAAATATAGAATTAACAACAATTCGACCCCGGGAGCGTGGATATGGATAGATCCACACCCCCTTGGGGTCTAAACACCAAATTCAAACAATATCCAACAATTAAAGCTCAATTACTCAGATTAATCAAATTATACAGAGAGATTGTGATTGGGATTCAGTAATCTAGATGGATAGAGTCAGATTACTGAATCCAAGAGAAATAAACAATAGAATTAGGAAGGAATTAGATAGAAGAGAGAGAGAAGAGGGGTTTGAGAATTGTTACCCTTGTTGCTTCCACGAATTCTGTATCAAGTTAGATACAGAATCCTTCAACTACAGCTTCTGGTCTTGCAAGGCTTGAAAGGATTGGTGCAAAGTAGATCCAAGGTTTGGTTGAGAGGGTGAGTTGAATTGGAGGGAATTGGGGTAGGTTGAAGGTAGGAGAGAGAGAGGATTGTGTTTGGGGTGCTTTGTTACTACGCAATTTCTTCAGAGTAACAGTAGGTTAGGTTCTGGATCCATTTCTAAGAGGGGAAGGGTCTTATTTATAGGCTGCAGTTAGTGGTCACCCTTTGTCGCACGACGTTACGTAACCACTTTCCATGCCTCGACTTGTCGCGTGACACAAGGTGACACAACCGTTTTTGGCGCCAAAACCAGTTTCTGGAACATTCAGGCATAAATACCTAAAAGGTCCAAAAAGGTTTATTCCCAGCAGGTCCCTTGGCATGAGCAAGGTACCAAAAGGTACTTCCATCGCGGCAAACTTATGAAATGTTTTTGGAAGTCTCAGGACGGACCGGGAATTTACCAAAACGCCCCTCAATGCAATTTTATTACGTTAAAATGCGTCTAAAAGAGTCGCGAATTGGATTGGCGTACTTACATCTGGGAGCCCGACGGTGCTGACTTTGTGGTTGCAGGAGAGGCTTGGGGCTTTGTCGGGGGCTTCGCCTACTCAGTGCCCTTGGGTGATTTCTCAGAGGGGTGCCCCTAGGCAACAGAACCAGGGTAGCTGGGAGCTAATGATGGCTCGGCTATCTACCTCTGACATCCACTGGTGGGTACCTCATTGGAGGCTGCAGACTCGGAGGACGTTTCAGGAGTCCTATATAGTGAGGGTTCCGGGATTCTCTTTGTCATCCTTCTACATACCCTGCTTAGTGTCCAGGCAGTTTGGGACATTACAGGAGCCGTTGGGCGATTGGGAGGACATCCGTACCATGAAGGTGGTGCCTTTGGACATGAGGGATCCAGTCAGCTTCTCATTCTTCTCGAGGGCTTGGACATATACTGCTTTCCCACCCATGGCCATTCTCAAGAGCAGGAAGAGTACTATCCTAACCACGGCCTACTTGGACTGGTATGAGAGGGAGATGGGAGCGACTCAGGTCGTTTTAGGAGAGAGACGTCAGGCTTTATTGGGGGCTGACTGCGACTCGAGTAGGACTCTGAGGGAAGCTGAGGCTAAGGCGAGTCGCCATAACAAGTCGGGTGACCTTATCAGAGATATGGAGGCTCGGTATGGGAGGCTTTCAGAAGTCGCTCCCTTGACTGTGGCTCAGAGGGAGGAAGTGCGGACTCGTGCCCGGGTTGAGAAGGCACTTATTGACACGGGTTTGATGGAGGCTCCAGTGAGGATACTTGAGGTCGGGATGAGGGAGACCAACATATTAGAGAAGAAGAGGAAGAACACTCGACGAGGTCGAGGTAAAGGGAAGAAGAACAAAGAAGACTCAGTGAATGACAACTGATAGGTCTTTTCTTAGGATTCCCTTATTGCCATTTGCAAACAAAGTAGTTTATTAGGCATTTTATTGTATTTTAGATCTTTGTAGCAGGTTAGCAGAGTCAAGAATAGACCGTGCTTGAACTCATCAAGAAGTTTTTAACTTGTAATTAACAAGAGATATTTATCTTAGAAATTATAAGACACATTTCATGAAAATTTCAGATGTCTTATTTATTGTTTAGACTGAACCATTACTGGCTGCCTACGTTCCCCTTTTACAAGAAAGACTAAGGGGCTCAGGTCTTCGTAGTTCATTCTGGTGAACTATCGGGATTTTTGTTCTTTTGGTCTTTTTCTTCCTTTTTTTCTTTTTTTTTTTATGTGCGGCCACTGTTTTTCCTAGATCGCCCTTTTTGGGGTTTTCGGCCTAAATTTGGGCATTACTCTTTTGCACTAAGATTTTTTATTTCTTTTTTTTTCATGTGCAACCCTGTCTTTTGCCTAGACCGCCCTTTTTGGGGTTTTCATCCTTGGGCATTACTCTTTTTGCACTAAAAAATTTTCTTTTTTTTTTATATGTATTTTTTTCTTTTTTTTTCTTTTTTTTAGACATAGTACCTGCGGAGCTTATCACCGTTGACTGGGTTGACAAAAGGATTGCCGTCTAGGTCCGCAAGCTTCATTGCTCCTCCCGATAGTATCTTCTGCACCACATACGGGCCGATCCAAACGGGTTCCCATTTTCCCAGCGGGTTCTCTCTGGTAGGGGGTTTCACCTTCAACACTAGGTCACCCTCTTTGATATCTCGGGTGTGCTCCATGGCTTTTAGCCTTCTTTCATCAAGCAGGGCCAACTCATCATGCCGGCTGCGCAGCCATTCTACTTCGTGGACACTGTTTTCCAGGAGGACCCTTAGTGACGGAATTTCCAACTCTACGGGCAACACTGCTTCCATCCCGTAGGTTAGGGCAAAGGGAGTTTCTCCCATAGCTGTTCTGACAGATGTTCTGTAGCCCCAGAGTACCAGGTGCAGCTTCTCAAGTCAGTCACGACCATGGTGGCCATTTTTCGGATAATCGGCTTGAGCATCTTATTGGCAACTTCCACGAATCCATTAGTCTGAGGTCTGTATGGGGACGACTTGTGGCGAGTGATTCTGAATCCTGACAGTAATCTATCGCAGTCCCCTTCAAAGTGCGACCCGTTATCTGAAATGACCTCATTGGGCACCCCATATCTGCACATAATGTTTTCTTTGATGAACTGGGCCACTTTTCTGGAAGTGAGGACCTTGTAGGACTTGGCCTCTACCCACTTGGTGAAGTAGTTGACTGCCACTAGCACGAATTCATGCCCATTGCTTCCTGCCGGGGCTATCTTCCCTATCACGTCAATACCTCAAGTTGCAAACGGCCAAGGAGTCGTCATGCAGTACAGGTCATGAGGCGGAGGATGGTTGAGGGTGGTGTAAGTACCCAAATCCGGATCATCAAAATCCGTTAGAAGGTTAACCGGAATCCGTTAACTGGCCCGCTCCAGGTTAACCGAAACCCGTTAAGCTCCCCGCTGCCAAGCCAACGAGATGTCCCGGGACTGCCCCGTGCATCCCGACATCAAAACGTACTCAACACACGTCATCGCACGTAAAAGTAAGGCTTTCCCTGAAAAATGCACTTTCCGGCACTTTCCGGGGGCATTTCGGACATTTTCCGGACAGTTATTTTAAAAACGGACAAAACCGGGAACAATGGCACGAACTCCCATGAGGCTGGTGAGTCATGGGACACGTGGCTTGCATGCCACAGCCCTCTAGTCACCTTTCAATCAAATTCATTGTGAAAAGACAAAAATACCCCTGGTATGCAGTCTCAGTCCGGCTGGACTCATTTGCAGGAAATCTGGAATTGCCAGCAAGCCCCTCCAATTTCCAAAGTTTCACAAAACCCCCTGGATTTCAGGTTCAGTCCGTCCGGACTCATCATGAATTTTTACCTATAAATACAAGGGCTGTCAAAGCCATTTGTAACAACAAAATTTCACCCCTTTCACTCAAAACCCCACGGCCTAAACTGAGTTCCACTCCCCCCCGAGCCTCGGTTTTACCTCGTTTTGCGTGAAAACTCCGTATTTCGATCAAATATAACCCCCGCCACCTTGAAACACCGTTCCAAACACACTTTCATATCCCGTATACGTCCCCCGAGTAAAAGGAGCCGACTCTAGCCATAGTTAGCTCCCTCTCTCTTTGAAACTCTCGTTCCGTCTCGGTTTACGCGCCAGTCGCTACAACTGTTTCGGACGACATCGTTGAAATGTAGACGCCTCTGTCTAACGGGGTCCGATATGTTTTAGCCCCTAGATCCTCTTCTCTTCCCGTAAGAGAAGTAATCTCGGGTTAAAACGGTGTTCCGATCCTGTTCCGTTTACTTTTATGTCATTTACAATTCCGAATCGTTTGATCCGTCGTTCGTCATTTACAATTCTGGACCGTTTGATCCGTCGAACGTCATTTACATTTCATGCAACTTTACAACTCCAAGTCGTTTGGCTCGTCGATCGTACTTTACAATTCCGAGCTATTTGGCTCGTCGATCGTACGTTATAATTCCGGATCGTTTGATTCCGTTGATACCGCACTTTAAATACTGTCATTTACAAGTCAGAACCGTTTGGATCGTGATAGTATTTACTTTTCAAAGTCCGAGTCGCAACCCGATTCGTTGATCGCAAAATCATTTAATACGTTTTTCCCGTAAAATTGTTAACAATGTAATGCCCGGTTCAAAACCGGAGTTTGACCTTCGAACTCTCTTTCAAAATGCGCGAAGTGACGTTTGGCATCTATACGCTCATCTTCAAACTTAAAATCCGACTTTTGACATTCAAAATCATTTAATACGTTTTTTTCGGTAAAATCGTTAACAATGGCATGCTCGGTTCAAAACCGGAGTTCGACCTTCGAACTCTCTTTCAAAACGCGCGAAATGACGTTTGGCATACAAACGCTCATCTTCAAACTCAAAATCCGACGTTTGACATTCAAACGCTCTTTTCTTAAAAGTCAACATTTAACACTTAAGATAAACAGTTAAAATCAGCATTTGCGCCACTTTTCCTAAAACTTCCAAAAAACCGACGTTTGTCATTCAAACGCTCGCCTTTTCAAACAAGTCACCTAATCAACGTTTGACATTCAAACCAAGATTAAGCTTGTCATTCAAGCCCCCATTTCAAAATGCAAACACACACACACACACACGATTTCGAGAAAGGTAGAAAGACTCGTCATACGAGGCATTTCGGGTAATCTCAATATACTCTTCCCGAAACGTAACGTGACCTCCGAACCTAACAATCTCTGGTACTAAAAAAGCCTTTTACTCGTTTTTGCTATCAATAAAAATGACCCATGTTTTCAAAAGCCTTTTCCTAAGTTTTTGCTGCCAATAAAAACGACACCATTTTTCACAAAAGTCATTTCTCAACGTTTGGGCTCAAAATACAAAAATCGCGTGGCGACTCCTCTCCTTCCCAAAAGCGAGGTCTCAGACACCAACCCTCCGACAACCGCATTCGCTCGCGCGAAATTCGGGTAATTTCAGTTGGCGACTCCGCTGGGGACTGGATACTTTTTTCAAAAACTGCCGATGTTTTCAAAAAAGCCTTCCGTGGGTCAAACTTTCATTTTACCCTTCCTCGTTTTCGTGTGAATGTGCTACTTTAAACCTCGAACGGTTTTTTCAAGGGCATTACATTGTCTTCTTTTCAAAATCATGCCATGTTTGTGCATTCCCATTCATGTTTGATTTTCATGCTATCTTTTGAACTGCGCATCAAAATTCTTTAAGACACATTCTGAAAAATCTTATTTTTACTCAGAAAAAAAAGAATTTTAGTGACCGCACACTACTCGCACTTGCTGCCTCGATACACCGCACTTCACGTGCACTTGCTGCCTCGGTACACTGCACACTACAACCCGTAACCCGGGATGACCGTTCAGTTGCACCTCGGTTGGTCTGCCAGACACCTTTCCAGGGCGCACGGGATCGTCCCAAACAGCCCATCCTAGCCCGTGTAAGCCATGCACTCTTTGTGTCACACTTCGTCCAAGACCCCGGTTGGTTTTTGGCTTAGTTCGTGTCATAAAGCCTAAGTGTATGTTTTTACGCCGGGTTCCGCCACGAGTCAAGCTCGAGAGATTGAGACCCAAGGTCGTTCCCGACCCGAAGTCTTGAGCTTTTCAGCCTTGACTTTGCCGCGGAGCTCTGCCGAAAAATATACCCGAAGGTTCAATGTGACACCGTGTCACCAAACCCTCACCGTATATACCATGCCAGCCACAACTTAGTCAACGCTAAAATCTAAGGTCCCTCGCGCAAGAGAGTCAGGAGAGGTCATGCCAAAATTTTGGCACGATCCCCGCCTTAACTTAAGGACGTTGACTTGGACTGTGGCCCGTGCGTCACATACGTTGGAAGTTTACGTGATCAGCTAGCTTTAAGTTCACTTTTTTCTTTTGTCGGTGGAACTCGCCTGCCTTATAGGACCTCGCTCGGGATTGTCCGTCCCGAGAAAGATGATCTACAAATGGAAACGAGGGGCTTATAAGCGTAGTGACGAGATCCACTGATTAGAGCTCTAGGGTTAGTTGCGAAAAAGAAGACACGCTCTTTTCTAACCGATTAGGACTCTAAGAAAACGCGTTTTAAGTAAACATTAATCGGTAACTGCACATTGCACAAGCCCAAAACCTTGAGCCAAATACCCTTTTTCGAAGCCTAAACCCTGCCTTTCTTTCACTGCAGCGATCAGAAAGTGGTTCAGATTTCCGGGTCAGCGCCTCGCCAGAATCACCCCAGGTTACGGCGGCGTCGAGACGGTTCTTCGGTTCCCTCGGTTCCCTCGGCCAGAATATCTCGACATGTCTAGCTCACCGAGAAATCGTGACGGGGAAGGACCCCGCCACCGGTAACAGATATGACTTTGGAAGAAGACATCCGGGCTTGTGAGGTTCACAAGAGGCGAAGAAGATCGGCGAGAATTTCGTGGTACGGCTTACGAATGAGCGAGGTATAGCGGCTATCCCCGGTCGAGACGGAACTTTCGTCCTGGTCGAGGATGACGATTCCCCAAAACCAGTTCCTTAAACCTTCAACCAGGTTCCTCCCCCGCAAACTTACTGGATGCCTTCGAACCAAGGAAACAGCCGACCTAGGCTTCATGTTGCCACCTCTCAGGGCAACTCTGTCATATATGGCCAGCCAGTGCTACTCCCATCACCCAATACCACCAGCGCACCGCTGGACCATCTCAGACAGATGCCAATATCCTTCAATACCCTCTTGGGTTCATCCCCTTGCCTATACACGAATCCCAAAACACCGGGGACAAACCCCGATACAGTTCAGAAAAGGCCCCCATATATTCGCATATATCAAGCCTTCCACCTCCAATCACTACCGCTCACGTGGTAGCAGCCGGCGTCGAGCCTCACAGTCCACCACTAGACCCAACCTTAGCCTGGATTGTCGAACAGATGAAAGACCTGAAAGCCACCATGAGCATCTCAAAGCAGGAAACGCTCAAATCCACAGATCTGGGAATGGTCATGCCTCTCCCTGCCAAGTTCAGAATGTCGGAGATGGACCGATTCGACGAAACCGAATGTCCTCAAACGCATGTCGACACCTACGTTCTCGGCATGAGAGCGAAAGGAGCAACCCTCCAGCAAATGGCCGACCACTTCCAGCATACGCTCAAGAGTTCAGCGTTACGATGGTTTCTAAGGGTCAAGCCTGCGGATCGCCACACCTGGGATCAGATCAGTAACATTTTCCTGGAACGGTACCGATCCAACCTAGAGTGGGAAACGAGTCGTGAGGACTTAATCACCACTGAGCAGAAAGCGGATGAAAGCATCGGAGAATTCTACAAGAGGTGGAGTTGGAAACTCTCCGAGATCATGGAGCCACTCTCCAAGGATGAACAGATGCGGATCTTCAAGTCCTGCTTAAGACCGTCCATCAGAACTCTCATCAGTCATCATTTCTTCCCAGATCTCCGGGCCATGGTCAATGTCGGCTCACAGTTTGAGAAGGACCTCAAGGAAAAGTTGGCTACTGCACAGCCATACAGATACCGGTCAGCAGTAGCATTCAATCCCGCACCGGCCCCAGCAAAGGCAAAGATACGTCTGTCAACTACATCCATCAGGGACAGCAGTCGGGCAACAGAAACCCAGTCCCACAAAGCAACAATTCCACTCAGAAGCAGCCTGCCGTACACTTCGACAAGTTGGACATGCCGTCATCTTCACACCCGTAGACAAGGTAAAAATTATTTACATAATTAATTCATTATTTATTTCTGTTATATTTAATTACATGGGTAAAAGAACGTGGGAAAAAACATGTTCCATGAACTCCTTTCAACGGTTTGAAAGACCAAGTCAAGATGAAGATAACATGCTGAAATTCTAGGGAAGTTTGTTAGGATTTTATCTTCTGTTATTTTTTTCTATTTCAAATAAAAGTACTTGTCTTCATTTTTTATTTGTTGAATGATTACTGACTTAAGCATCGGAGGGGCGTTAGCTAAGCTAACGCCCACCCCTAACATGTTTCTGTTTTGTAAGGAAACAAGAAGCATTTGAATAAAACTCATTGGTTAACTAAGATGTCAGTATCCTTCCAAGAACTTAACATCTTAAATCAGGTACGACCTTTCTCTTACTTTCTGTTTAAAAAGTATTTTTACATTTCTAGCACTCTTTTACTTTCTTTTATCAAATAAAATGTGACATCAGAAAAGATGTCAAAATCTCTCATTAACTAGTTATTTTGCAAGAAGTTGACATCTTAGATCATAAGTCTCCAATTCATTCCAGATCCTCGTGAAAACAACCATTTTGAGACTGGCCATCTCACCTCCATTTAAGGTACTTAATCCCTTCAAAGGTTTAAAGAAATTACTTTCTTTCATCACATTTAGGTTTAAACACCTCGCCTGGAGCGCACGTTGTCAACCTTGATTGAGGTGTGTGGTGGGCCCGTATGTTTAATATATACGAATTACCCATTTCCACTCAATCAATGAGTTAGACCCTAAGATTTTTTCAATTGGTTATGACACATACATGTCATCTAAGAACAAACGGTTATTGACATTTACATGTCAATCTAAGTAATTGCAAAGGATTTCTACATCCACTCGCAAGTTGTCACCATCTACGAAGAGGTTAACATATCAACCTCCTAAATTCATTTTTCACAAAGATACTTGGGGAAAGTTTTTTACCAAAACCCAAGCAAAAGTTTTACCTACAGAAAGCATAAAAGTGTTGGACCAACCCAACACTTGAAAAACAAATTGTCTTGGCCCTTATGGGCCGATTACAAACCAAAAAATTGTCTTTGGGACGCAGCCCAATTCAAACCAAAGTTTTTCAAAGACAAAGTTTTTAAACAAACAAAAGTTTTTCAACAAAAGAAACATCTTCCTTTTTTCCTTCATGGGGTGGCTACTGCCGCTGATGTTGTCGCTGCTCCTTCTTCAAAGATGTCATCATCCTTAGCTGTTGAGGATCTTTCTCCTACCTCCTCTCCCTTAGCATCCAAGGCCTTCAAGAGGGAACGTTGTTGCTCAACATTCCACTCTGTGTGCTTGCCAGCATGGAACTCCTCTACCATTTGAATTTTAATTTCAATCATGCTTCGGGCAGCGAAGGCCATCATATTCTTCTTAACTTCTTCAATCTCCTGCAGCTAGGTGTCTTGGATAGAAGACATTTCCTTCATCAAGCTTTTTATCTCATTCTGAAGATCTTCATTCTTCTTAGCTGAAGCTTCCCTCTGGTTCTTGATCTGTATAACCTCCAGTACCAACTTCCTATTCCTTTCCTCAAGACTGCTCATTCTTATCTTAGCTGCATCCACACCCTGCAAAAGCCAAAAATTAGATCAAACCCTGAGATACATTATTCAAATAAAAAGTGCCTTTGAAACTCTGTTTTTTCAAGAAACTTACCAATGCAGCTCTAGCCAGCGCTTCTTCCACATCCCCTAAGCCTGTTTCATCCACATTTATCACCTCCTTCGAACAACTCTTCCTCTTCTTCACCCTTGCTCCTACAGATGGTGCCTCCATCTCTTTCTTAGGCGCCAATAACGGATTGCTTGCTTTAGTTTGCCCAACAAAATCTTGAAGATCCTTTAGATAAAAAGCAGCAGTAGACTTTGAAATTGTCAAGAAAGCGCGCTGTCAGAAGAAAGCAGAATCCAGGTGTTGTGGGTATTTTTCAGCATGGTGACATCTTCAGTTGCTCCTGCATGTCAAGATGTAACTCCACTGTAAGTATCGTTTTAATATTTACTTATTTGATTTTTCCTAATATCTTTATTATTATTTTCCAGTGAATAAGAGAGAAGAATACGGGATATTTTTCTAGCACGTTCAACACATCTTCAACGGCAAGGATGACTTGGTCTCACGGACGTTGAAGAAGATAAGATTATTCCCGAGATTGTAGGAACAACTTTGACCCGTTCATACTTTCTTTTATTTAAGGGGAGATGGAGACGAAAATACACATGCACTCTCATGCTCACACACTCTACGTACATCTCTCTTGTAATCCTCTTCATCATCTTCCACAGTTGTAATTCAATTATTATAGTGAAACTTTTAAGGTTGGAGATCTAACTCCCAGGGTTTTTTCCAAAGAGGTTATCACCTCTAAGGTTTTCCTCGTTAACAAATCGTGGTGTCATTCTTTCTTTTCATGTCTTTGTTCCATTTAGTCGAATTCCACAGTCCCCTCCTTGTTGTTTAATCCACACACTTGTCAAAGTTAAGATTCTGTACTATTGTTTTTTTCTACCAAAACAATTTGGCGCCCACCGAGGGGCCTCGTGGTTTATCGGTTATTTGGATCATTTCCTGAGCGAATTCATCATGTCTGCACCTCCCAATGTGTCCGCCGCCGGCAAGGGTACCGCCGTCACTCCAACATCAGGAGGTAGAACCAGCTTGTTGCCGCCACCTCCTCAGACCGGACCTCAGCAAACTCAACCTACAAAGACTCCACAAAAGGAAGCGACTTCTTCCAATGTAGATGCTGACATCCGGACTATCCTAACCAAGTTGAATCAGAGGTTGGATCAACAAGATAGCAATTCCAAGGTGTTGGCCAATTCCATGATCAAGATGCAGAGGGATCAACAGCTCATCGCTTCGCGGCTTGAAAACGTCTCACCATTGCGTGCAAGGAACCTCAACTTCGACAACACCGAAGGATCTATGCTCCAGAATGAATTTATTCCAATGAATAGTCCACCTCAAACTCCTCAGCTGACATCCTTACCCGGGGACACCCTAATGACGCCACCTTCAGCAGGATTCACCCCGTTCATTCCATTCATTGACAACACCACTGTCACAACTACCACGGATAACTCTGGTGTACTCTGTGCAATGGGCAACCTAGGGGACAAAGCCAGATGGCCAAAAAAGACGGATAAGCCTACGAGATGGCGTGACAAATCAAAATAGTGCGCTTACCATGAAGACTTTGGGCATGTTACTGAAGATTGCATCGCACTAAGAAAGGAGATCAGTTAATTGCTCTCGAAGGGGCATCTTAAGGAGTTGCTGGGATCCAGAAAGAAGAAGGCTGAAAGTGCGGAAGCTCCTCATGAAGTCGAGAGACCAGCTTCTCCCCCAGCATCAACAAAGGTGATCAATTTCATTAGTGGAGGCTAAGAAATATGTGGCACATCCTATTCTGCCCCAAAACGACATGCTAAGGAGTCAAAAGAGGAGAGGCCAGAAAGACAACCAAGAATGTCGACACCCTGCCATGATCCAATCACCTTTGACGAGAGTGATCAAGATAACTTGCTGGAACCCCATCACGACGGCCTAGTTATTTCCTTACAGATCGCCAATTGTACAATCCAGCGTATCCTGGTTGATGGGGGTAGCTCTGTCAAACTCATTATGTTGAGCACCCTCAAGGAAATGAACATCCCAGAATCGGAGATCATCAAGAAATCCTCAGTATTGGTAGGCTTCAGTGGTGAAGTCAAAGAAACGGTGGGGGAATTAAAGCTTCCAATATACTCAAAGGGCCTCAACACCATGGAGCGGTTCTGTGTAATTGATTGTGCAACATCTTACAATGTCATTCTTGGAAGACCATGGATTCATGGGATGAAGGCTGTCCCCTCCACTTACCATCAGTGTGTGAAGTTCCCAACACCTTGGGGTGTTGCCAAAATATACAGTGATCAGCAGGTGGCCAAGGAATGTTACAAAACTTCAATGAAGGCGTCGACATCTCCAAAACAAGCATAGTAATTACAGAGGAAAGTACGTGAAGTCCTGGAAGCTAGGGAGAACGATGTGAAAGAAGTATTGCTAGACCCTTCCAACCCGAACATCAAGGTACTTATTGGCAGTGACATCCCATCAGATATAGAAGAGAAGCTTGTGGACTTATTAAAAAGTAGAGTAAAGAGTTTTGCTTGGAGACATGATGACATGACCGGCATCAGCAAAGATGTCATCACTCACAAACTTAATATCGATCCTAGTTTTAAACCAGTGCACCAGAAACGAAGAAAATTTGCAGAAACAAGAAACCAGATCATCAAGGAAAAGGTAGAGCGCTTACTCAAAGCCAACATGATCCGAGAGGTAGATTATCCAAGATGGATAGCAAAAGTGGATGTAGTTGAGAAGAAGAATGGGAAATGGCGAGTCTGTGTTGACTTCACCGACTTAAATAAAGCCTGTCCAAAAGATCCTTTCCCTCTGCCTCACATAGACTCGTTAGTTGATGCCACATCCGGACATGAGCTCCTCACCTTCATGGATGCATCTTCAGGATTCCAGCAAATCCAGATGGAACCATCTGACCAGGAAGACACCGCCTTCATAACGCCAACAGGTATTTATTGTTATATTTCTATGCCTTTTGGACTAAAAAATGCAGGTGCAACATATCAGAGGCTCGTCAACAAAATGTTCAAAGATCAGATTGGGGACACAATGGGAGTATATATTGACGACATGGTAGTAAAATCCAAGAAAGCCGAAGATCACATAAGCAACTTATCTCAAGCCTTTGACATCTTGGATTGTTTCAATATGAAACTTAATCCAGCTAAATGCAACTTTGGAATGAAGGCAGGGAAGTTTTTGGGTTACATGGTTACTAAAAGAGGCATTGAAGCTGCCCCAGAACAGATGCGTGCTATTATTAACCTGCCGTCACCTCAATCTGTCAAGGACGTCCAAAGATTGACAGGAAAGATTGATGCACTCACCAGGTTCATTTCAAAATCCTCGGATCGATGCAAACCTTTCTATGACATCCTAAGGAAGAACAAGAAGTTCCAATGGGGGAACCTACATGAAGAAGCCTTTCAGGAGCTCAAAACTTACCTGTCGACACCTCCATTATTGGCCAAGCCTCAGGAGGAGGAACATCTTTACATTTACTGGCAAAGATCGAAGGCGCCGTTAGTGCGGTCTTGGTGGCAGAACGAGATGGTAGTCAGCAACCCATCTACTATATAAGTAAGACACTTTTAGATGCAGAGACCAGGTATTCTCATTTACAGAAGTTAATTTTAGCTTTGATAACTGCTTCTATTAAATTAAGGCACTAATTTGAAACACATACTATAATTGTACGCACTAACTATCCTATTAAGAATGTTATGAGAAAACCAGAGATGTCAGGTTGAATGGCGAAGTGGTCTGTACAATTAAGCACATACGACATTAAATATGAGCCCATAACAGCAATAAAATCTCAAGCTCTAGCTGATTTTGTGGCTGACTTTAGTCCAACCATGCAACAAGAGGTGGAATTGGAGGTTCAGCAACTTCAAGACGATGACATCCTGAAGATCTGGACTCTCTACACAGATGGTGCTTCTAACATGAGAGGTACATGTCTTGGTGTTGTACTAAAATCGCCACAAGGGGACATAATACCACAATCCATCAGCTGCAGTTTCAAGGCCACTAATAATGAAGCAGAATACGAGGCATTAATTGCAGGTTTAACAGCGGCCCAGAAAATTTGTAATTCAGTTATTATAGTGAAACTTTTAAGGTTGGAGACCTAACTCCCGGGGTTTTTTCCAAAGAGGTTATCACCTCTAAGGTTTTCCTCGTTAACAAATCGTGGTGTCATTCTTTCTTTTCATGTCTTTGTTCCATTTAGTCGAATTCCACAGTCCCCTCCTTGTTGTTTAATCCACACACTTGTCAAAGTTAAGATTCTGTACTATTGTGTTTTTCTACCAAAACACCAGGTACACCAAGAAAATTTTTTTTACAAGATTTAAAGATCTTACCAGTAGACATTTCGGTAGATGGTGATATCTCCTTGTCCTCAGAGATTGCTATGGCTTTAAAAGGTTGGAAAGATCGCTCCTCCTCTGAGAACTCCAACAATCTTCTCACCTTCCCAATTGTCTCGGCAGACGGAGGGAAAAACTTAGCCCAATCAATAGCTGCAAAAATAAGACAAGGAAAATTACAACAAGTAAGTGCGGGAAATAAGGGAAAATTGAAGTTTGAAAGAGGGATACCTTTCCTATTCCATTCAGTCGCCAAGAAATCTCCTTCCTCCAAGGAATTCTTCTCAACAAAAAAGTATTTTGATTTCCAACCCCTATCATTCACGGTTACTTTCAAAAACAGAGGTTTCATGTCTGACCTAGTCTTAAGGAGGTATCTCGTGAAACCAAAAGTTTGAAGCTCGTATACAAAGGCCAACTCCCTCAAACCTATGTCTAAACCGAATTCACGATTCACTCGCAAAACACAAGAAAAGATCCTCCAAACCATAGGCATCAGTTGGACAAAAGCGAGGTTAGTTTTTCTAAAAAAAACTCATTTATCAGTGCAGGGAAAAGATAGGAGAAGCCTAGAGTAAAGGGGTATTCATAGAAACAAACCCATTGCGGAGAAACAAAATCAGACCTAAGGAAAACATCAAAGGGCCTAAAGATGGTAGAATCCGGAAAGCAGTGACGATCTTTGACAGATTCAATCAACTCGTTGTTAAAAACACAGATTTTCTCATCTGGTTTTGCCAACAACCCTTCACACGAAAAATCCCCATCCTCGTTCAAACTCAGAGAATTTTTCGCAGCTTTGCCCTTTTTCGATTTAACCATTTTTTGAAAAAACAAAAAGGGAGAAAAAGAGAGGGAAAGATTTTACCTTGAAGAGGGAATCACCGCCGTGAAGAAGGAGATGGATGAAAACGATTGGAAAAAGTGGAGAAGAAAGTGAAAGGGAACTCGGTTAAAAACCCTAGATCCTTGTGGTAGTTACGCTAATTAAGTGCAATTAAACTCCTTAACTGCCACGTATCTCTCCAAAATTAATTAACTGCCGAGCTTCTAGAAGGAAGTAGAAAACTGTCCTTTTAAATTCATTTAAAAGACAGTTTTGGGGGATAATTGTTGTGGATAAATTCAGGATTGCTACATCTTTAGTTGTTACCAGCATGTCGTCATCTTCACACCCGTAGACAAGGTAAAAATTATTTATATAATTAATTCATTATTTATTTCTGTTATATTTAATTACATGGGTAAAAGAACGTGGGAAAAAACATGTTCCATGGACTCCTTTCAACGGTTTGAAAGACCAAGTCAAGATGAAGATAACATGCCGAAATTCTAGGAAAGTTTGTTAGGATTTTATCTTCTGTTATTTTTTCTATTTATAAGCTCATGGTTGGAACACATAGGAGGGGACACACGCATCACTCAGACACAGTTCACAAACACTTTGTAATCCGCCATAGCTCCATCTTTTGTAACTCAGAGATATTAATACAATTGTTTGGGAAGGTAGGTGCTCATAATCACCTCCCGAGGTTTTGTGCCGGCGAGATAGTTATCTCAAGGGTTTTCCTCGTTACATGATCGAGCCATCCTAGTTTCATTGTTACACCGATTATATTCCATTGCACCCTCCTTAGCTTTATTTCGAATTTCTTCCTTGTTGACTGTTTTTTGCCAAAACACATATAAAGAAAAGATTGAATTTTACTAATTAATGATTCTTCTTGCGTGGGTCATCGTCAAAAAATAAAAACAACATTTATAATCAAAATATAATTCTTGAAATCTTTATACATTTTCAAATTCACATAAATTCATTAGTGACTCCTCTTAGAATTAAAATTTTAACGAATGAAAGAAAATCATTCTCTTTTTAAATTTTATAAATTTAAGTTCATAATTTCAAATTTTCTTTTTAAATTTGATGAAGATATGTTCATAATTTCAAATTATCTTTTTAAATTTGATGAAGTTAAGTTCATAATTTCAAATCTGACTAATAACGTGGCGTTAGTTTTGAGATTTCTGATAACCATTCGGTATTGAAAGGAAAGTGGGATGAATAAATGCAAATCACTCTCATATTTTATACTCTTAGGCTACGTTTGGTACACAGTATTAATCACCAGGATAGGATAAATAATCTTGGTAATTTTTAAAATGGTGTTTGGTACAAAATATGACTCTGAATTATTAAGACCCCTTATCATGATTAACCACCTAATACCCTCATTAATTATCTTAGTTGAAAAGGAGGTTTTAATAAGGAGAGTATTAAAACAAACGGGAATTATTTTTTTGGACAATAGTTCCCTCTAATGTGTGTAGTCAAACGAGAGACAATCCGCACATGGGGATTTTGGCCTGCTGGCTAGAGTTCATGGCTTCCAACCTGAAGGTCATGGGTTCGATCCCCCAAGAAGTTAGAGGAAATGCTTTCTCTCCCTAGGATTTATCTCCTAGGCGCTTCTGTGCGTGCATGTGCATGTGTGTGTGTGTGTGTGAGTAGTGAAAAAAAAAGGGAGACAATCCCATTTATTTTGGTGTTCAATAAATCAAATTTAACCGGCTTCTCTTATACATGTATAAATTTAAATTTTATAAATTATATCTTTTATTTTTAAATTGACATAAATTTGGGTCAGACTCAGTTACTAAATACAAGATCAAACACTAAACACAGTTTGATGTATCTATTTTTTTTTTTTAGAAAATATTACTATGGCTACCCCATTTGTATGAATTTTTCTTTGTAAATGTTTACCTATTTGTGCAATATATATACACTTTTGTAAATATTTGTTTGTGTGCATTTTTTTCTTAACTACTGTAAATAAATTTCGTAAATAACTCATTTCCTTATTATGAACTGTTGCACAAGATATTTTCTCCCGCTTAACAACACATACAAGAAGATGAAAAAATACAAGAAGATGAAGAAGTGAATGTTGTGGAGAGTTAATTATACTTTGTTGTTTGAGTATGATACTAAAATGTTTGATTTTTTTTTTTTTTTGACAATGATCATTTATACTTTGAAATTTGATTAATTATTAATTTTATTTTCCTTTTGTATTTCTTATAAAGTTTAAATCTCTTTTATAAAGTTAAACAAAAATTATATTTTAATTTATCCAGTAGAAGTATCCTCAATAAAAAGATGTAGTAGATTTTTTACCTATTAAACATAATTTTCTAAAGATTTGTTAGAGACAATGTTGGAAAATGAATAATAACTTTGTGTCAAGGCATAATTTAAAGTTAGTCCTATTCATACCAAACAAATAATTATTTTCAAGATTAGGATTATTAATACCTTCACTAATAATGAGGAGATTATTAATCCCCTCATTATTAATATTGTTAACTCTTATCCAGCTACTAAACGAGCCCTTATATTTAAAATATGATCGTTCAAACTTCAAATATGATTAATTAAGATGAAATTATTAGTTTCTCTCTCGCACAAATTAAATGACTATTTTTTATTTTAGGAACATTCTGAAAACTATTCATATTTTATAAATTATAATAACAAAGATGCATAAATATTATTTCTATTCAATTTTTAACCTTTAGATTAGGAAGTAACTAACTAATAAAAGGAGATTTTTTTAATAAAAGAACATATAGAGACATTGTCTTTTTTAAAGAAATTTAACCTTCGTTTTGAGACAATCTATTCATCCATATAATATATTAAAGTAAAAACTTATTCTCATTTCACATTAAGCTACATGGAATAATGACATGTAAAGCCATGTGTCATTCTCCTATTGGCATAATTGAAAAGATTTTTCATGAAAAAGATAATTAATTTAAGGAAATTATTTATATAACAAATTATCCTAACAATATTTGAATTTTGAATCGTTTGAATTACAAAAAAAATAGAGTTTAAGGAAAATAAAATTCATATATTTAAGAAAAATATTTATTGCTATCCCGTATATGGTAGGAAACTAAATTTTTTTAAAAAAATCTAATCAATTAATTTACTAATCAAAAGGAGTTGGTCAATTATTCATTCAATCAAACATATTCAAATTCAAAAATTAAGTTTTATCTGAATTTGTATCATAATTTAGTTAGATATTGATATTCAATCATATATAAATATGGTGTGTGTATCTGTGGGTGGCATAAAATTCCCTAAAGCACTTACTGGGAAATAGTTTTCTTGATGTATTCATTTTGATTTCCTTTCTTTATAGTATTAAGAAGCTTTTTATGAATGATTAAATTTGGAGTATGGTTCTTTTATGTTGAAAGGTTTATTCGAATATAATTGTTCTAATCTCTTCAACTTGAGTCAATAAAGGTGAGCATCAATTTCTATACATTAATATGACTGCAACGATTTTTTCTTTTCTCGTTTAGCTAGCAATTGGGTGTTTCCGTTCTTCCTGAAAATTAGTTTATTAATTCAACAACTAGCATTAGTTGTCATCTTATTTTAATATCAATATATTTATTCCGTCCCAATTGAATGAACTCTTTTTTTTTTCAAATTGAATGATTTTTTGAAATTTTGCTTCAAAAAACATTGTCCCTAAATGATTATTTTCAAGATTCTTTTTCCATAGTTCATTATATTTAGCAAAATTAAAATTTGAAAGTGAATGGTAAAAATATTTATGATTTTTCCTATTAAACATTAATATATCCAAATGGACCCTTAAATTTGAAATGCTCCGTTAGTATAATTAACACATGTTTATAATTATAATCCATTTATGTAACTTTTACTTATCTCTTCATCATGATCCACATATTTAGCTTTTAGTTACCTCTCTTATCTTAATCTTCGTTTCATTCAAATTATTATAATGTATATTCTCTCCATCAATGAGATTTCAAAATAAAATAAAAAAAAATCTCTTCTATCTCTTAGGTATAATAGATACTCCTTTTCTGAATAAATGTCGCATTTGATACACTAAGTTGAACCTCGACCAACATTTAATGATAAATTATTTATCTTCATGTAAATTTAAAAATAGTTATTAATATTGTTTCTATTGGTGTATCAATAACCATTTTCAGAATAGTATAAATATAATCAAATTTTCATAACTTTTTGGTCAAAGTTCAACTTAATTGACTAAATCCAACATTTATTCCGGATTAATGAGATCGATGGACGGAGTATTCCTTAGTTAATATGTTAGGTTATAATTAGAAAATTTGTTAGTATAAGCAGCATGAACAAATAATCAAATTCAAAATCAAAGAAATGAGGCCATACAACTTTTTTCCATGATTAGGGTATTCACTATTATGAGCCCTATATGATAGCATACAAATAGTGTTTTGCCTATTGAACGACCAATTTTATCGTCAGTAAGCTTTCAATTCTTATGATATTCGTGCTTTCATACAAAACTGTTTGGGGAGATCTTTGGATGAGGAAGATGGAGGAGAAAGCCATTTGCAAGGGGTTCAAACAATGATGCAATTATCCTATCGTGAAATAAGTACACCAGGGGGATGTGTTTAATCATTGAAGAGAAGAACGCTATTTAAATCCATTTAGAAAGATACTCCTTCTTCGTTGAAAAGTTCTAATTTCTTTTCAGGGATGAGAAATTAAGAAAAAATGTTATTAAAATAGATGTTGTGAGTATTAAGTAGAGAGTATAATAAAGTGGATAATTGTTGTTCGTATTACAAGTAAATCGCGCTAATAATTTTTAATGAAATATTATAATTTTATTTTTTAGAAAAACGGTATTCTCTAATAGAACCATTCAAATTGCCAAAATGAAAACTTTTCAATGGGGCGGAGGGAGTATGGTTTTAGCGCAATCTCTTTTATATAAGCTATCACTTAAATTTCCTAATGCAAGTGGCTTTTAATAATCCAAAAATCTGATTTTATTAAGAAAATCAAATTAAATGTATTCAATTATGTCTTATTATACTCCCTTCATTCCGACTCAATTTAAATATTTAAGATAATGCACGAAAATTAAGAAAAAGTGTATAATATTAAAGTGTTTGAGTGATATAAGAGAGAAAGTGTGAAGGGAATACTAATTGTATAGCTTTTGAAAGTATGACAAGTGGGTCACATATTTAAAAAGTTTTAAAAAAATCGTTGAAGAAATTAAAATCTAAACCTAAAAATTTATCCTCATATAGAATAAAGAAATTAAAGAAAAAGGGAAAAGACCAAATTCAAGATTTTGTAGTACAATTAAACCCAATTGTAAGATAAATTACAAATCAAAGGTCCGGGCATGGATGCAAGTCGGGGATGGATGGAGGTCGAGTAATTCAACAGCGTGCAAATTGTTTACTTTGTTAGAGATATTATTCCACATCGAAAATTGACAAACCTTGCCTATAACATATAAGGATCCTGGACCACTCTCCTTGACGCAAATTGATTTTAAGTTGAAACCTTAGACTTTAAGATAGTATTATAGCATGTATGTTACACGTGCAGGCCCAACGACCCATAATGTTACTCCGCGCCACCCGGTTAATAAGTCTACGTTGTAAGCCTTTGGCAAAGCCCGGCTACACGTGAGGGGGCGTGTTAGAGATATTATCGTACATCAGGAATTGACAAACCTTTCCTATAACATATAAGGATCCTTGAGCACTCCCATTAGCCCCAGTTGGTTTTAAGTTGGAACCTCGAAATTTAAGATACTTTAGTTGAAGATTATAGTGGAGGTCGTAACAGTTTGAGTTGCAATTAATATTTGTGTGTTTTTAGAATTCAATGCCCCTATAGGAACTTTTAATGATGATAGTTGTATGACCCTTTGTGTTGAGGGAAATCCAAATCATGGTTTCATGGGTATCCCAAAAATAAAGAAGGTACATGAGCAGTGCAGAGTAGCGTGGGAGGAGTTGGTCATGTTAAAAGTTAAGGATGTATAGCAGAGGAATGCATCAAAGGCATGTTTAATTTGGGTAGTTCGTAGGTGGCAGCGATGGCGGTAATAATGATATAGACGCAGTTGGGAAGGGTGATAAATTTGAGAAAGAGTAATAGATATAGGTTGAGGAAGATTGGAGGTGGGTGATGTCTTGATTAAGGAAGAGAAAGAAAGGTGATATTGTTTAGTGTTTAATAATAGTTATGGCCACGTTTGATTTGACTTATTTCAAAGTGTTTATGACTTATGACTCCCCATAAGTCATTTTTGAACCTTTTGATTTCATTTTTTGTAAAATAAATCATAAGACATGTACAAGCCAATCAAAGCACAATTCTCCTTATAAGTCATAAGCATTAAGCAAGTGCTGAATCAAAAAACACGTATGAACAGTAAAAATACAGATGAACAGTGGCCTTAAATGAATACTCCTATTTCATATTATTATAAAAATAATAATTAAATAATAATTAAATAATTAAATAATAATAAAATAATAATAAAATAATAATAAAATAATAAATAATATAAAAATAATAATAATAAAATAATAATAATAATAATAATAAATAATCATAATAAAATAAAATAATAAAAAAATAAAATAAAATAAAATAAAATAATAATAAAATAAAATAATAATAAATAATAAAATAATAATAATAATAATAAAATAATCATAATAAATAATAATAATAATAATAATAATAATAATAATAATAATAATAATAGTAATTATTATTATTAGTATTAGTATTTTAGTCTTTATAATTTCATTCAGCACTTTTCAGCTTATTAATCAAACAGTCATACTTACTTATATGACAGCCATCGCACTTCAAAAAAACTAAATCAAACAGTATTATTCATCAGCTCATCAGTCATAAGTAATAACTCATCAGCATATATCAATAAGCTAAATCAAACGGGCCCTATGTCTATGTACTTCATTTTCATTTATTGAAAAAAATATATATAGTCATTCTAATTGCAAAATTTACACATTTACATCTATCTTCGATTAAAAAAAAAAATTAACATAAATATTAAATGTATTTATGTAGTCACATAATACATGAGCATACTTATTGACATTTTCTAATTATATTTAAAATCATTTCTGATTTTATTTTATAATAACAGGTTAATTATTAGATCTTCTGTTTTTCTTAAGAGTCATTGTAAAAGGCAACCTAGTACTACAAGAACAGTGTCAAGTAGTAGTTATTATACTTGGCTGGAGTTTCAATTAGGTGTTCTTGATTTAAGCTACATTTTCTTGATTTGTTTATTTTAAATGAATATATTTTCTGAGTTTGCAAATTTACCCTTTTTATGTCAAATATCAAAATTAGGAAATCCTTCTATTGCCATAATGTAATTGTAGACCAGTACATTGTTTGAAGGTTCAAAATGAGTATTGTTAGTTTAATAGCAACAAATAATTTTTATGGCAATGGAACTTCTGAACTGACATTGATTGGTGCTTTAAGAAATTTATTAAGTTGAGAATTATCTTGGATATAAAGAGGTTTAAGGTTAACTAACAAATCTTCTTTCGTTGAAGTTTGAAGTTAATATTGTTTGGAGTTTATGTATCATCAGATAATCTGATTAAGTAGCACCTTCGCTCGAGTTTGTCATGGTTCAAAGTTTGATTGTATAGTTCTTATAAGACTTGAGTTTAACTATGTTTTAGCGAATAATTAATAGGCATTTGAGAGTAACATGTATTTTCCACTAGGATAGTTCTTTGAGTGTACTTCCTTGTAATATTCACTCATTTGCAACATTCACCATGAATTTCCTGAACTATGATAATGTTTCACTCAAATTATTATTTTTTTCTTCTGGACTTTGTGCATTTTACCCCAATTTGGATGGTTGCTATTTGACTTTTCCAATAAGTTCAATCAAAGGAGCTGTGTTGGTCTAAAATGAGATGGAACTCCATTCAAACCATTGGAGGATCAAATTGATTTACAAAAATCCAAATTCCTTGAACGTTTATATAATGATCAATAATTTGCGTTTTTTGTTGCGATTGGCATGTTATTTTATGAATCTTTTAAAATTTATTGGTTATTTCTTTGACCCACGACTAAACTATAATTGATACACTATTACTTAGATAAAATATATTTTATTGTTTTTTTATTATAAAAGCAACACATTATCTTTAGTTTTTTTTTTCATAGTTAGGCATAAGATATATTGATATACTAATTATATGTGTAGATCTCTCTCTGTATATGTATAGTGATTATATTTACATACCACTTTTCTTTAAAAATGAATAAAATTATATTTTATTAATTAATCTTATTATCCTTTTAAATATATATTTTCTAATTAGATAATTAGCCTTATTATGTCCGTCGAATTTCGACGGGTTATTAACTAGTATTGTTAATAAAAGCTAACAAAACTTAATTTTTTCATTAAAGTTATCAATTTTGTTTACTTTCGTTAACTTATTTTAACCATATCAGTGCATGAAACAAAAAAAATAGTAAATATTATTTATCATTTTGGAATGTCCGATTTGAGATGAGACTAACGAAAAACTACAAAAAAAAAAAATTGATTTGAAATGGGATGGAAAAAATACTCTAATTTGAGTCAAAATATAATATTTCAACTATATAAACAAATCGATATTTTTAATCACCGCGCTTTGCTCAATCACCAATTTTAATCATTCATGTTTATTTTAGTTCTTTAAACCAATATACTCAAAATACGCATTTCAAGATACTCAAACTCCATAAATCCATCCAATATTGATAATAAAAGCTAACAAAACCTATAATTTTTTGTTAAAGTTATCAAACTCCCTAAAGCCACCCAATATTGTTAATAAAAGCTAACTAAACTTATAAAATTTTATTAAATTTATCAGTTTTGTTTACTTTTGTTAACTTATTTCAACTATATCAGTGCATGAAGCACAAAAAATAATGAATGGGAAAAATACTAAGATTATTTGTTATTTTGGAAAGTCCGATTTAAGATGAGACTAACGAAAAATTGCAAAAAAAAAATCTGATTTGAAATGGGATGGAAGAAATACTCTAATTTGAGTCAAAGTATAATATTTTGACATTATAAACACATAGATATTCTTAATCACCGTGTTTTGCTCAATCACCAATTTTAATCATTTATGTTCATTAAAATTCTTTGTCATTTTGGAAATTACGGTTTGATATGAGACTAACGAAAAACTGCAAAAAAAAAAAAAAAAAAAAAAACTGATTTAAAATGGGACAGAAAAAGTACTCTAATTTGAGTCAAAATATTATATTTCAACTTCATACACACATCGAAATTAATAATCAACGTGCTTTACTCAATCTTCAATTTTAATCATTCATGTTTATTTTATCTGTTTAAACTATTATACTCAAAATACACACTTCAAGATACTCAAACTCACTAAAGCCATCCAATATTGTTAATAAAAGCTAACAAATCTTATAAAATTTTATTAATGTTATCAAACTCTCTAAAGCCATCCAATATTGTTAATAAAAGCTAACAAAACTTACACTACAAGGAAAACCGGATTTAGAGACGGAAATTTAGAGACGGACGGAATCCGTAGCTAATTTGGCGACAGATTAGAGACAGAACCAAAAATCAGAGACGGATTCGGATTCCGTCTCTAAATTAGAGACGGATTCAGATTCTGTCTCTAATCTCGGTGAGATCGAATATGAACTGTCTCTAATTCGAAGACGGAATCCGAATCCGTCTCTAATCGAGACGAAATCGAATCCGTCTCTAATTTAGAGACGAAATCGATTTTGTCTCTAAATTAGAGACGGATTCGTATTCCGTCTCTAAATTTTAGAGACGGGTTTTGTATCTCGTTCTCTAAATTAGAGACGTATTCGTAATCCGTCTCTAAATTAGAGACATTCGTAATCCGTCTCTAAACTTTAGAGACAGATTTTAATCCGTCTCTAATTTAGAGACGTATTTTTGAATCCGTCTCTAATTTAGTGACGCATTCAACATTCTGTCTCTAAAATTTAGAGACAGTTTAGTATCCGTCTCTAAATTTGACTTTTCTTCTATATACTTTCATTTGTTTAGTTTTTTTCTATCTTTTTTTATATAACTTTTTCTAAAAAAAAATCACTAATTAACAAAGGCTAAAATATTTTTTTCTAGTCAATAAAAATTTAAAAAAAAATAAAAAATAAATATAGGGTAGTCCGTCCCTCTTTTGACTTTTCTTCTATATACTTTCATTTGTTTAGTTGTTTTCTATCTTTTTTTCTATAACTTTTTCTAAAAAAAACCACTTATTAACAAAGGCTAAAATATTATTTTCTAGTCAATAAAAAAATTTAAAAAATTAAAAATAAATATAGGGTAATCCGTCCCTCTTTTGACTTTTCTTCTATATACTTTCATTTGTTTAGTTTTTTTCTATCTTTTTTTATATAACTTTTTCTAAAAAAAACCACTGATTAACAAAGGCTAAAATATTGTTTTCTAGTCAATAAAATTTTTTAAAAAATAAAAAATAAATATAGGTAGTTAGTCCCTCTTTTGACTTTTCTTCTACATACTTTCATTTGTTTAGTTTTTTCTATCTTTTTTCTATAACTTTTTTTAAAAACCACTGATTAACAAAGGCTAAAATATTGTTTTCTAGTCAATAAAAAATTTTTTAAAAAAATAAAAATAAATATAGGGTAGTCCGTCCCTCTTGACTTTTCTTCTATATACTTTCATTTGTTTAGTTTTTTTCTATCTTTTTTCTATAACTTTTTCTAAAAAAAAACCACTGATTAACAAAGGCTAAAATATTGTTTTCTAGTCAATAAATTTTTTTAAAAAATAAAAAATAAATATAGGGTAGTCCGTCCCTCTTTTGACTTTTCTTCTATATACTTTCATTTGTTTAGTTTTTTTCTATCTTTTTTTCTATAACTTTTTTTAAAACCACTGATTAACAAAGGCTAAAATATTGTTTTCTAGTCAATAAAATTTTTTTAAAAAATAAAAAATAAATATAGGGTAGTCCGTCCTCTTTTGACTTTTCTTCTATATACTTTCATTTGTTTAGTTTTTTTCTATCTTTTTTCTATAACTTTTTCTAAAAAAACCACTGATTAACAAAGGCTAAAATATTGTTTTCTAGTCAATAAAAATTATTTAAAAAAATAAAAAATAAATATAGGTAGTCCGTCCCTCTTTTGACTTTTTCTTCTATATACTTTCATTTGTTTAGTTTTTTTCTATCTTTTTTCTATAACTTTTTCTAAAAAACCACTGATTAACAAAGGCTAAAATATTGTTTTCTAGTCAATAATTTTTTTAAAAAAATAAAAAATAAATATTGGGTAGTCCGCCCTCTTTTTGACTTTTCTTCTATATACTTTCATTTGTTTAGTTTTTTTCTATCTTTTTTCTATAACTTTTTCTAAAAAAAACCACTGATTAACAAAGGCTAAAATATTGTTTTCTAGTCAATAAAAATTTTTAAAAAAAATAAAAAATAAATATAGGGTAGTCCGTCCTCTTTTGACTTTTCTTCTATATACTTTCATTTGTTTAGTTTTTTTCTATCTTTTTTCTATAACTTTTTCTAAAAAACCACTGATTAACAAAGGCTAAAATATTGTTTTCTAGTCAATAAAACTTTTAAAAAATAAAAAATAAATATAGGGTAGTCCGTCCCTCTTTTGACTTTTCTTCTATATACTTTCATTTGTTTAGTTTTTTTTCTATTTTCTTTTTCTATAACTTTTTCTAAAAAAAAAACCACTGATTAATAAAGGCTAAAATATTGTTTTCTATTCAATAAAAATTTTTTAAAAAAATAAATATAGGGTAGTCCGTCCCTCTTTTGATTTTTCTTCTATGTACTTTCATTTGTTTAATTTTTTTCTATCTTTTTTTCTATAACTTTTTTTAAAAAAAAAACCACTAATTAACAAAGGCTAAAATATTGTTTTTTAGTCAATAAATTTTTTTAAAAAAAATAAATATAGGGTAGTCCGTCCCTCTTTTGACTTTTCTTCTGTATACTTTAATTTGTTTAGTTTTTTTCTATCTTTTTTTTCTATAACTTTTTCTAAAAAAAATCACTGATTAACAAAGGCTAAAATATTGTTTTCTAATCAATAAAAATTTAAAAAAAAATAAAAAATAAATATAGGGTAGTCCGTCCCTCTTTTGACTTTTATTCTATATACTTTCATTTGTTTAGTTTTTTTCTATCTTTTTTATAACTTTTTCTAAAAACCACTGATTAACAAAGGCTAAAATATTGTTTTCTAGTCAATAAATTTTTTTTAAAAATATAAAAAATAAATATAGGGTAGTTCGTCCCTCTTTTGACTTTTCTTCTATATACTTTCATTTGTTTAGTTTTTTTCTATCTTTTTTCTATAACTTTTTCTAAAAAAACCACTGATTAACAAAGGCTAAAATATTGTTTTCTAGTCAATAAAAATTTTTAAAAAAATAAAAACAAATATAGGGTAGTCCGTCCCTCTTTTGACTTTTCTTCTATATACTTTCATTTGTTTAGTTTTTTTCTATCTTTTTTTTATAACTTTTTCTAAAAAACACCACTGATTAACAAAGGCTAAAATATTGTTTTCTAGTCAATAAATTTTTTTAAAAAAATAAAAAATAAATATAGGGTAGTCCGTCCCTCTTTTGACTTTTCTTCTATATACTTTCATTTGTTTAGTTTTTTTCTATCTTTTTGTCTATAACTTTTTCTAAAAAAAACCACTGATTAACAAAGGCTAAAATATTGTTTTCTAGTCAATAAAAATTTAAAAAAAAAATAAAAAATAAATATAGGGTAGTCCGTCCCTCTTTTGACTTTTATTCTATATACTTTCATTTGTTTAATTTTTTTCTATCTTTTTTTTTATAACTTTTTTTAAAAAAAACCACTGATTAACAAAGGCTAAAATATTGTTTTCTAGTCAATAATTTTTTTTAAAAAAATATAAAAAATAAATATAGGGTAGTCCGTCCCTCTTTTGACTTTTCTTCTATATACTTTCATTTGTTTAGTTTTTTTCTATCTTTTTTTATATAACTTTTTCTAAAAAAAACCACTAATTAACAAAGGCTAAAATATTATTTTCTAGTCAATAAAAATTTTTTAAAAAAATAAAAAAATAAATATAGGGTATTCCGTCCCTCTTTTGACTTTTCTTCTATATACTTTCATTTGTTTAGTTTTTTTCTATCTTTTTGTCTATAACTTTTTTAAAAAAAAAACACTGATTAACAAAGGCTAAAATATTGTTTTCTAGTCAATAAAAAAATTTTTAAAAAATAAAAAATAAATATAGGGTATTACGTCCCTCTTTTGACTTTTCTTCTATATACTTTCATTTGTTTAGGATATAGGGTATAGGATTTAGGGTTTAGGGGTTAGGGTATAGGGTTTAGGGTTTAGGGTTTAGGGTATAGGGTTTAGGGTATAGGATTTAGGGTTTAGGGTTTAGGGTATAGGGTTTAGGGTTTAGGATTTAGGGTTTAGGGTTTAGTGGTTGGGTTTAGGGTATGTGGTATAGATTTAGGGTTTAGGGGTTGTGGTATAAGGTTTAGGTTTGTGGTTTAGTGGTTTAGGGTATAGGTTTAGGGTTTAGGTTTAGGGGTTAGGGTATGTGGGCATAGGGTTTAGGTTTGTGGTTTGGGGTTGTGGTTTAGTGGTTTAGATATGTGGTTTAGTGGTTTGTGGTTTAGAGTTTAGGGGTTAGGGTTCAAGGTCTAGGGTTTGGGGTTTAAACCCTAAATCCTATACCCTATACCCTATTCCCTAAACCCTAAACCCTAAACCCTAAACCCTAAACCCTAAACCCTAACCCTAACCCCTAAACCCTAAACCCTAACCCCTAAACCCTATACCCTAAACCCTATATCCTATACCCTAAACCCTAAACCCTAAACCCTAAACCTTATACCCTAACCCCTAAACCCTAAATCCTATACCCTATACACTAAACCCTATACCCTAAACCCTAACCCCTAAACCCTATACCCTAACCCCTAAACCCTAAATTCTATACCCTATCCCCTAAACCCTATACCCTATACCCTAACCCCTAAACCCTAAACCCTAAACCCTAAACCCTATACCCTAACCCCTAACCCCTAAACCCTAAACACTAAACCCTAAACCCTATATCCTAACCCCTAAACCCTAAATCCTATACCCTTTACCCTATACCATAACCCTTATACATTATACCCTATACCTAACCCCTAAATTCTATACCCTATACCTTAAATCCTAAACCCTAACCCCTAACCCCTATACCCTAAACCTTATACCCTAAACCCTAAACCCTATACCATAAACCCTATACCCCTAACTCTGACCCCTAAACCCTAAACCTTAAACCCTATACCTTATACCCTAAACCCTAAACCCTAACCCCTAACCCCTAAAACCCCTAAATAATGACACATATTTATAACTCAATTTCCATTTGGATTTTGAGGAAAGCCATAGAGACGAAAAACACTTTAAATGTCATTTAGAATGTAGAAAAAAATTAAAAAAAAAATAAACGAGGTAGTCGTATACTATTTTCACAAGATCGGGACACATTCCTTAAAACCTTAAATAATGGCACATATTTGTAACTCAATTTCCATTTGGATTTTGAGGAAAGTCATAAAGATGAAAAACACTTTAAATGTCATTTACAATGTATAAAAAAATTAAAAAAAAAATAAACGAGAAAGCCGTATACCATTTTCACAAGATCGGGACACATTCCTTAAAACCTTAAATAATGGCACATATTTGTAACTCAATTTCCATCTGGATTTTGAGGAAAGTCATAAAGATGAAAAACACTTTAAATGTCATTTACAATGTAGAAAAAATTAAAAAAATAAATAAACGAGGTAGCCGTATATCATTTTGACAATAACATCATTATTAGTCTTATTATTAAGTATTATTACTAATTACTATTTTCTTTAAAGATTAAATTATTGTTATTGTTAATAAGTATTTTTTTTATAATTTATTAATATCAATTATTACTTAGGTATATTAATATTTCTTAAAAGTTTAAATTATTAAATTATTATTAATTAATTTAAAATAATTAAATTAATGAATATTATTATTAATTAATAACATTATTATTTTTGATGTTATGTATTATTACTAGTTATTATTAATATTATTATTAATTATATAATAATAATTATTAATACATTCAATTATATAATTGAATAATTAACAATAATATCATTATTAGTCTTATTATTAAGTATTATTACTAATTATATGATAATGTTATTATTTTAGATAACTTTTTGTAAATTACATTAATAAAAAATCTAAAATATTTTTTCCTATTCAATAAAAAATATAAAAATTTCTAATTATTATTAATACTATTATTAATATTATTATCGATTATATAATTAATATTAATATTAATTAATTAATTATATAATTAATAATTTATTAATAAATATAATTAATAATAAATATTATTATTCTTATTATTAGACATAAATATTTTAGTTAGTGTATAATATAGTGTGAAATAGATATAAGTATGTGATGTGGCATTGTTTGATTGGATTATTCAATTTCACGGGGATTATGGCTCAAGACAAAATCTGACCGTTCAATACCTTCGATCAAACGGATCATATTATTCCAACCAACACCAAACCCCCTCTCTCCCTATTTCACTCCTCTTTTCTCTCTCTCTCCCTCTTCATTTCTAATTTTCAAACCCAGTTGAGTTGAAGAAGATACCCACCGTTTTCTCTCTCTCTCATTTCCCTCGCTCCCTCACCGTCCCTTCAGCCTCCGCCATGCTCTCCGGCGACACCACCCTCCGTCACTCTCTCTGTTTCTCTCCCTATTTCACTCATCTTTCTCTCTCTCTCTCTCTCTTCATTTCGAATTTCCAGAACCCAGTTGAAGCTACCCACCGTTTTCTCTCTCTCTCTCATTTCCCTCACTCCCTCACCGTCCCTTCAGCCTCCGCCATGCTCTCCGGCGACACCACCACTACCGTCACCTATGGCGCTGAGAAGAAGCCGGCTGAGGAGAAGAAATTCCCATCGCCGAGAAAGCTCCGGCAGAGAAAAACCCAATCTCCGGCAGAGAAGAAACCCAAGGCCGTGGCATGCCTGCTTTTATTTTGGTTTTGCTTGAGATTTTGTAAACCCGCATTTGGGTGTTTTGATTTTGATTTTGCCTTAATTTTGGAAACTTAGATTTCGATTTGCTTAGGTTTTTGATTTTGATTTTGATTTTTTTGTTGATTTTGTGATTCAAAATTTTGGAAACCTAAATGTTTAAAATATTCTACAAAGTGTGTTTTATGATTTTTTGTTGATGTTGTTGGGTTGTTGGCTGTGATTTGTGAATCAATTTTGGGACTGCTAGGATTTTGTGGCCAAGGATTTTGTCAATTGTGGGGCCAAGGGTTACTGAGGTTGAGGCGCACGCCTCATTCGGTTCGATGCGGCCGCCTCAGTTTTGGTAATTGGCCGAGCTTCTGGGCCATTTGGCCGGCATGGAGGATTCCTCTTGGGGCCAAACTTGGCCTATTCTGCATTGTGAGTACTATTTGAGTATAAAAGAAATTTAGGGACTCGATTTGAAAAATAAAAAAGGCAAGGGATCGATTTAATATATATTTAAAAATATATATTAATATATTTTAAATATATATATATATATATATATATATATATTTAAAATATATTAATATATATTTTTAAATATATATATATAATTTTTTTTTAAAAAAATACTCCCTCCGTCCCAATCTAAATGTCCAAACTTTCCATTTTGGGCGTCCCATTTAAAATGTCCCATTTCCAAAAAAAGAAAGTTTTTTTCACTATTCCACCCACTCATTATCTCTCCTACTTTACTTTTACACTCACAACATTCTCTCTCCTAACTATTCCTCCCACTCATTATCTCTCCTATTTAATTTTTCATACTCACAACATTTAAACTTTTTCTCTTTCCTACCTCACTTTTTCTCTTTCCTACCTCACTTTCCTTAATTCCCGCGCCGGACTCATTTTTGGACATTTAGATTGGGACGGAGGGAGTATCAATTTAGCTACGGAAATATCCGACGCTAAAATGGTTCGAAAATAAAACGAGAATTTAAATAGAGACGAAAAATCTGTCGCTAATCCGTAGACGGTTATATCTGTAGCTAATTTAGACACGGACATATCTGTCTCTAATTTAGCGACGGACATATCTGTCTCTAATTTAGAGACGATCATATCTGTCTCTAAATTAGAGACGGACATATCCGTCTCTAAAATAGCTACAAAATAGCGACGCCCAATTTAGCGACAAACCTGCACCCACGGAATAGCTACGGAATAAATTCGTAGCTAAACACGATTTAGCTACGGAATCTTCATTTTAGCTACGGAATTTGCCGTAGCTAAAATCGATTTTCCTTGTAGTGTTATAAAATCTATAACTATATAATGAGGCAAGTGCAAGCACTCATTTTCCCACTCAAAGTAAAGGTAAAAAAGTAATTTAATGTTCAATCACATTTGTAATTACAATGCCTTAAAATAATATTTTGATATTCTGCCTATTCTCGAAAATACTCCTAATAAATAACTTAGTTCGTCTTTTTGCATTCTGCTGCGTTCTACTTCTCGATCTCTCCCCAACGTCATTGCAAACAAAAAATCCAAACGCTCCCCTCTTCCCCGGTTGCTGCCGCCCCCTCTCTCCTTTTGTGATCATCGCCGCCGCTCTCTGTCTCTCTCTCTTTCTCTCTCTCTCTCTCTCCTCTATTCTTCTTCCATGGCGTCAATCCCTCTCATCGTCGTCTCTCTCTCTCTCTCTCTTCTTCCATGGCCGCCTCCACAACTCTCTCTCTCTCTCATTTCTCTTCTGCAATTCATGCATTGTTCGAACCCCAACTGAAACCCTAACCCTAATCCGCCGCCCTCATCTCTCTAAGCCCAATTCTCTGTTGTTCAAGTTCATCCACTCGACGATGCCAATTTTATTCACAGTTACATCTTCTATTGATCTTCCATCACTATCTATCACTACGCCCCAATAATCTATAACTAAATAATGAGGCAAGTGCAAGCACTCATTTTCCCGCTCAAAGTAAGGGTAAAAAAGTAATTTAATGTTCAATCACATTTGTAATTACAATGCCTTAAAATAATATTTTGATATTCTGCCTATTCTCGAAAATACCCCTAATAAATAACTTAGTCCGTCTTTTTGCATTCTGCTGCGTTCTACTTCTCGATCTCTCCCCAACGTCATTGCAAACAAAAAATCCAAACGCTCCCCCTCTTCCCCGATTGCTGCCACCCCCTCTCTCCTTTTGTGATCATTGCCGCCGCTCTCTCTCTCTCTCCTCTATTCTTCTTCCATGGCGTCAATCCCTCTCATCGTCGTCTCTCTCTCTCTTCTTCCATGGCCGCCTCCACAACTCTCTCTCTCTCTTTTCTCTTCTGCAATTCATCCATTGTTCGAACCCCAACTGAAACCCTAACCCTAATCCACCGCCCTCATCTCGCTAAGCCCAGTTCTCTATTGTTCAAGTTCATCCACTCGACGATGACAATTTTATTCACAGTTACATCTTCTATTGATCTTCCATCACTATCTATCACTACGCCCCAATAATTTTATAAATTGTCAAATTGTAGATGTCATTGGTGTTGTGCAAAGTCTCTCTTCAACGATAAGCATTAAAACGAAGACCAATGATGAGATGTTTGAGAAGCGCGAGATTACAATTGCTGATGAATTGTAAGATACTCATTTTGATTCTAATATTGGAGTATTACTATTATTATTGCTATTATTATTGTTGTTGTTTTTGCCTCTTGTAATAAAGTGTGATGATTTTGGCTTCCAGGAGAAACTGTTGTAGTGTCTGTGTTGAATGATCTTGCTAACAATGTTGGACAAGAACTACATAATTGCAGATACATTTCCTGTAGTTGCAGTCAAATCCTTAAAAGTTTGAGATTTTCAAGGTTATTGTCTCTAATTTCCTTATCCTATGGGATTGAATACGAATTGAAATGTTTAGAAGTAGATAACAAATCCTAAATTGCTGTTTCATTTTGTTGTTTCAGGTGTGTCCTTGTCAGCATTGAGCAAAAGTATCAGTGTTAAATCCAGACGTACCAGAATCAAAACCATTGAAATCATGGTAAGCAACTGTTCAATATCTCAATTTGTTTATTATTACCGCAAGATTATAAAATCATGTTGTTACTCTTGATAGGTATGAAACTGATGGCAAAGAGATTATAAAACTATTCAATATACTCAGACCGAGTTTTGCTGTCTGATATAACTTCCAACATATCATTGAGCGGGGAAAAGGTATTAAGCCCCTTACTGTTATAAAGAATTCTGAATTCAATAGGTTTGATACTGAAATATTGTTTGAATTTATCTGTTTGCAGCCTGTCTTTTATAGCGTGCAAGCTACTGTGAGCTTAATTAAGCCCGATCAAACAATGTGGTATATAATGGCTGCAAATAAGAATAAGCCAGAAGAACTATTCAGAAGGTAGTTTAAGGTTTGGAATTTGACAACACATGCCCCTGCATTTTCTAACTTGCTAGAATGCCAGAGACTTAACCTGAGTTAACTCTTATTCTTTTTTCAGGTATATAATGGCTGCAAAGGTTACGGATCCAAGTGGGGAAGCTTGGTTCTCATTTTCAATGACCAAGCAGAGAAAAGTGTGGGTTACTCTGCAGATGAGCTTGATAACGACAGGTCTCATGTAAGCTATTCCCACATTGTCATATGTCAAATGACTCAAATCTGGTCAAACTCCGTTTTCATTCATTGTACTTCTTTTCGAAGTAGTTTCACTTTTACCCTGATACTTTCTGTTTTCAAAAACACCACTGTGGTTTGGAAAATGTTTCATTCTGACCCCAAATCTGTTCCTAATTCTGTGACTAATCTGTGTCTCAATCCACAAATTTGGGGTTGAAATCATAGATTTTCATAACTATAGTGCTATGTTTGAAAGAAAAAAAAAGTACTACCTCCGTCCCTAAATAAATGTCGAAAAAGGATATAGTGAAATACCTTTGAAATTACCGTGAAAATGGAGTTAGGCCCTCAAATCCACACCCAATTCTAAGCTTCATGTCAAATTTTTTCTTGTAATTTGTACAAATTGCAGGAGGGAGAAGGAAGTCCTTACCAAATTAAACTGAAAAAGGCTACGTGGGTCCCACATCTTTTCCGCATTAGCGTCTCACCACAAGAGTACAATGGAGATAAACGACAAAGAATGACAGTTAGAGGTGTGGCTCCTGTTGATTATGAAGCTGGAAGCAAATATTATTTAGAAGAGATAACATAAATGGAAGCTGCTAGAAATGGTATCACTGTGAGTTTGTTGTTGAATTTGTCATTTTGATTTATAGGTTCAAACAAGATGGATTATTCTCTTTTATTTTGTTCTTGTCAAGGTGTAATTAATATGTACAATATGAAAAAGACGAAATTACTCTCAAAATACTCCAATTACGCAGGAAATTAAATGCTTTTACAATGACAACTTCATAATTATAAATAAGGTTATATTTGGTAAACAATGCTAAAAATTTCTAGGTAACAGCAAAACAACAAGTATTTTGAGACAAATTTGAACCCTTAGTGTTTTGGGATGGAGGGAGTAATATATATGCCTCTGTGTATGTGTGTGTATGTATTTAGACAGATGCATGTCATATAAGCTTTCATTTTGTTCAGATTTAGTGATCTTAAAGATCATGATTGAAATGAGTTGGGCATTGGTGTGTATGCTCATAGGTGTCTTTTTTTTTTCCTCTTTTTTTTCATTATAGGTGTCACGCAACCTTTTTAGATGGATGTTTCTTATGCAGATTACTACGAGAGAGCTTTGACCAATGGTGCTCTTGGCATTCAAAGGAGAAGAAAACCTGGAGTAATGATATACATGCTAACCCTTAGTCGTGGAGTGTCAAAACCCATAAGCTACCATGGATGGGGGGACTCAGTTTGAGTCTTTCTGGTGTTGCTATGGTACTGGAATTGAATCATTTTCAAAATTAGGTGATTCAATATACTTTGAAGAGGGTGCAAAAGGTCCAACGGGGCTATATATAATCCAGTACATATCAAGCTCGCTTGATCGGAAGTCAGGAAAGATTTCGCTAAATTAGAAAGTAGAGCCTGCTGTCTCGTGGGATCCTCGCCTTAAAGTTACAATCACTATTAGCTCAAATGAGGTATGTGTTCTTGCATTGACAACTATTTGACTTCTTTATATACTACCTCTCGAGCAAATTTGAAAAGTTTGGTCATTCATTTTGGGTCGGAGGGAGTATAAATATTTTTTCGTAAATGAAACTATTTGATTCTTGTGTCATTTCTTATCCTGGTTTGTAGAAAGGACGATCTCCTACATCAACTTTGAATCTCAAAATACCATCTTGGACAAATTCAAATGGTACAAAGGCATCTCTAAATGGACAGTCTTTGACAATACCGGCTCCAGGTAATGTGAAGAACACCTCATTCTCTTATTTTAGTTGTTTGATGCAAAGTCTTAAGTGCCCAATTTTCCTTTATATAGGTAATTTCCTATCCATCTCAAAAATTGGAGTTCCTGTGACACACTCAGTCTTGAAATGGCATTAACTCTTAGAAGCGAGGCAATTAAAGGTATTTTCTCCCCCATCTGCATAAAATTGTATCACAATGCTCCAAAAGTAACTCAAGTTTATTTCATGTATATATAGCTACCCCCTTCGTCTCAAAATGAATGTCCGAAAAAATTTCAAGAGCAAATTTGAAATCTTTTCGGACATTCATTTTGGGACAAGGGAGTATTATGGTGCTCATCAAGTGTTGTTATAACACCTGAAGATTGGGACATCAAAGCAGATAACTTGACTTCTCTTTCAAACTTCATTACTCCAATCCCATCTGAATACAATTCCCATCTGAATATAATTCCCATCTGAATACAATTCCCTGAACCAGGCACAAAGACTTCAATCCATTCAACCTTCAGACTCATCTTCTCCGGTACCTCAAAACCGAAATCATAATCAGTGGAAGATGTTATCGGGAAATCAGCCATGTTAGAACCGTTTGATCTTCCAGGTATGCTCTTGGTCCCACAAGGGCAAGATCAAATCCTCGGAATTGCAACCACTCAGTCTCATAAAAATGACTCCATATTCCATTTCATTTCTAGATTGAACGGGAAAGATGGGATGGTTTCTTTAGAGTCAGAGGTATATAAAGGGTGCTATGTTTACGGTGATTTGGCTTCGACTGATGTCAAACTCAGCTGCAATTCTGGGGATTCTGATGTGGGGTTTAAAGAAGCAACAAGTTTTGTGTTGAAGCAAGGAGTAAGTAATTATCATCCAATTAGCTTTGTTGCAAAAGGGTTGAGATGGGATTTTCTTTTAATGCCATTGTTTAGCATGACTGATGAACAATATACTGTGTATTTTAATGTTACTAGCTCTAATAATTTTTAGTTTAGGAAGTGATTAAGAATGCGTTTAGAGTAATTTACCCATGTCAATAAAAATGAACTATGATTGTTCCTTCTTTTAGTTGAGACATTTAGTATTCATTATTGAATTTAAGTTATATATGGTTTATTACTTTCTATTCTCGGGTTCTTTTATGTTAGCTTTTTAATCTGATAGTATTGTTATTGATCAGGGTGTTGTAGTTGTCAGACCTAATTGCGGACCATTTATTTAATTTGTAGGCTGATAATATTGGTGGCTTTCACGCCAATACCCACATTCCAGTTGTTATTGGAGCTCAAAGGCGATATGAAATTACTGGTGATCCACTTTATAAGGGTAAAAGGTGTAACTTTACTTCTTACCTCTGAAGGCATTATATAGAGTAGCGTTTATTGATTTGAGTAAGTTCAATTTCGACACCATTTTTTACTTTCTTTTCCTTTTGACTCCCGAGTTAGTGTTTTTCTAGCTTAAGCTGCCATTTGATGAGAATATATTGTGAGTTTATAAGAAATGATTATGTTAGTTGAAAGTTATTTCATTGTTTGTCAAAATTAAGTTATTTTATGGAGTTCCCGCTAAAGATTACCGGTTAACTTTGTTGAAGTATAGTATTTGTTGAAGTATAGTAGATGCATTCCTCAAAATGTTCTTAATGACAGCTTCTTACAATGGTCTCCTTTGAAATGTGCATTATTTTTAAGGAGAGGCATATGCCTTTTATTTGAGTGTTTCTCCTTACTTTTTTTTTTTCACAAATAAGGAGGATGTTGTGTCGCCTGTTGCTTAATAATGGTACTCCCTCTATTTCATAAACATAGTCCCACTTTTGTAAAGTTAATTTTGATTGAACTTTGACCAAAAATTTAGAAAAAAAATTAATTATCCAAATATTATTCTTGGATATTGATACACCATTAAAGTTACTACCAATAACAATTTTTAGATTTTCATTAGTATAGATAAATTTACATAACTTTATCGGTCAAAGTTCAATTAAAATTATCTTTACAAAAATGGGACTATCTTTATAGTTTATGGGACGGAGGTAGTATTAACTAATAAGGCTGGCCTTGAGAAAGATGGGTGCATAACAAGAAGAGAGTTTGAAATTCCTTGATGATTATCCTAGATTTTAAATGCAATTTTACTGAATGGATGCTGTGTGAATTACTCTCCAAACTGTTTTTTCCTTTTCACAATACAACAACAACAACAACAACAAAAAAAGTCTTAGTCCCAAAATAATTTGGGGTCGGCTAACATTACCCCAAGTTAAATAAATAAATTAATATGGAGTACAATATAACAATCTCTTGGGATTTCATCACTGTTTCTAATATATTTTTGATGTCAGGTATGAGCCTTACCTTTGGGAGAATGAAAGACAGTCTTACGTACGACATGCTGTCCTTTTTGAATTCTTTGTGCAGCTGCATCGGATGTACACAGATATCGTGCATAAATTGCCTACAAACTCATAATAAAATATAATGACATGCTCCATAGAATCAATTTATTTGGATGACATGTGACAAGGGAAATGATTAGTGAGAGGATGAAGTATCTTAAAAAAAATTGTAATTTTTATTATAAATACAATTATATATATTTGCTAAATATCGTTTATTTAAAAAATCAAAATTAACATTTATAGTTTTAGTAACTCCTTTGATTTAATTTCTACGATATGTCAAAGTTTTTTTGCCGTGCGTTTTACGCACGGGTGTAGCACTAGTTTTATTAAAGTTATCAATGTTGTTTACTTTCGTTAATTTATTTCAACGATATCAGTGCATGAAATGTTGGAATTTTGGTTCCAAATATTAAGTTTGACCAATGTTTGACCAATAATTAAATGTATTTTTATTTTGTGTAAATAAAAATGAATTACATATTTGTAATCTACATTCGAAGTAGATTAATGTGATGTATTTATTTTCTTGAAACCAAATTATGGTGAATGAGAAATTAATGCTCAAAATATGTAAGTTGAAATGGGTAAATGAGGAGTATATGGGATATAAAAGAGTTATCCCACATTGCTTAAAGATGAAAAGTAAAGCTAGTTTATAAGTGGATGCAAACAAGGAGGAGGCATCAAGTTGTTCCTCCTTGGGCCAACCTAGGTGAATCAATGGGCCAACCATGGAATAAGTAGCCCAATTGTGCTAATTTTGTACTAGCTCAATTTGAACCACACCCGCGAAAGGCGCATTGGGCGCTTTAGAGGCGCACGCTGGGAGGTCCAGATGATCTCCACCCTCCATCAAGATCAGATCCAACAGCTGAAATCCACCAGGTGCCAATTGTGGTTTTCCCAAAGGACACCCCAACTTTTCATTATCTATAAATAGTCCCCAGCAGTTCTTCAATCATCATTCAATTCATTCAAGCATTAGATATTCAGATAAATATCATATTGTAGCATTCTCCTTCCTTTCAAAGTTCAGAAGTTCCAAAACACCATAAGTTCATAGGTTTCCTGATTTGAAGTGCTTCCAACAGGATTCGAAAAGTCGTTTCATCTTACGAGAAGATTGCCATTACATCCGTTAGCACCAGTGTGGGGCAAATTCTTCTTACAGAGATTGTGTTCACACAAGACTCGACTTCCAGTTAAATCTTATTCAGTCTTTATTTTTCCGTCCCGTTATTATTGTCTGTTTTCCATTTTCAAAAAATATTTTATTTTGAAATATTTTTAATAACAATCGTAAGAAGAATTTTATTTTCTTGAGAATGGCTATTGAGAATGAAACATCTCAATCTTCTGGGGCTACTCCCAACCCGACCCGTGATGCAACTAATCAGAATGTTGCACCTGCTCCTGCTCCGACTCACCCGACTCATGGTGAGAAACCAGCCAAGTTCACTGGTGTGGACTTCAAGAGATGGCAGCAAAAGATGCTGTTTTACTTGACCACCCTCAGTCTGCAGAAGTTCTTGAATGAGGATCCCCCTGCTATACCAATTGATGATCCCGGCCTTCAAAAAAGTTTGTTGTTGGCAAGTACCTTGATTTCAAGATGGTTGACTCAAAGACCGTGGCCAGCCAGGTTGATGAGTCTAGTTCATCCGGCATGGGTTAACTATTGAAGGAATGGTTATGAATGAACCATTTAAGATGGCATCAATAATTAAAAAATTGCGGCCAGCATGGAAGGACTTCAAGAATTATCTCAAACATAAGCGTAAGGAAATGAGTCTTGAAGAACTGGTTATTCGTCTTCAGATTGAGGAAAACAACATGAAGAATGAGGCCAAGGCTGAAGCTAAGGCTAACAAAGGGAAGATGGAAGCAAAGGTTAATCTTGTTGAAGCTAGCGCAAGCAACAGTAAGAAGAGGAAGTATTCAGGGAATGCTAGAAAGAAGCCAGCCAAGAATTTCAAAGGATCTTGCTACAACTGTGGCAAGCCTGGACATTGAGCTAAGGATTGCTGGCACTCGAAGAAGGAAGACCAGAGAGGCAACAGGAATCAAGCCAACATCGTTGATGATATGGAGCTTGACTTTGCAGCTGTGGTATTTGAAGCCAATGTGGCTAAGTTGGATGATAATACAAGAGAGTGGTGGATAGACACCGGTGCTACCCACCGCATATATGCAGATAAGGAGAGTTCCTCTTCCTACACTCCTTGTTCCGGAGGGAAGCTCTATATGGGAAATTCTGCTACTTCCAATGTTGTGGGCATTGAAAGAGTTGTTCTGAAGATGACTTCAGGCAAGGAACTGACTTTGATGGATGTGTTGCATCTCCCGGACATCCGCAAGAACTTAGTCTCTAGGGCTTTGTTAAGTAAGGCCGGTTTTAGATTGGTGTTTGAATCTGATAAATTTGTACTGACCAAAAATGGTATTTTCCTTGGAAAAGGTTACCTTGAGAAGGGCATTTTCAAGATGAATGTAATGAATGTTATCCGCTCTGAAGCGAAGAATAAAAGTGTTGTTTCTTATGTTTACTTGTTGTATAGTCCTAATGTATGGCATAATAGATTAGGTGATGTAAACTTTAACACAATTAAGAAATTAGTGAATCAAGATTTAATTCAAATGTCAAAATCCGATTCAACTGATAAGTGTGAAGTTTGCGTTGAAGCAAAAATGACTAAAGGGCCATTTGAAACAGTAATAAGAAACACAACACCTCTGGAATTAATTCACACAGATATTTGTGACTTAAAGTTAGTGCAAACTCGAGGTGGGAAAAAGTACTTCATTACATTTATAGACGATTGTATGAAATACTGTTATGTATATCTATTGAAAAGTAAGGATGAAGCCTTAGGGGCTTTCCAAACTTATAAGAATGAAGTTGAAAATCAACTTAATGTAAAAATTAAGAAGATTAGAAGTGATAGAAGAGGAGAATATGTTGCTTCGTTTGAAGGTTTATGTTGGGAATATGGCATAATTCATCAAACGACAGCATCATATACACCTCAATCTAACGGAGTTGCTGAACCCAAGAATCGTACTCTTAAGGAGATGATGAATGCATTGTTAATCAGCTCTGGCTTACCCGATAATTTATGGGGGGAAGCTATACTCCCATCCAACTACATTCTAAATAAGATACCTAAGAAAGGTAACGATAAGACTCCTTACGAATTATGGCACAATCGCAAACCGTCTTATAAATACCTCAAAGTGTGGGGGTGTTTGGCTAAGGTTGTAGTACCTATGCCCAAGCAAGTAAAAATTGGACCTAAGACAGTTGACTGCATTTTCATAGGATATGCAAACAATAGCAGTGATTATCGGTTTATCGTGCACAAGTCGGACATTCCTGATATAAATGTAGGAATGATGATAGAATCGAGGAATGTTGTATTCTTTGAGAATGTCTTTCCTTCCAAGAAAAGGAGAGAAATGAGTTCTAATGAGAAAACTAATGAGACTGCCAATGGTTCTTCTCAAGAACAAAAACAAGAAGAAGAACCTAGGCGTAGTAAGAGGGCAAGAGTTGAAAAATCTTTTGGTCCTGATTTTCTCTCTTTTATGTTAGAAAACGAACCTGCGACTGTTAAAGAATCTTTATCAAGTCCGGATGCTCCGTTCTGGAAAGAAGCAATTAACAGTGAAATAAAGTCCATTATGAATAATCATACTTGGGAGCTAGTTGATCTTCCTAAAGGATGCAAACTGTTGGGTTGCAAGTGGATCCTTAAAAGGAAGTACAAGGCTGATGAATCTATTGATAAGTTTAAAGCCCGTTTGGTAGCCAAAGGGTTTAAACAAAAATAGGATATGACTTCTTTGATACATATTCTCCTGTTACAAGAATCACATCCATTCATGTTCTCATTGCCATTGCTGCTGTGCATAACCTTGAGATACGTCAAATGGATGTAAAGACGGCTTTCTTGAATGGAGAGTTAGAAGAAGAAATATACATGGAACAACCCGAAGGGTTCGTAGTTCCTGGAAAAGAGTGAAAGGTGTGTAAACTTGTAAAGTCATTGTACGGACTAAAACAAGCACCTAAACAATGGCATAAGAAGTTTGACCGAATAATGTTGTCAAATGGATTCAAGATAAATGAATGTGACAAGTGTGTCTACATTAAAGGAACATATGAATCATTTGTAATTGTCTGTCTTTACGTAGACGACATGTTGATAATGGGAAGTACTCATGAATTGATCATGAATACTAAAGCCATGTTAAAGAAAAGCTTTGACACGAAAGATATGGGATTAGCTGATGTTATATTAGGAATAAAAATTTCTAGAACATCAGAAGGGATAATCCTATCACAGTCTCATTATCTCGAAAACGTTCTTCATAAATTTAATGCTATTGATAGTCCTCCGGCTAAGACTCCGGTAGAAATGAGTCTACACTTAGTCAAAAAAATCAAGGTGAACCAGTTTCTCAATTGGAATATGTTAGGATAATTGGAAGTTTAATGTACTTAACGAATTGTACACGTCCAGATATCGCATATTCAAAAGAAGCAAACTAAGGTGTTCACAAGTAATTCCAGTAAGGATCATTGGAGAGCCTTAACAAGAGTATTAAGATATCTGAAATACACAATGAATTACGGGATACTATATAAGAGATATCCAACAGTATTAGAAGGATACTGCGACGCTAACAGGATATCTGACACAAAAGACTCCAAGTCCACGAATAGATATGTTTTCACGATAGGTGGAGGAGCAGTGTCATGAAAATCTTCCAAACAAACATGTATAGCTTGATCAACGATGGAATCTAAGTTTATAGCCCTAGACAAAGCAGGAGAAGAAGCTGAGTGGCTAAAGAATCTGTTGGAAGATATCCCTTGTTGGAGTAAACCTGTGCCCGCTGTACATATCCATTGTGATAGTCAATCAGCTATAGGAAGGGCACATAGTAGTATGTATAATGGTAAATCTAGACACATTCGTCGTAGACATAATACCATCAGACAATTGATCTCAAATGGGATTATCGCTATTGACTATGTGAAGTGAAAGGATAATCTAGCAGATCCGCTTACCAAAGGTATTAACAGAGATCAAATGTTTAAATTGTTAAGAGGAATGGGTTTAAATGTCACATAAAAGAACTTTCTTAGCGAACACTCTACCTTGAGAAATGGAGATCCCAAGCCCTTGGTTCAAAGAGACAACTAAGTTTCGAAAGTTCAGTTGAAACACTTGGAACCTGTTTCATACTAATTCCTAGAACAATCCAAGTGTACGTTCCCTGCAACAGTGGTGAGGGTAAGTTATTTAACTTTTAATGATTCCTATACCTACGTGGTGGAGTAGCAGGATACTCTTATGGGAGATCACCTATATAAGTGAGAAGTAATAAGGGTCGCTTCTAAATAGAAACACTTATGAATGAGATACGGTCCAGGGCCGAAATGGATAAAAATGTGAGAACAATAAAGTGTTAAAATTATTATTTTGTAAATGATATTGTCTCGGTATACACTATACAGTCAACTGGTTCAAAGCATCGCTCTACTAAATGGCTAGAATATCTGATAGTATCTTACTAAGGAAGGTTCAAGGCCAAAAGCTACCGATCCTGATGCAATAATAATTCGCCGAAACTTCTGAATGAATCTGCATACATGCATAAATTGTCATTCATGTGGGGGATTGTTGAAATTTTGGTTTCAAATATTAATTTTGACCAATGTTTGACCAATAATTAAATGTATTTTTATTTTGTGTAAATAAAAATAAATTACATATTTGTAATCTACATTCGGAGTAGATTAGTGTGATGTATTTATTTTCTTGAAACCAAATTGTGGTGAATGAGAAATTAATGCTTAAAATATGTAAGTTGAAATGGGTAAATGAAGAGTTTATGGAATATGAAAGAGTTATCCCACATTGCTTAGAGATGAAAAGTAAAGCTAGTTTATAAGTGGATGCAAACAAGGAGGAGGCATCAAGTTGTTCCTCCTTGGGCCAACCTAGGTGGATCAATGGGCCAACCATGGAATAAGTAGCCCAATTGTGCTAATTTTGTACTAGCTCAATTTGAACCACACCCGCGAAGCGCGCGAAGCCCGCGAAGGGCGCTTTAGAGGCGCACTTTGCACTTCGCATCGTCGCTAGGAGCTATTGGAACCTAAATCTTTTGACAAAAGATGGCTCGGTGCGGTTCGGCTTGGGCTCGGTGTGGTTCGATCCAGTAAGGTTGGGCTAACGGTTGGGCCTAGGCCCGTCCAAGATGGGTCATCGCCTGGGTTAGGTTTGCACCACGGATCGAATCTGTGGGTTCGGTCCACACTGATTCGGTAAAGGGTGCTGGTCTAGGTTCAATGAACCAGGTCAAGGACGGAAGGGTTGGAATGGTTCAAGGAACCAGTTCGAATAGGTGCTGGCAGGTCCAGATGATCTCCACCCTCCATCAAGATCAGATCTAACGGCTGAAATCCACCAGGTGCCAATTGTGGTTATTCCCAAAGGACACCCCAACTCTTCATTATCTATAAATAGTCCCCAACAGTTTGTCAATCATCATTCAATTCATTTAAGCATTAGATATTCAGTTAAATATCATATTGTAGCATTCTCCTTCCTTTCAAAGTTCAGAAGTTCCAAAACACCCTAAGTTCATAGGTTTCCTGATTTGAAGTGCTTCCATCAGGATTCGAAAAGTCGTTTCATCTTACGAGAGGATTGCCATTACATCCGTTAGCATCAGTATGGGGCAAATTCTTCTTACGGAAATTGTGTTCACACAAGACTCGATTTCCGGTTAAATCTTATTCAGTCTTTATTTTTTCGTCCCGTTATTATTGTCTATTTTTCATTTTCAAGAAATATTTTATTTAGAAATATTTATTTTGAAATATTTTTAATAACATGAAACACAAAATATAATGAATGGGAAAAGTAGTAAAGATTTTTTTTTTTCATTTTGGAAAGTCCGGTTTGAGATGAGGCTAACGAAAAACTGTCCAAAAATTTTGATTTGAAATGGGACGGAAGAAGTACTCTAATTTGAGTCAAAATATAATATTTCAATTTTATAGACACATTGATATTTTTTTATTACAGTGATGTGCTCAATCACCAATTTTAATCATTCATATTTATTTTAGCTGTTTAAACCATTATACTCAAAATCAAAATACGCACTTTAAGATACTCGAACTCTCTAAAGACATCCAATATTGTTAATAAAAGCTAACTGATGTTGTCCAAAAATAATGGATGGGCTTAGATTAGGTCCAATGGCGAAAAAGTAGTAAATGGGCCCAAAGCGAGATAAAGCCCAAAAAGAAGATAAAGATAAAAGTGGCCCAAATATGGATCGCAAGAAAATGTGGGGGGAAGTATCACGCCAGGGTCAATGAAAGGGAGAAGTTCAAAGCAGCAATAGCGATATATCGTGAAGATCATGGCGAGATAAGTAAGGCAAGCCGGCGAGATAATGACGAAAAAGGAGATGCAAGGCATTATGGTAAGGCGACACGAGCCATGATTTACCTAACCTGGCGAGAGATGGATCCCAGATTGATGCGGTTCACAAGAGGCGGAATATAAATATCTATGAAATGGGACCCATTGAACGGTTATGCATTGGGATCGGTGATCACGTGTTGAGAGTTTACTTTTATAAAGGACCAATGGAGTGGTGACACATGTAAGGAGGCATGGAACGTGAGGAGGTCATGTGCACGGCACGAGGGAAGGGGTATATATATGAGAGGTATTCTTCATAATCAAGGTATGTTCATTTTACACACACAAACACCTTTCTTAACTGTTATTGTTTACAACTCAAAAGCAAACACTTATCCCCACGCCGGAGGGGCTTACGCCGGAGTCGCCCCCGGCTTAGTTCACGTTTGTGGCTGTGTAGGACTGAAGAAGGAGCCGGAGGTGCTGCCGATTAGACTACAATGGCGTGTTGCTGTTGAGGAAAATCCTGGCAACATCAATTAGTTCCGTTGTCGGGACCTGAATCTCTTCTTTGTCTGAAGATTTGCTTGCGGTAGATTGATAAGTGTTGAGCGCTGTTCATAGATCTGGAGGTTTGGTTCGTGTTGGGAAGGATGCAGTGGGCTTGTTGATTGTTTGGTTGATGCGGTCTGTTGTTCGCAGTTTGTAAGTTGAAGTTGTTTGTGTTTTTGGTTTTGTTAGGTTGATTATTGCTCGTAAATTGTTGATTGAAGTTGTTGGTGATTTTGATATTATTCGATTGTCTGGGTGTCAATTTGTTGATTTAAGAAGTGTTGATTTGATTTGAATTAAGTTGGGTATTTTCGGAGTTCCGCTTGGATTTGATAATTTGAAGATTGAAGGTTGATAGATTCCGATTTTGATAAGAGTTTGTTTAAGTTTGGGTGGCTTGAACTTGTTGTATCTGGATTTTGGAAAGTTTATTCGATTCTGATTAGCTTGAAGATTGAGTGTTTTGGAAACAGTTGGGTATTGAACATTTTTGGAGTCAGTTGAAGAAGATTTCTTATTTTCTGGGTTCGTACCTTCAAATCTTCATAAGCTTTGAAAATTTTCAAAGTTTAGATTCATCATATTTTATTTGCGTGTGTAAGAAGAAATGGCAACTCCTGAGAAAGGGATAGTAGGGCAGATGACAATGGCGGGAGGGAGCCTTATCCCGCCCATGTTTGGATTAGGAATGATGGGAACGGGAGGAGCACAGGATACGTCTTCCTCACAACAAGTGATTCCGGAAGAGAGAGAGCGAGATGTAGGAGGCGAGAGAGAAAGAAATGTAGTGCCGCCACCACCAGAAAAAGAAATGGAAAATGAAGAAGAAAGTTTGAGGATTCACAACAATTTAATCTTACAATTGTTGGAAAATAACAAACGATTAATGGTCATGAAGAAGAATCCAACTTCCATCCCGCAGGGTTTGTTAACAGCGACGGCAGAAGGAAATAAGGGACCAAACCAGGAGGTGATCGTGGTGAATGATGATGAGCGACAGAAAGAAGCCGAACCTTAGAAAATAAAGGAAACCGAAGCAAGACTTGATGGGTCGCAAAAGCGAAAGGCGGGAGAGTACATGGAGAACGGGAAGAAAATTAGGGTATATCATTGCCTCACACTTCACAAGTATCATCGTTTTATTATGAAAATGAAGAAGAAGATACCGCTGCAAATGAAGAAGGGTTTGGGGAGCAAGAGTTGAAGGTTTCAAAGGAAGGCGAGAAATCTAGGCAGATGGAAAAAGGAAAGGGTATAGGAGTAAGTCGCTTCGGGGAAGAAGACGGAATAACAAAGCAGATGGCTGAAATGGCAAAGAGATTGGCAGAATTAGAAAAAGGTGGTGCAGTCGATGGCGAGAAAGATTCCTTCGTCGCCCCATTTGCCAAATACATTCAAGAATCTGAGCCCGCTCCGGAGTTCCGTTTGCCAGCAATATCTAAGTATGCGGGAGTTACCACGGCTAGAACTCATGTCGCAGGCTTCAAAGTTACTATGGATATACTAACCAAAGATGATGCACTGCTATGTAAGACTTTTGCTAGTACTTTAGAGCTTCAAGCATTGGAATGGTTCACACAGCAGCCTGCCAACTCTATTGTGGGTTATCAAGATTTTAAGCGAAAGTTTTTGTCAAGATTTGGGGCCGTAGGAACTCAGCCTGTAGTATTACAGGAATTGATGGGAATTAAACAAAAAGTAGGAGAAGGTTTGATAACTTACACCAACAGGTTCTTGCTGATTGCTAACTTAATCTTTGATATAGAGCCCAAGTACGCGATAATGATGTATATGTCGGGTCTGGTGTCAGAAGCTTTTAAAAGAGAGTTGAGGATGAGGTTGCCTGCTACTTTAAGCGAGTTGCATGAGCGAGTTAAGGCATATTGTGGGGGCGAAGATGTTGAGGAAGGAATGTCCGGATCAGCAAGGAAGAATGTGAAAGACAGAGTTGAGTATATCAAGGAGGATAATGCAGCTCGTGGCAGGGGGCGAGGAAATCAACATGGAGGAAGAGGTGGAGGCCGTGCCGGTGGTCGCGGCAGTGGAAGAATTATTAGATTCACAAGGTTGAATGCAAGGCCAAGCGAGATATTGAGGGCGGTGGAGTTGCCAGCGGCTTTTGAAATGACAGACAGAGGAAGAAGAAACTTGAACCAATATTGTAACTATCATGGAGATAGAGGGCACGAGACTGATGAGTGCTACAACTTGAAAAAGGTGATCCAAGGTAAAATTGATCGGGGGGAGTTGCAGGAATATGTTTGGCAGGAACAGAATGGGGCGACTCAAGGAGGAAATGGCGAGAGGAATGAGATACTGGTAATTCATGAGCCAGCTAGTATCACCTGTCTAAGTAATCAGATCATGTCACTATCTCACACCTGCCATATTCCCGCATATCCTCCAAGTGAAGAAAGGATTATTAGCTTCTTAAGGCGAGAGTTAGCTTTAACGCCTAGCCATGGATGTCAACCCGTAGTGATTACAATTGCTCCAGGAAACAATATACTACACAGAGTGCTGGTGGACTCAGGAGCAAGCCGCAACATCTTATACTACGAAGCTTTTAAGAAAATGAAGTATACGGAAGCTAATTTAGTGCCGTATAAAGGATTTTTGGAGGGGTTCACGAATCATACAGTACGGGTCAAAGGAACGATTTCACTGGCGGTAGAGATAGGAGAAGACGAAAAGGCAAGAACCCGAACGGTGGAATTCATGGTGATAGACCTGGTGTCACCATATAATGCCATCGTGGGAATTCCCTTTATGCAAACTTTCGAAATGGTTGTGTCCATCCCGCATCAAAGAGTCAAATTCCCCACGCCAAAAGGAATAGCTTGTCTAAAGAGTGAAGTCAAAGAAGTAATTCAGAAGAAGATCGAGATACAAACCGCAGTTAGGGCGAGTTCTAGTTCGCTTTCATCAGCTTTAGCAATTCGGGATGTAAAAGTCAATATGGTCACCAACATAGAAGGGGAAATGCTACGAGAAATGAGTAATGTATGGAGCATTGATGAAGAGGTGGTTGAAGAAAGATTTGAAGCAAGGTTGGGGAACCAGGGAACAATTCAGGACAGAATGAAAGGATCAAGATTGGTTAAGTTTGTTAAGATGAAAGAGCCAGAAATTGAGGAAATATTTGAATTTGAGGATGAAAAGTATGAGAAAATGGAGATTGAAGCAATGGAAGTTTTACTACAAGACGGCGGCAATTGGAGTAAAAGCGACATTAAGAAGGAAAAGGAGTATGATGATGGAAAAAAGGAAAGTGGAATGGCGGTGAGGATCTAGTAAGTACGAGACAACAATGGAGAATGCTTTAAGCGAGAAATTCAGCAAAGAAGTAAGAAGTAATTTATTTATTTAATAGTATTCTTATTAAAATAGTATGAAAACTGAGTATTATGAAATTTTCCGTTCATGAATGAAAATTATGCCTACTTTGAAGTGATAGTGTTACGAAGGAGATTATATACATCTTGAAAATGCTAAAAATATGAAAGCCTATGATCTAAGTTTGTTTTGTTTTATCGAATGTTGTCTAGTAATAATGTTTATGTGATATGCCGTCAAAAGCAGAAAAGTAAATCGCAAGAAGTAAAGTTGCCTAAAGACAACTTCACTTTTTCGATGGGAGTATAAGTATAGGGTTATATCTCGCCAAAAGTAAGAAGGTAAAGAGTTTTTGATGAATTATCAAAACAATATTTGATGAATTAGGGAAGCATGTTGATAAAGAAAGGAGAAAAAGAAAAGTAAGCTGAAAAGTATCATCTGAAAGAAAGGTCCATGGACTATAAACATGAAAGTCTCTGGACTATAAGTTAGAAAGTCCCATCTCGCCTGTACGGCATGTATATGGATGCGACTATAAACAGGAAGGAAAGTCCCATCTCGCCTGTATGGCATGTATATGGATGCGACTATAAACAGGAAAGGATAGTCCCATCTCGCCTGTAAGGCATGTATATGGATGCGACTATAAAAAGGAAAGGAAATTCCCATCTCGCCTGTAAGGCATGTATATGGATGCGACTATAAACAAGGAAAGAAAGTCCCATCTCGCCTGTAAGGCATGTATATTGATGCGACTATAAACAAGGAAAGAAAGTCCCATCTCGCCTGTAAGGCATGCATATGGATGCGACTATAAACTGGAAAGAAAGTCCCATCTCGCCTGTATGGCATGTATATGGATGCGACTATAAAAGGAAAAAAAAAGTCTAAGGACTATAAAAATGAAAGTCTGCGGACTATAAAAAGGAAAAAAGTCTAAGGACTATAAAAACGAAAGTCTGCGGACTATAAAAAGGAAAAAAGTCTAAGGACTATAAAAATGAAAGTCTACGGACTATAAAAAGGGAAAAAGACTAAGGATTATAAAAAGAGAGTCTAAGGGTGATAAACAAGAAAGTCTATACCGACTATAAACGAGAAAGGAATCCATCTCGCATAAATGATATGTAAAGATAAAGAAAGTAAATGTATGTCGACGGAAAGATATGAAAAGATACAAGAAAGAAAGATATATTTAGTTTTCAAGGCAAATAAAGATGCGGAGGCACAAAATAAGGAAATTATTCTAAGTAAGAATCATGAAAAGAGCAAAGAAGAAGCAAAAGAGATCTAAGGTCAGCAACAAGATAAGTCGCGATGTATACACTATAAGTAAAGTCGCCTAAAGACGACTTCACTTTTTCGAGGGAAGTATAAGGTACCTGTCAGACAAAATAATAATTTTGATGAACTATCAAAACAAAATAGCAAAACCAAGATAGAAATGGGGAAACAAGCAAATAGAACATAAAGGCAAAAAGGCAAGCACGAAGGCCGCAAATAATACACATTGTTTAAAAGGCACGCAGGCCTAAATAAAAGAAATTAAAATTGTTTAGCCACCGAGGCAAGTTACAAAAAGATTTAAAGTATTAGAGCAGAATCAAGTTGGAGGGGTTGGTTCGTTAGTTGGTGCGGGTTGAGTAGAGCTGGAAGCCGCGAGAGCAAGCTCTTTTGCATCATCTAGAAGTTGATGTTTATGTTCCAATTAGGCTTGCCATAAAGAAAGAACGTTCGGCGCTTGAGGAGGAGTGGGTTCCCAAGGCGACTTACCTAGCAGTGCATCTTCCTCCGCCAAATCTTTAAGCTCATCAGCCGAATATGGAACTAAAGGATGACCAAAGCGACATATATCACTAAAAATTGGCTCCAAGCCCCACTTTGCAAGTCGCTTAATTGTAATGGCAGGTATTTCAGCGGCGTCTGCCGCTGCGGCTCGCATGACTTGAAGAGCGGTTTGGTCGCTAATGTCCATAAGATCGTCTTTGAGCTTGGCCACGTCAGTATTGAGAGAGGTTATTTCTGCAACTTTGCCCACCATATCTTCCCGCAATTTAGCTATCTCGCCTTGGAGAATTTGAGTTTCAGCGGCATGAGTCTCCTTTAGAGCCTCATTTTCGCTCATAAGTTTGTCGGCTTTTTCGTTGGCAGAATTAAGTTCAGTAGTAACTTTGTCAAGCTTGGTGTTGGCGGCATTAAGCTCGGTGTTGACGGTCTCGAATTGATTCTGAGAAGAGACTAAGTCAGTCTTCAGTTTATCTCGTTCCCCCTCCAAGTTGGCGATCGTTGCATCTCGCCTACCGACCCTGCCACGAAGGACATCTTTGGCTTTTCTCAATGCTTGGTTGGAATCTTCTAACTGCTTCACGTCCTTGGCAAGTTGGTGATTCTTGTCATTGATGCCAATAATAGAGGCTCCAAGCTAAATGGAAAGGGTAAGTTAAATGCCAAAATGAATCAAATAGCAATTGAATGAGAAAGGAAAGAGTAACATACCAGTGAAAAATAAATTCCGGCTTGGCAAGCAGCGTGGTCTATATCCATATCTGTAACTCGCTGGACCTGGATAGGGTCGCTAGCACGAATAAGAGCTGAGCTTCCTATCAAACTTTCGTCAACACTGCGAGTTTCGTTAATCAGCCCTGTAAGACGAGGAACATTGGCGGCTTCTTTACACAATTCATAGAGCCCAATAAAATCAGTGGGCTTCACAAAATTTTCTTGAAGCCATCTAGGAGTTGGAAGAGATGAAGAGGCTTACGGGCCGAGTGGAGAAGGAGGCGAGTTGGAAACAAGTGTTAAATCGCAAATTTCTGTGTCTTGGGGAAGAGGAGGATCATCACTTTGAATAGGCTCAGTTGCATCGCCAGTTGGTGCGGGAGAGTTTATCAGTGCCCTTTCGGAAGAAGGAATAATAGAGTTCTCTTCAGTAGGAAGATCATCAGATTGCGAAACAGAAATTGGCGGGATAGAAACCGAAGAAACATTGCCTTCATTAGATGGAGGAACTTGGGCGGATGAAGGAGCTTCAGTAGATGGAGGATCCTGGTTAATGGCTAGAGTTGGATGAATAGCTTCTGGGATGGTAGTAGCGACATTGGTTTGAACCGAGGCAAGTCTCCTTTGGCGCTTGGCTCTGGTTCCTGGAGCGTTGGGTTTAGCTCTGGCCTTGGAGGAACTTTGGGCCTTTTCTAAGGCAATTTCTTCTGTATCCTTGCCATCATGGGATAATGGCAAGGGTAGGTTATCGGGAAGAAGACCGAGAGCCGTGTCGCGGGTACTGGCAAGTCGCTTCATTCTTCTATTTGTCTCCAAATTGGCCTCTTGGCGGCTTTCCATTGATTTGGCCCGGTGATCTGGAAACAAGGAAAAGGAAAATCAGGATTTATTTTAATACAGAATAGATAAAAAAAATAATAAGGTTAAAGAAGAGACATACAAAGAACATTGTTCATGGCTGTACAGTGACGAGTACCCTTGCAAGACTGGCACTCGTGAGCATACTTATTCTCTGTGTGCACCTCCCATCCATCAAAATAAACATGGCATATTGAAACCCGCGGTGGGGCAAGAGGTAGGTTATCGGCGATTCCGACTCTGTCAAGTAATTCCATATTTCGCAAAACACCTCTCCAAGAAATAAGAGGTTGGGGTGTATTAGCGGGAGAGTTTGCAGGAACGGCAACTAAACCGTGAATAGCGGCAATAAGAGTATTGTCACCCACTACAGAGGCATCTTTGGTTTCGATTTGAGGTTTAATGGGATGAAGATCGGCGGGATGAGACCATCCAACGCGAGAAACAATGAAGAGTGGGTCATCCATCCAATCATGAACTTTGGTGGGTAAGGGAGTAAGGATCTTGGGACCTCTTTGATATTGAAGGGAAAGGCGGGTTTCTACTATCCCGTTTTCAAGCTTGTTGGTTTGCTTATATCCTTGGAATAAAGAGACCAAGGATGTAACAGTGGGTTCTTTTCGTAAAGAGCGACAGATGGCAATGAAAGTGGTTATAATCCTAAGGGCGTTGGGATGAATCTCTGTAATCATGGCTTGAGCCTTGTACAAAACCTCACAAAGAAAAGGATCAAGGGGAATCCTGAGGCCAGCTTTAAGTTGCGAGGGAAAAACAACTATGCCATCTCGCATTTCTCTCAGATGGGCCAGGGAAGTGTTTCCTTGGTAGTCAGAAATGCGATAAATGGAAGAATCAATGTTGTATAGGGTATGCCAAGTGGTGATGGGATTAGGGATGAGAGAGCTAGTGTCAGGAGCAAGAGAAGATCCCGCTTCAGTATGAGCGGGATTGGTGAAAAGGTTACCTTCAGCCATGTTCAGATGTTGAACCCTTGTAGAAGAGGGATTACTGGTTGCTGCAGCAGGAGAAGAAGTCGCTTGACCGGCCATCTCATTGGAATCACTGGAAGAAGAAGAAGAAAGGACAGGTTTATAATGCGTCCTACGTTTAGAAAAGGGATCAGCGACACAGTGGGATTCAGATGAGTCGCTTAAGTTGAGGTCATATTTATTTTTGATGAATCGGACTAATTCCTTGTGAGAAGTAAAAATATGGGACATAGGGGCTGAAAGGGGAAGGAAAAAATGACCTTGGATCTCAAGGGAATCAATTAGTGAAGGATCTACCCAGTTTTCAACCATCATCCTAGCTATGTCGGCCTTGGGTAATCTCGCCCAAGTAGTTCGCGAGCGTACGTATAAGCCGCCTGAAACTTGACACCTACCATATCTAACCCGTCTAGAACAATTTTTGTATCTCGCCATAAAGGGCAACTTGGGAATAAAGTTAAAAAGGCGTATAAAAGGAATAACAAGACTCGTACGAATCGGCAAAAATGAAAGATCAAAGTACGGGGTTTTAAAGAATATGAAGGGTTTTGAAAAGTTACCTGTTGAAAATGAAGAACGGCCGGAGAAGACGAAGAATCGCCGGAGGATATAAACAGAAAACGGAGAAGCGAGGAATATGAACACCAAAATCAACTTCAAATGACAACTGATGAACGGAGCAAGGTTTAAGGAGGGTCAAATCCAGAAAAGAACGGTGTAAAGATGAAGAAATTACGTCGGGGTTGAAGTTAGGGTTCGCCGGAATTTAAGAGTGTTTGAGTAAGAACAAGGAGAGTAAGAAGAGAAATATGGAAAGGAAAATGGGTATTTATATGAGAGAGGGATTTATGGAAGTGATTGACGTGACGGGTAAGATGAAAAATTTTAAATTTTCCCTCTTTTTTGGCACGGTTACCGAATGACGGCGCTTCGAACTTTATGGGCTCACCATAGAAGTGACGCGTGTATAAATAGGGATATTCAACTTCGAGCTTCTTAAAGAAGGAACTGTATGTCGCAAGAACTTTGAGACGCTGAACTTCAAGTTTTCTGCGAGACCATAAATGAATCTCGCCTCAAACTTAGGGGCTTCTGATGCTGTCCAAAAATAATGGATGGGCTTAGATTAGGTCCAATGGCGAAAAAGTAGTAAATGGGCCCAAAGCGAGATAAAGCCCAAAAAGAAGATAAAGATAAAAGTGGCCCAAATATGGATCGCAAGAAAATGTGGGGGGAAGTATCACGCCAGGGTCAATGAAAGGGAGAAGATCAAAGCAGCAATAGCGATATATCGTGAAGATCATGGCGAGATAAGTAAGGCAAGCCGGCAAGATAATGACGAAAAAGGAGATGCAAGGCATTATGGTAAGGTGACACGAGCCATGATTTACCTAACCTGGCAAGAGATGGATCCCAGATTGATGCGGTTCACAAGAGGCGGAATATAAATATCTATGAAATGGGACCCATTGAACGGTTATGCATTGGGATCGGTGATCACGTGTTGAGAGTTTACTTTTATAAAGGACCAATGGAGTGGTGACACGTGTAAGGAGGCATGGAACGTGAGGAGGTCATGTGCACGGCACGAGGGAAGGGGTATATATATGAGAGGTATTCTTCATAATCAAGGTATGTTCATTTTACACACACAAACACCTTTCTTAACTGTTATTGTTTACAACTCAAAAGCAAACACTTATCCCCACGTCGGAGGGGCTTACGCCGGAGTCGTCCCCGGCTTAGTTCACGTTTGTGGCTGTGTAGGACTGAAGAAGGAGCCGGAGGTGCTGCCGATTAGACTACAACGGCGTGTTGATGTTGAGGAAAATCCTGACAATATCACTAACAAAACTAATAAAATTTTATTAAAGTTATCAAACTCGCTTAAACCAATATAACATTGTTAATAAAAGATAACAAAACTACTTTCGTTAACTTATTTCAACCATATTAGTGTATGAAACACAAAAAATAATGATTGGGAAAAATATTAATGATTGTTTGTTATTTTAGAAAGTCCGATTTGAGATGATACTAATATAATATTTCAAATAAATAGACACATCGATATTCTTAATCACCGTGATTTGCTCAATTGCCAGTTTTAATCATTCATATTTATTTTAGTTGTTTAAACCATTATACTCAAAATACGCTCTTCAAGATACTCAATCTCGCTAAAGCCATCCAATATTGTTAATAAAAGCTAACAAAAGTTATAAAATTTTATTAAAGTTATCAAACTCACTAAAGCCATCCAATATTGTTAATAAAAGCTAATAAAACTTATAAAATTTTATTTATATTATCAGTTTTGTTTACTTTCGTTAACTTATTTAGACCATATCAGTGCATGAAACACAAAAAATAATGAATAGAATAAATAGTAAAGATTGTTTGTCATTTTGGAAAGTCCGATTTGAAGATGAGACTAACGAAAACTACAAAAAAAATCTGATTTGAAATGGAACTGAAAAAGTACTCTAATTTGAGGCAAAATATAATATTTCAACTTTATAGACACATCAGTATTTTTAATCACCGTGCTTTACTCAATCACCAAGTTTAATCATTCATATTTATTTTATCTGTTTAAACCATTATACTCAAAATACGCAGTTTAAGATACTCAAACTCCCTAAAGCCTTACAATATTGTTAATAAAAGCTAACAATACTTATAAAATTTTATTAAAGTTATTAAACTCCCTAAAGCCATCAAATAGTGTTAATAAAAGCTAACAAATTTTATAAATTTTTATTAAAGTTATCAATTTTGTCTACTTTCGTTAACTTATTTCAAACATATCAGTGCATGAAACACAAAATTTAGATAGGGGACGGAATGCAACAATGGTGTCATTTAGGGGTGCAAGTGGTTTGGTTATAACCGCGTTTTGAAATCGAATCGAATCAAATCATGCGGTTTGGTTTGGTTTTCAAGTATAAATGATTCATTTCGATCTCAAATATTGGCAAAGCATATGGTTCGATTTAGTTTGTGGTCTGACCCTTATAGACCAAACCAAATCGAACTGTACCAAACCAAATCAAACCGCACTTTGAGACCGCGAGACCTAACTAACAAACCGAAATGCGAGATCAAACCGCCAAAACAAACCATATTACATAACTAATCCTAACTAGAAAATTCAAAACCTAGACAGACTTTAGAAGCCAAAGAGCTTTTACAAAAAGTAGAAAAACAGGTTGTTAACTTAGAGCAAGTTATTACTACAGTTAAAAGTATAGTAGAAAGCTAAAACTGGAATATACAGAAGAATACCTACAGGCTTTAGTAGACGCTAAAAAATATAAACCAGAAAGTAATAAAGAAGAAGTTACAGGATTTACAAAATATTCGGGAACAGGAAGATCAGATAAAACAGATCCTATATTATTTAATTTTATTATAAGTTTGTTGTTACAAATACTTGAAAAACTAAATAAAATATTAATAATAATACAGTCTGAAAAACCACAATCTAGCAAAATAAAATTAGAAGAAGACCTAGATAAAATAATTAGTGGAATAAATAAACTTAGTCTAGGAGAAGACGTAAGAATTAAAAGAACACCTACACCGTATATATAATAACATATTTCCACTATATATATTTACTATAGGCAATCTATTACCTATTCCTTTATAACTTGATTCCCCTGTATATTGCGTAGATGGTTGTGTCCAAGTTTCTCTACCTAGTACCTCTTCTGTTGATGTCCCAGGTTCTGCCCATTCTACTTTTGTTCTTTTACGAGTATTTGGTAGATTTTGATCCATTATGCTTGTTCTTGTTTATAAAAATCTGATAACATAGTTTTTCCTTGTTGTATATTTACTACTAGGGGTAAATTATAAAATTCTTGTAACTTATTATAACTGTCTTCATATGTTAATCCTAATTCTGTTATACAGTCAATTATCATATCGTCTACTTCCTCTTGAATATTTAGTTCTGTAAACTTTCTATTTATTATTTCTTTAAGTGTTTTCTTTGTTTCTTCTATTTTAAAAATTGTAGAGGGTTCTTTATATAAATAATCTATTATGCTAAAATCATTTTCTTTTTTTTCAAAACCATCAAATCCTAAATTGATTATGCTATTATTATCTTCGTTATCTGTATCATAAATAGGTTCTGTGTCATATTCTATATTCATAAAATTATATTCTGTTTCTGCTTCATCTTCGTCTTGTTTAGTTGTTTCTTTTTTAAAGTTTACAAATCTTAAACTTTGTATTCCATCTATTCCTACATATATATAACTTTGTCTTGGTACTAATATTTCATTGTTTTGTTCTTTCAGGTCATCTAGAGACCATTCAAGGCCTGCTAATTCTTCTGAGTCTATTTTAATTGGGTCTATCATTTGTATTGATTTTGAGGCTATTGTATTTACAATTCCTTCTATATTAACTTTGTATTTCATACCAGATCTATTACTGGCTTTTCCTAATGTTCCAATACTTATTACAATGTTATTTCCTTCATAATTTTCATAACCTTTGGTTTGTAAAGAGATTTTAATGTTTTGTAAATCTTTAATGTCTTTTAATATTCCTGGTGTACAATAAAATAAGGTTATATTTTGACTTAAGTCTATTTCCATTCCTGAAATAATCATTTTTTTTTTAATTCTGTTTTTCAAGATTTGTCTAGTAATAAGGCTAGTAATTTTGTTCCTAAATTTTTTCTTCCTAAAGCTTCAATGCCAATTACTACTAATCCTGCATGTGCAAAATATTTTCCTGACTGTTTAATCCTTTGTATTGTTTCTGGAGAGAAAAAATCTATAGTGACTGTTCTATCTGCTACCCTAAGACTTTCTTCTCTATTGCTTCTTATTAAGACTGTATTAATATTTAGCATACATGTTTGATACAATATTCTGGGATTTAATATGTGTAATTGATGTTGATTGTATAGATCTATATTTCTGTCTAAATTTATTTCTTCTTCTATTTGGATTGTTTGTTGATTACTTGTGGAGCCAGATCCTCTTCTAATTATTCTATTAATAAAACTGTTTGACGTGATAATGTCTTGAATTCAAGAATTTTTTGTCCCAAAATGAATGTTATTTTTGAATATTACTTTGTCCCTAAATGTTTTTTTTACTAAATTTTTTTCACTAGTCACTTTATATTTGATAAATTAAAAGATTGGAAAGTGAAAAATAAGAATATTTAGACATTTTTGTCATTAAAATTATAAAAAACACATATTTTTAGAATGTATCTTAAAATGAAATTTCAACATATATTTAGGATGGAGTACAATTTTTTTCTTCAAATTCAATTTTTTTCTTCAAATATACTCTTGATCAAATACTAGTTATTTGTTATAGTTAAAATGTTTTAATAGTCATTTGCTATGATTCATAATTTCTTTAAATAGTTCTTACTTTCATTAAGGATAATTATGGAAAGAAAATGATATTCTTTTCAAAATAAGATATTAAAAATGTCAGTGTTAATGTTATAAATTGCTAGGTTAATTCGTTAATATTGAAAGGATCAATTTTATTAGGTTTAACACTGAAACTAACATATCTAAATAAATGAACTATCACTTTTTAGATTGTTAAAAGTGCAAGTGTGATTATTAAAAAGTGGTAGCATAACTGGTAAAAAGTTAAGGTGTTCAGACTTTTTTGTTTATTTGATAAACTTTTGTAACAGTAAAATACTCCTTTCGTTTATAAATGTTTGTCTCATTTGACTTTTTAAACATTTTAATTTAGTGATTTTGAATCTTTAATTTTGGTTATTTTTACGAACGCTATGAAAATTATTGATAATATACACTGCCGTTATGTAATACTCCATTCCTAAATGTTACATGTTTTGAAAATTTAGTGATTTTGAAGCTTTAATTTTGGAAATGAGACTAACTTTTTGGGACAAAGAAAAATAAGAAATGGGACAAACATTTAGGGAGGAAGGGAGTACGAGTTTTCAACACGTATACAATAGGTAAATTAAAGAGATCGAACCTATCATATCACAGTTAAAAAGTGTTTTTATGGTATTGTAAGTGTTTTTTTTTTTTTTTTTAAGATTTGGTATAGCAAGTGTTAAAAGTGCAATTAAAAAGTGTTTTTATAAGTGCCAAATATTGGTATTGTCGGTGTTTTTTTTTTTTTTAATTTGATATTGCAAGTGTTAAAAGTTCATTTATAATATTGTAATATTGAAAATGAAATTTTAAGGGACATTCAATAACCCAATTTCTCTAAAACTCTGTAAAACTGACTTTTTAAAAAAATTATTATTATTATTATTAAGGATTTTGATCAAAATAAAAATAATAATGAGGTAAAGCATGACAAACGTCGTCGTTCCACAATTGATGAGAGGTGACTTGTTATTAGATCCATTCAACACGTTTGAATAATATAATGTTGACTCTTCATCGTTTTCAAGAGAGAGAGAGAAGGCTTCATTTTCTTTCCCCCACAGCTTTCGTTCCGATCTAAACAGAACCACACACACACACACTCAATACATACATATTCTATACCTACATTTAGAGAGAGAAACGCTCACCGGAAACGGAAATGGATTCGTTCGATGATACATACAGCAATGCCGGTGCCGTCGACGAAGGACAAACAACTCCCGGTCCCTTCGATGATTCCTCCTTCATGCCGTACGATTCCACCACCGGAGTAGAAGACGCTCCGCCTCCTCCTCCAATTTACCACCAGCAAGACGATTTCTCCGGAGACTTCGCCATGCAACACCAGCAGGAGGCGTACGGGTTCAGCTCGTCGTCCCCTCAGCCTGCCGCCGATTACGGAGAAGCGTCGCCGTTTGAGGCGGAATCGAACGGTGATTCAAAGCCGTACGACCTTGGAGCTGATACGGACGGGATTTTCACGTCGGCTGGTGATGGTCCGCTGCTGCCGGAGCCGAATCAGATGCGCGAGGAAGGTGCTGCTTTTCGCGAGTGGCGTCGGTTAGTTTATTTAATCTAATCTCAGTTTATATATTTGTCATTGTGAACTTTTGGAATCAAGGTTATAGAAGAAGCTGTATTTTATTAGTTGTTCACAATACAACGAAGGTGGTATCTTATATACTCTCCGGCTACACAATTTACTGACTCAATATTTGGTTTCCCACATCCTAAATAAAAGGAAAGAAGATAAATTCAAAAAGATGCTAAGATATGTACATATCTCACGATACTTTACACTCCCCCTCAAGTTGGTGCATGTAAGTCTCAAATGCCCAACTTGCCAACTAGGAAACGAAAACAATCAGTACCAGGGCTTTTGTGAACAAATCAGCTACCTAATTTTCAGTGGATATCTTCTGCGGTGATACATCGCATGATGCCATTCACTCGCGAACAAAGTAGCAATCCATCTCTACATGCTTCGTTCGTTCGTGAAATACTGGATTGTTGGCGATGTGTATGGCCGCCTGATTTTTTTATTTTTTTTTTAGAAGGGGATCAACACATTTCACCGCTCCCCCCTTGATGCACTTCACAGAGGCGCCTAGCTATGCTAGGGAGGGCAGTGTCATTCCCTCTAACCACTGGTGGGGGAATCGAACCCATGACCTCCAGGTTGAAAGCCATGAACTCTAACCATCAGGCTAAGACCCCGCGTGCGTATGGCCGCCTGATTATCACAATAAAGGTTGGTTGCATGTAACTGTGGAGCCTCAATATCCTTGAGGAGCCATCTGAGCCATAGAAGCTCACTAACGGTTGTTGCCATGGCACGGTACTCCGCTTCGACACTGGAACACGAGACACAACAGTTTGTTTCTTGGTACGCCATGAAATGGGCGCACCACCAAGAGACATAAAATAACCTGTGCAAGACCGTCTCTTGGCGGCCGCCCCCCGGCGTCACAATATGCCTCGAAGCACCAAGTCTCCATCTCGAAGGTAGGAAATCCTTGGCTGCGGTTTTCTTGAGAAAATGAACAATACGGAGCGTTGCATTCATGTGGCTGCGACGTGACGTGGAGCCGAAAGGAATTGACTTGTGTTAACCGAGAATTGAATGTCAGGCCGAGTCACAATCAAATAAAGGAGTCGTCGAATCGGTCTCCTATAACACAAGGCATCAACGAGGGGGAGTTGTCTCTTGTTGTAAGGCGCAAGTTTTGCTCCGTGGGGAAGTCACACGGCCGCCCTCCTTGCAAGCCACTCTCCTCCAAAATGTCCAACGTGTACTTCCGTTGACTAAGAACAATGCCTTCCGGCGACCTTGCGACCTCTATCCCCAAGAAGTATTTGAGTGGTCCAAGGTACTTGATGCTAAATTTGTTTTCTAAATAAGACTTGACATCAGTAATCTTGGTGAACTTATGGTACCAATTTCTAGAAGCCTGACGTAGGCCGTAAAGTGATTTGTGCAACTTGCATACACGCTTATCACCATCTTTTGCGAAACCTCTTCATGTAAACGTCCTCATGTAAATTACTGTGGAGGAAAGCATTGTTGACGTCAAGTTGATGTATAATCCATCCTCTATTGACCGCAACTGCTAGTAAACTTCGCATTGTCACCAACTTGGCCACCAGAGCAAATGTCTCGTGGTAGTCACTACCCTTAATTTGCGTGAAACCCTTTGCTACCAACCGTGTTTTTTAACGTTCAAAATCCCATTGGGTTTGTACTTTATCTTGAAAACCCATTTTGAGTCTATCGCCTTCCTGTCAGGAGGTAATGCTTCAAGTGTCGACGTTTTGTTTTGTTTCAAAGCGCAAATTTCATTCTTCATGGCTTCTCGCCAACGTTCATCCTTGATCGGCTGCGTCGTGTCTCTTGGGCCTGCTCGTATGCATTATTGTCCTGATATGCTCAAAATCTATGGTTGTGGATCGACATCTTTGCTAATTTGGAACCTCGGTGTCGATGCAATTCTCGTCACCGTTGAAGTGGAGTCTACATCAGAAGGAATGTCCCTATTTTCGGCCACGATCGGCGTCTCAAGGTTTGTTTGTGCTCTTTTGAAGGGAAAATGTTTTAAAGAAATTATACATCAGAAGTAAAAATCTGTTTAGTTTCAAGATCGAACATTTTATAGCCCTTTTGAGAGTGGGGGTATCCTACGAAACACAAGGTCGTCCCTAGCATCAAACTTGTCACCCCCTTTATATTATCCTTAGCATAAGCCATCTGGCTAAATGACTGGGTGTTCATATTTGGGTTGTTTGTGAAAAATCATTTCATATGATGACTTGTTTTTCAAGAGCTTAGACGGCAATCTATTAATGATGTACGTGGCAGTTAGAACACATTCTCCCTAAAATTTCTTTGGCAATCCCGCCTCAAAGCGTAAAGCCCTCGCTATCTCCAAAATGTGTCTTGATATTGCAAGACGTTTCAAGTATCATGCCATTCTCAATGTAATAAGTTGTCATTTCATTGGACTGAAATTCAGGACCATTATCACTTCGAACACATTTAACCTTTCTTCCAAACTGAGTTTGAATCATCTTACAAACATGGTGAGATATTTAAAAACCTCGAATTTGTAATTCATTAGAAATACCCACACACCCCGACTGAAATCATCGACCACTGATAAAAAATAATGTGCCCCCGAAAAAGGTATTTTGTATGCCCCCCAAATATCACAATGAATCATATCAAAAAAGCACGTGATTGAATATTACTTTTAAGAAAAGGAAGTCTTGTGAACTTAGCTCTAAAACAAGAGTCACAATGTTTATTTTCTTTTGTTCCACTACCTACGATATTATCAAAATAACTAGAATGTAAAGATACTACATGACCTATTCTTCGGTGCCAAGTACTTGAATCAACAGTGGTTGTGTATGCCATACCTTTAGTCTTGACTGGCTCCAGGTAGTAAAGACCATTGTATCGCCTACCCATCCCAATCAGAGTCCTCGAAGCTAAGTTCTGCAATACACAGATATCCGAAAATAAGATTAGAGCACAATTTAAACCTTTTGTAAGTTTGCTAACCGAAAGTAAATTGCACTTGAAATTCGGAATATTCAACACTTGATTAATAGTTAACCCATTCGGCAGATTGGTACTTCCCACTCCTTTCACGGGAATGATATCTCCATTCGGTATTTTGACCGACATCATGTCCTCGGGTCGTCTTTGATTATGAAGGATTGTTGCATCACACGTTATGTGCTCACTTGCTCCTGAATCAATTACCCAAGAATGTGTATTATGCATCTTACCTGCCATGTTTGCCGTCGGATGATTGTTTGCTTGTTCACTTTCAACTTTGTTGAAATACTCGAACAACTTTACATAGTAGGCCACCAATACACCTGGTATAGGGTTGTCTTCTCCCGCGGCTAAGTGGGCAGCTTTGGCGGTTCTTTGTTTTGCGTCCGTCTCCTCCCTTCTTCCTGCTTGGCAATATTCTCGTAACAATTCTCGGCCATGTGGTAGTATTTCCCACAATCAGTGCATTTTGGTTTCTCTCGCGGCCCATCCCTCTTGTCTTCCTTGTTTGGCCTTTGCATCCCATGCATTTGAAAAGCTACCGCCTCAATAGTAGCTTTCCCCGCCATTGTTATCTGCCTTTGCCTCTCATCTTTGGACACTAGATGGTATGAACCTCCTAATGATACAGTTGGTTTGGTACTAAGAATTTGCATTTTTATCGTTCCGAAACTTTCATCCAATCCCATCAAAAACACATACAATCGTTCCTTATCCGTCATCTACGCTAATTGTTTGGGTATGTCACAAGTACAACCGCTGCACTTGCACTTTGGGGGTAGGAGATATAGACTGAATCTTGTCCCATAATCCCTTCAACTTGGTGTAGTAAGACGATACAGAAAGCTTTTCTTGTCGGGCGAGGGTTATCTCCCTCTTCAATTCGTATGCCCTTGGTGCGCTTTGGGTTTCAAAACGCTTGTTGGAAAATTAGGAGTGTTTGAAGGGAATAATGAATTATTTCCTAAATGGGTTTAAAGGGAATAATGAATTATTTCCTAAATGGGTTATTTGTTAAATGACAAAATTGATTGTTGGGTTGTGTTCTACTCCATGAATACATTGAAATCATATATTCATTTGTCCAAAATGGTTGAGGGATGAATGAGATATTAATGCTCAAAGTTAGTGGGTTGTAAATGGAAAAATGAAGTTATCCCACATTGGAAAAAGATGGAAAAGTGGCTTAGTTTATATACTCCTACACTTGAGTAGGGAGTAAGATTGTGGTACATAGAGGCTCTCTCTCGCGCACAGGTGCGCAGGGGGGGGTGCAAATCATGGACCAAAATAGGCTTCGGGCTACCGAACTCATGTGCATGCGCGTCCTGCGGACACGAATGTAGCTCCGAAATTACTGTCCGCGCAAGCCCACTTTTGCAATTTTTTTAACTTGACCTTTATGGCGGCGCTTAGGATATGGTTGAATCGGCGGCGTCGAGCAATCGGCGGCTTACGAGCATCAGCAATCGCAGCGGCCGAGCATCGGCGGCATGCGGGCACCGGCGAGCGTGGGCATCGGCGGATGCGTGCCTCTTATGATTTCAAACGTATATGTAATCGCCGCCCATAATTTGCGGTAATTAAGAAAATTAAAAGAGCTTTTAATTTTCAAGCGGTTTGATTTCCTTGGCAACTATATAAAGGAAAGAACAGCAACAACACGACACACTCTGATTTCCAGAATCTCTCAACATTCCACTTCGTTGCATATTGTTCAAACTTCCTTTGGCCTCCTTGCATATTGCATTTGGTGATACTGTCTAGGCACACCGGCCAATTCGCGGGAACTTGAGGTGCAAAGTGCCCCGGTCCGCACGTTCTATCTGGGAGACTCGCGTCAAGGCGGCCTCAAGCACTATTGGTGAGGGGACGAATAAGTCTTAAGGAGGCGATTCATCGGGGCTCGTGCACAACCGTCTTCTTTGCTATCTTATTTATTCATTTCCAGTTTATAGTTTCTGTTACAGTTTATTTATTTCTGTTCTGTAATTTTATTTGTAATTTCTTTTCTTCTGTAATTGCCAATTTTGCTAACAACGCTCACTTAGGTCTTCCCATATTTCTGATACCATGTAAACTTTTGGAATCAAAGTTATAGAAGAAGCTGTATTTTATTAGTTGTTCACAATACAACGAAGGAGGTATCTTATATATACTCTCCGGCTACACAATTTACGGACACAATATTTGGTTTCCCACTATAGATCCTAAATAAAAGGAAAGAAGATAAATACAAAAAGATGTGAAGATATGTACATATCTCACGATACTTTACAGTCATTGCTGATTAATTGCATGTGCGGTTTGTTTTGAGATGATTTAATGTTTATGCTTTGGTTGCATTATCAATTTTCCAGCAATAGATAGTTGCTTTGAATTATTGCTGAATTTTGGGTAACTAGTACAAAGTATGTTTCTTTAAATCATGTAGCTCTGCCCATAATAGTAGTTTCGATGCTTCTTTTTTTTTTTTTTTGGATGTGATCAAATTGCTAGTCTTGAGGGTTACAGTCTTGAATTATAGATTGGCTTACCAACTAATATAGGGTGATACTCTCTCCCGAAATGATCTTCCCACTTTTTTATTAATTCGGTACTTTGAGCAATAAATTTAGGTTAATTTAAGTATCTTTATTAAAATTTAAAATTTATTATTGATAGATCATTATAAATACCATCGATGGAAAATTTTAAATGTCAATTAGGATAATTAAATTAACTTAAAATTTCTGCTCAAAGTACCTTTGTATTGACAAAAAGAAGTGGGAATATCATTATAGGTCGGAGAGGGTATGATTCTTCTCTTCTAGCCAATCCTTGAAACTTAATGCTATCACGGTCTTGTTTGCATTATCTCTTCTACTGTTCTGTTAGTTTTGATGATGTTCCACCATCATCGATCCTTCATCGTGCTCGATTGATATTGGTGTCGTGATTGCCGGTAGGTCAATTAATCCGATTGGATTTCAAATTTTTGCTTCTTGAGTTTTTTTTGTTTTTGTTTCTTTTAGTCTTTTCCAGTTCAGGCTGTTGTGAAACTGAAATATAACTCTGATTCTAATCCTAAGCTTTCATATTCTATTTTCCTACTATCAGCAACATTATCAAGAATGCTGCAAGAAAATACTTCATTTTATAAACATCACATACTTTGTTGATTTACAATAGTCGGCTTCACTTTCTCTATTCCAGATATATGTTTAATATGGTTCACACTTGATATGATAGTAGATTCCCTGCAAACATGGTGGTGGTTATATGGTCTGATTGTGCAATCTCAGTATTGTATGTCATAGGATATCATTATGTACTTGAACACTTTCATCTCTTTGTGCAGCCAAAATGCCATTTATCTAGAGGAGAAAGAGAAGTTGGAAAAGGAAATGCGGAATCAGATCATTAATGAAGCTGAGGAATTTAAAAGAGCTTTCTATGAGAAAAGGAATCAAAACAAAGAGACAAACAAGTCTCAGAACAGAGAAAGGGAGAAGGTTGAGTATTGGCACCCATTTTCCTTCTACAATTCACATCCTTCTTCTATCATGTTGATCATCTGATAATTTATTTGCTCTCTCTGTCCCTAAATGAATGTTCAAATTCAAGAAATTTTTGACCCAAAATGAATGTCATTTTTGAAAAAAACTTTGTCAACGCTTTTTTTTTCCCCAACTTTTTCATTTTATTTTTTTCATTTTATTATCGTAAATAAATGTTTAGAAACTGGATAACAAGAATATTTATGCATCTTTGTCATTAAAATGTATAAAAACACACATTTTTAGATTGTCCTTTAAAATGAAATTCGGACATTTATTTAGGGACGGAGGGAGTATTTATTTTCCTTTTCTTGAAAAAGGAGTCTGAACATAACATGGTTTGTGTTTTCTGCAGCTATACCTGGCTCATCAGGAGAAGTTCCACAAAGAAGCTGATAAACAATACTGGAAAGCAATAGCAGAGCTAATCCCTCGCGAGGTCCCAAATATTGAAAAGAGGCGAGGGAGGAAGGAGAAGGAAGATGATAAAAGGCCTTCAGTAGTTGTCGTTCAGGGTCCAAAGCCTGGGAAACCCACTGATCTTGCAAGAATGCGTCAACTCTTTTTGAAGCTGAAGCAAAACCCACCTCCTCTCCTTATGATCCCACCTCCCCCAAAAACTGACAAGGACGGGAAAGATGGGAAAGATGGAAAGGATGGAAAAGATGCAAAAGATGGGAAGGAGGTCAAAAACGATAAAGATGGAAAAGATGACAAAAATGGAAAAGTTGCCTCACCAGAAGAAGCTGGGAAGGAAGGAAAAGATAATGCCAAGGATGGAAAAGAAGGCTCCCCAGAAGCAGCTAAGGATGAAAAAGTTGCCCCACCAACAGAAGCAAAGGATGCGGAGAAACCTGCTTCACCTGGTAAAGAGGCTGCTCCAAAGGATAATTCCGATGCATCGTCCACACCTGAGGCTACTGCAACCAAGGAGCTAGTTGCAGAAACTGAACCAGCCCCAACTGCCTGATGAGTACTCACTGTTCGTTTTCCTATTTAATTAATTCTTAATTAATCATTTTCACTCCTTTTTTATCTTCTACTATGCTTAGTTTATTTCATTGCTCAGCATTTAATTATAGGAAGGAAATAAAAGCAGTTTTGTTCTGATACCTTGCACACTCTGTAGGCTTAGATAGAGATGTGCTAGCATAACCTAGGAATCTTAGCTTCCATGTGATTAATCAAAATCCTGGAGCTTGGATATGAACATCTGCACTCAAGCTGTTTCACAATTTTTGTCTTTCATGTGACTTTGTACCATAATTGCATTCCTAGTATTCGTTGTCTACTGCATATATCACTAAGATTTTCATTTTTATTACTACGCACAATCGGGATTGGAAGTATTCAGCTCTTATTTCTCAGGAAAGAGTTAGGGCCCGTTTGATTGCTCTTAATTGTCCTCTGAATGGACCTATTGTTGACCCGGCCAGCACTTTTCGTCATTCAGCACGTTTGGTAAGAAGCTCTTAATGGGCTCTAATCAGTCTTCTTGATGATCCAGACTAATCTCACTTGCTGATTCGGCCAGCAACGTTATCCAACTCACTCAGCACTGTTTTAAGCATCAAGCATCGAGTGCTTGATGTTACCAAACCCACCCTTAGCGAGTAACGCCTATTTTTTACTTGTACTTGCATTTGATTTATTCTAACCTAATTCATGTCGCAGTTGCAAGAAAAACAGCATGTTTCTAATAGAATATAGAGAGAAAGGCGAAGTCAATCATACATGGAGAGAGAGAATTGATATGAAAGACTCAATTGATTTAATAACATGAGGTACATATTTATAGGGTTACTATGAGAGGAGGTAATCTCCTATAATCTTCTAGATCTGTACAAATATTATCTTCCTAAACTAATTGATGTAAATCTCTAATTGATATACACAATATCTCTAAGTTTGGTAAACAATGTAAACACATACTCCCTTCGTCCCAAAATGTTTGTCCTATTTGACTTTTTTGTTGAATTTTGACCACAAATTTATAAGAGATTAATCATGTTCATGAAATTCTAAAAGTTGTTGTTGATAATATTATTAATGGTGAATCAATAGGAATTTTTAAAATTTCATGAACATAATTAAATTGTCATATATTTGTGGTCAAAGTTCAACAAAAAAGTCAAATGGGACAAACATTTTGGAACGGAGGGAGTATAACAATATATACTTGTAATGTAGAATATAATATTTTGATAATATTATATACCTAATGGTTTCCCAATAACTGCATATTTTTCCTCGAAGGAGTGATTCAGAAATTTATGGAAGCACCCTAGCCCCTGAAGTTAATCCCAGAAAGTTATATCCTTCCAGATTGCAATTATTTGAATGCAACGTTGTAGGGAAAAGATTATAACTTTGTTTGTTAGAAGAGTAATCATAAGATTTTCTACTAGTGAAATACTCCCTCTGTCCCAATGTTCTTGTTACTAAAATCGAAAGCGTGGGAATCAAGGAAAAAGTGAGTATGAAAAGTAAAGTAGGAGAGATAAATTGTTGTAGGGCGATTTTTGTTGTTTGGCAAGTGGGTCATATTGGCTGTTTTGGGTTAGTAACAAGAATATTGAGACGCCCTAAAAGAAGTGTATTCCTTGATTAATTTCAACCTTACAAACGTGTATTTATACAAGTTACAAAGAGAGAATCCTAGTCTAACAATCACACTATTCTAGTCTATCAATTCCTCTAATTTAGCATATCTAATCTTGGTATAATATTTATCCTAAATATAAAACCAATATTCACAAATCTTCGACAAATATTTACATATTAAATCACTCCCCCGCAGTTATAACAGGAGATTGACCGGTGTTGAGACTGTTCCAAAAATCGGTAAATAATATCAAGGGAAGACCATTTGTAAAAATATCTGCAATCTGATAACGAGATGGGACGTGAAATACGGGCGGGCCTCCCGCCCGAAAGAACCGCTCACTAGCTAGCCGGACTAGTGGGGGCACTTTAAAGACAAGAAGCCGACTAGGCGGGCTCTAAGCGACCACGAGCGAAGACGTGTCGTGCTTGGAGAGCCCATTGATAATTTGGGTCCTCATTCCATTTTTTTAAATTCGTTCCCTGTTCCATCGACTCTGAGAAGTGAGTGATCTGGGACTGAATGAGTGTGAGCCAATTGCAAATATTCTGGTTATTCAGCAGGGGCTGCTGTAGGTACCCCAATCTGGATCGCTCTCCATCCAAGCATACGACAAAACCAGGGGCAAACTTCCGGAGGTGATAACTCCTTCATACGAACTCCGATTGAGACGTGCCATATATGGTTGGAAAGCTCTCGACGATAACTAGCTTGCCATCACAATTACAAAATGTGGAAAAGCATGGAAGTCCGTACGGACCTCTTTGCTCCTAGACATCATAATTGCAAAATCCGCTTAAAGTCCACGAGATTCCCTCAAATCCCGGAGAACATCATTACCCCCCTACATGGTTGGTCCGTACGGACCTCTTTGCATGCCTATATGGTCCGTACGGACCTCTTAGCAGAGGGGACATAATCATCTCAGAAATCCTCATCATTCCCTGAAATCGAGGAAAACCAAAAAACTAGATTACCTAGAAGGTCCGTACGGATCTTCTTGCAGTTTTCTGGCACTATAAATAGAGGGTTCCCCCTCCCTCATTTTGACACCTCCCTCTTCTCTCCTCTCCCCCCAGCCTTCAGGCTCCCCTCTAAGATCCTTCGGGGCAATCTCGACCCCTTTCGGATCCTTTCGAGGCCTTCTGAGCTCCCTTGTGGTGCTCCGAAGCCTCTCCGAGCGCTCCCGCGACGCTCCCGCGCTGCCCCGAGGCACTCTCGAGGTACTCTAAGGCCCCTCGTGGTACTCTGAGGCCTTGCCTGGTCTTTCCCAAGGTGTCCCGGCTCTTTCCGAGTCAAACCGGTAGCTTGAACGCACGCCGAAACTCTGCCCGAGTGACTCCTGCCATCCCAACGCACGTCGAAACTCTGCCCGAGTAATCCTTGCGATCCCAACGCACGCCGAACCTCTGCTCGAACGCAGCCTACAATCTCAACTCACGCCGAAACTCTGTCCGCAGACAACCGGCCCCTCCCGAAGCAATCCGGTCCGCGCGGAACACTATTCCATCCTCAAACACTATTCCCCAGCGGAAGACAGACATGAACCAACATTGGTAAGGCTTCCTTCCATTACTATTTCAATACATTTCAATACGTAGTGTACAATGTAGACATCCGATATCACATGCATTTTTAAAAGCACACACACACACACAACAGTTAAAGAATATTAGGGGTATCCGAAAGACTCGTTTTACGAGGCGACTCGGGTGAGCTCTAATATTCTAATATTCTCTTCCCGAGGAGTCATCGACCTCCAAACTCAAAATCTCATCACACAAAAAGCAGTTTAAAATTTATCTTTAAGCTGATGCCCTTTTTCAATGTTTTGGGCTTAATAAAAACGGCGTGGCGACTCTACAAAATGCGAAAGCAAAACGGCGAGACACCTCCACCAACACAACGCGCACGCAAACGGAATAGCCCGGATGTCGGGCGCGATTGCGCGGCCTCTCGGATCCGGGCGACTTCGAGCGACGAATGCGAGATGTCGGGGCTCCGCGCGAGCCGGATCCAGGGTAATTTCGGTTGGCGACTCATTGGGACATTTTGTTTTAAAAACTTTTAAACAAAACAAAAGATTTTAAAACGATGATGAGGGTCAAACTTTCATTTTACCCCTTCCTTTAAGCATTGTGTGTGTGTGCATGTGCTTCGTTTTTATTTTACAAAAAAATAAAAATACAAAAAAAATGCATCAATATACATACGTATGCATACATTTAAAATTCTTCAAAAACTTCTATTTTACTCGAGAAAAAGAATTTTAGAGACCGCACACTACGGCCTTCTTTGCCTCGGTTACACCGCACTCTACTCCTGCTTTGCCTCGGTTACCGCACCTTACTATGCGCCTTTGCTTGCCTCGGATACCTTGCACGACTACAACCCTTAACCCGGAGTGGTCTCGGTTGCGATCCGTTTGGTCTTCCCTAGGCCTCTTGGATGCGCACGGGATCATTCCAAACATCCCATCCTAGACCAAGCGTCACCTGCCCACGTTTGAGTCTTGAGTCACACTCTGTCCCGGACTCGGTTGGTTTTTACCCGGTCCGTGTCTATACGGCTGGATACATATACCATGCCGGCCATTTTACGAGTCAAGGCTCGGAACTCAAGATCCCTTGCGCAAGCAAAGCGATGAAAGGTCATGCTAAAATCTTGACTGATCTTGATTTCCGAAGCTACACCAGAACGATGTTAGTCTCGGATATACATCCATGCTCACATGACACCATGTCATCACGCCTTTGATACGTCGGCCATGACGATATGACCCGACCAACGCCTAACGTCACGGATCCCTTGCGCAAGCAAGTAAAGAAGGTCATGCAGAACTGCGGCACGATCTTGACTCGGTGGCCGGCTCGGTTCACTATTCACATGGCTAACGCATCAAAACGAACATGACAGGCTCGGTCCTTAGGTTCGATTTTCTTTTAGGCCGGTGGAAACCGCTTGCACTATAGGACCCTCGCACAGAGGCTGTCCGCCGGGATGTCGAAATACGGAGTGCAAACGAGGGGCTTATAGCGCATGAGATGGTCTCCGGCGGACCCGGGATCTAGCATAGTTGCGAAAAGAAGAGCAATCTTTTCCAACCTACCTAGGATTACGAGAAAATCATGTTTTAAGTAAATTAAAACAACAAAAAAAAATCAAATCAAAAATAAAAGAAACGGAAACCGCGTGCCACGTGAGCTTTCCCCTTTTATCTAGTTAGGCCATTCCTGTGTCTAAACCTTGCCCGTCACCCCCTCCGGCGAACCGAGAGTGGTTGAGAATCCAGGAAGCCGCCTTTTCGATATTGAGGTCACAAGGTCCGATAGCCCTTCCGGTTCAACGGTCGCGGCCGTCCAATACTCCCCATGAGCGGGATCGACGAGATAACGGTGAGGAAACGGAACCCGCCACTAAGGAATCTCCGGACAATGGAGGAGGTCTTGGCGAGCCTTCGAAGCCATCAAGAAGCGCCAAGAAGAACGGCAAGCTGGATCGTCGACACCTTGCGTCTTCGAGGCAGTTGCGGTTCCCACTGATGGAACCTTTGTTCTCATAGAAGACGAACAAATACACGGCTCCCCGGTTTCTCGAAAGCTATCGGCGGGTCCCGCCTCCGCCAAGCTACGAGATCCCGGCCAACGCAAAGCGGCTCTCGCTCAGCTCCCCTCGGCATCGGTCAAGCGGCTCAGACATGCACCGCCTCCAGATCGATCGGTTTCCGGCTCACGCACGTCAAGCTCATTACCAATCTCGGCACACATACGTGCTGCTCCGCCGAGATCCCATACATCTCGGTATCCCCCGGGGTTCAATCCTCTGCCTATATATGAGCCTCGCAATCACAATCGAAGTATCCATGTCCACCGGGGACGGGCATCCGGCGGATATCCAGACATCTCAAGTTTGCCACTGCTAGCACGCTTGGGGCTAATGAATCATTTCCCCAATTCCCAAACCACAACCCTTAGCGGACTGGCAATCACGCCCCCAGCTTTCAATAACCCGGGGTATGGGTTGGTATACACTCAACTACCTCCCGGGACTCCCGAATGGCTATCCCATCGGCCAATCCACCTCCATCTTTGGTTTCTATCCCAGGAAACGGAAACCCGCCTCCACACTGCCGATCCTCACATGGCTTGGGCTCGATTGAAACAAATGAAAGACATGCAAGGCAAGCTAGCTAATTCCCGGAAGGACTCCCTCATGCCCACGGATCCGAACAAGGTGGTCCCTCTCCCTCCAAAAGTTCGGGATGCCGGAGATGGAGAAGTTTGACGGGACGGAATGCCCAAAACCTCACATCGACACCTACGTCTTGGGTATGAGAGCTAAAGGAGCAACCCCTCAACGAGATGGCGGACCACTTCGGCATTCTCTCAAATCCACGGCGCTAAGATGGTTCCTCAATGTAAAAATGAAAACCGCTCCACGTGGGACCAAATCGGCGAGATCTTCCTAGAGAAGTACCGCGCCAACCTTGAGTGGGAGACAAGCCGCCACGATCTGCAAGCCACACGAGCAAAGGATGATGAACCCGTTGGCGAGTTCTACAAAAGATGGAATTGGAAGCTTAGCGAGATAATGGATCCGCTTTCCAAAGAAGAGCAAATGGATATCTTCCATTCACTGCCGCCAAAGCCATCTGCGAGGGCCTTGATTAGCCACCACGGCTTCTATCCTGCGACCTTCGTGCCATGGTCAATGCCGGGACCAAGTTCGAAAAGACGGCGAGCCTACAAAAGACACCGGCCACTCTTGCTCCTTCCTACCGCTACCGAGGCGGCCTCGTCAAATTCGACGCCTTTGTTCCAAACATAGGAAAGGAGGCCGCCGGAGCGATCCGCTACATCCGAACGGAGTCCAAGGAAGCCGCGATCAAGCGCCCACGAGAAATAACAATCCTCCAGGACGCGGCGTTCTCGGCACTTCGACAACCTTGGAATGCCTCTAAGCCAAGTGTTTGAGGCGTTGATGAAGCGAGACATGCTCAAGCCCCTTGAGAATTATCGTAGGAATCCTAACCTAAGCGTGGATATGAAGCAAGCATTGCGCTTTTCACAACTACCGGGCCACGCCCTTGACAATTGCGTCATACTAAAACAAGCGATCCAAAGGCTGATTGAAGAAGGAAAGTTGGAATGCCCACGCGGTCCCGGCACGATCGGAAATCAATTCCCCAACAACAATTGGGGAAAGCATCGATGAGAAGCCTTTCGACCTTCTCAAGCGCGTCAAAAATGCCATTGAGGAGGCTGGGTTACCTTCTCATGACCCACAACCGGCAAAGAAGAAATCGTCTGGAAGCTTGATCTAACCCCAGTCTCCTAGAGTCTAGCTTCTAAAATAAAAGACCACCTGAGTACGTCGTGTTTAAAGTTTAAGTCTCTCGAGTCGTCGACGGCCTTATGCTGAAGATTATGTGTTTTGTAACAAAAATTGCGCTTCTTTATGCTTCGAATAAAAGTTCGACCTTTACGAGTATCCCCTCATTGCCACTTTAACAAATGATAAATTAACTAACCAAAAGCAGTTAATAATGATTCACTTGATAAAGGCGAGACACATTAATGAACAATGCATTAAACAAATCTTTAAGCATGTTGTCAAACGAGAGAAAAATCGGGCCCAAGTGCCGAGAATGTTCTAACCAAAATGAATTTGGGAGGCTTCTGAAGAGTCGAAAGAGACGCCAAATCAAAGAATCATACGGTCCACCTCGTAGGTTCTAGTCTTGTTCTCATTCAATCGGGTCCTCCTCGGACATTGTAATTAAGTCTTCAATTTTCCATACGAAAGTTTTCTTTCTTTTCTTGCTAGACTTGAGACATTATTTTGCACCCCACATTACATTTAATGAAATGGTTTTGTTCTATGTGATCACTTGCATTGCTCAACAAGTAATTCCACAAATGATTAATGCTTTGATTAATTGGTGTGAGAAAGTCAATCGGTAGCTCCCCATACACCTTACCATACCCCACACAAAGGCCTCCATCAAGCCATACACTTTCCAAAACATGTCCCCACCATCACCTTGACCAAGTCAACGACGGCGGGAACATCAAAGGACAACAAGGTCACTCGGCATCAAAAGATTGACCCCATGTCGACAACAATTTAGGGGCTTGCCTTCGCCCTCGTGCGCATCAAGAAAGTTCAAGCGGGGCTTGCCTTCGCCCTCGAAAAGATGCTGCAAAAAAAAAAAAAAAAAAAAAAAAAAAAAAAAAAAAAAGAAGCTCAAGCGAAGCTACACAAAAAAAAAAGCTCGAAACGAAGCTTCACAAAAAATAAATGAGGTCGAAAGACCCGAGCCAACGATCAAGAAGCAATGGATTCATTAAAGCTGCCGTCAAATACGACTTGTCAAGGAATCACCTCAAGGCTGTGCCTCGTCATTCAACCTTAGAGCCTTTTCGCCGAAGGCCGCGCAAATATTCATGCCACGGCCCCAAAGCCAAACACGGTTCAAACCCGAACTACGTCGACTGAGCTCCTTGTCTTAAGGGAACGTAGGCATCCGAGAAATGGTCCGATCATAAACACATACAAATCCACAAACCCGGTCTCATCAATGACCTCTCCTATACACAAACCTTCTTTCACACGAGACCAACTCGATCCTTGATACCGGTTGACTTTCTCCTCGTGATTAATCAAAGCATATCGGGTTTAATTGTTGAATAACCCGAACATCAACAAAGGGTTTTAAGCAAACAAGTGATCATTGTGAACAAATCAAGTTTTCGGATGTCTCGACAAGTCTTCTTTTTCTACAAAAATAGGAAAATAGAGCTAAACAGCGATTTTACGTCGGCCAAAGGGCTTCCATACACTTTTACAAGCTTTTCGGTACTCATACTCTCTCAAAAGAGTCAAACCCAAAAGCATTTCTTTTGTGCCTACATCAAATAAGGCATTCACACAAAGGGGACCCGTTCCCACCTTTTCAAAAATAAATACGCATACTTGCAAGTGTACATTCACGAGTCATTTCTTCCACAAAGAGGGTCGAACTACGCGGACTGAGCCTCTCGGTCAGAGGGAACGTAGGCGGCCTTCATTGGTTCGGTCTAAGGAATACACAAAATTCCAAAAATTGATGCCACGAGGCTCGGGAAAGAAGCAAGCAAGAGATTTTGCGTCTCGACAAAGCTTTAAAAGTAAATCACAAATCATCACGGTTAAAACACTTCTTGATGAGTTCAAGCACGGTCTACTCTCAAACTCACAACATGCTAAAGACGACTTAAAACATTTAACAATCAATGTGTATGCACGATGCCGATGAATGGATACTCGGTGTTTGAAGGTCATTTCCATGCTACTCGCGTTTGGCCCTTCATCGCTCTTTCCTTTCCTCCTCGTCCCCAGCGAGTCTTTTTCATTCCCCGTGAGCGAGTTCTGTCTCCCTCATTCCGAGATCGGGAGTCCTCCTTGTCGGTGTCAAACGAACCGGTCGCTCTCGAGCATCGTTCACCGTGCCTCGGCTCGGATCTCCTCCCTACGAGTCTGCAAGGGGACCTCTCCCCGCCGGTCTGTCAACTCGAGTCTGTAGTCAAGCAAGCGTCTCCGCGACATCACGAGGGTTAGACCAAGCTTGCACTCCTAAGGCTATAGCGGAGACGACAATCTTGCCCAGAATTGCTTCCACGCTGCTCCCAAAACCACTTGGAGTGCCCGATATGCTACTCATACCAATCCAGGTGCTCGATGGTCAAGACAACATTCTCCGGCATCTAAGGAGCACCGCGGGAGGGAAGCGGAATACTTCCGTACCCTCGGAAAATACATAAAAGCATCGGGATCTGTCATGCGAGAAAAGAAGCTACCTCCACGTTGGCAATGTCATCCCGGCCAATGAGGCTCTGCCTCGTCACAGGCGAGCGGGAAGCAAGCCCCGACGGAACACGAGAAAGAGGACCCAGGCAAACACGGAACTCGACAACATAGGAACAGCTTCTGACGGGCCCTCCTAGTTTCCAATCCCCCAAAGGAAACCCACCAGCGAATCGATGCGTACCAAGATGTGCCATCCATCTCTCCCAAGCGGGCGATCCATGTCCAAGACAAAAGGTCACCGAGCAAATGTCCACGGACTAAGAGACGCTTAGGAGACTCGGGCATGGTTTGAAGCCTCTCTCGCAACCATAATGCAAGCAAAGCGGGGGCTTCCCCGCATGAATCGGTTCTCGTCACCGGATGATCTGCAGGTGGAAAGGTTTCCCCTGGAACCCGAAAGGAATGATATCCTCGCCCGCCGACAATGGCTGCCATATCAAACGAGCACCGTCACATATCTGAGGTAGCTAACCCCGAAAAGAGTGGCTATCAAGCACAAAGCGAACGCGTCCCGGGAGACATCACTCCGCCACGCTCATGAAGCTGTCAAAGCCGGCTCCCAATGCTCGAGAAAACTTGCCAAAGCTTCCTCGGCCTCCATTAACCACAAATGCATTCCCGGCTCATGCGACATGCACAAAAATAATAATAAGCTAGCAACAATTCCTAGGTCAATCCAGGGAATCACAAATACGTCATTACATCTTAAATAAAATACTTTCTTTGTGCAAATACAAGTGTTTTTATTGCAAGGTACAAAATACATTGCTCTACAAAAAAAAAAAAAAACAATGGAAAGAGGAAAAGCAAAAGAGCCCTAATCCGATTCATCATCATCCTCCTCCACAAATGAGAAATTCGGCATCTCGGCGCCTCCATGACCACATCATCGTCCTCGGTGAACCCGGCACCTTCCTCAATAGGATAATCCAAGAAGTCCACGGGAATAAGAATGAAGAAGGAAAAAGAAGATGAGCCGTCCCTCCTCTCCTTGTCCGGCACACTGAGGGCATCCACGCGTCCTCGCCAAGTTCGGATAGAGGTGCTACGTCTCGCCCTCGCCAAGTTCGGACGGAGGCTCCATCTCGCCCTCACCGCAAGTTCGAGACGGGCGCTACCTCGCCTCGCCAAGTTCGAGACAAGGCTCCATCTCGCCCTCCGCAAGTTCGAGACGGAGGCGCTACCTCGCCCTCGCCAAGTTCGAGACGGAGATTCCACCTGCGCCCTCCCCGCAAGTTCGAGACGGGGCGCTACCTCGCCTCGCAAGTTCGAGACAGAGGTTCCACCTCGCCCTCACCGCAAGTTCGAGACGGGCGCTACCTCGCCCTCACCAAGTTCGAGAGAGGCTCCATCTCGCCCTCCCGCAAGTTCGAGACGGGCGCTACCTCGCCCTCACCAAGTTCGGATAGAGGCTCCATCTCGCCCTCCCGCAAGTTCGAGACGGAGGCGCTACCTCGCCCTCGCAAGTTCGAGACGGAGGTTCCACCTCGCCCTCACCGCAAGTTCGAGACGGGCGCTACCTCGCCCTCACCAAGTTCGACAGGCTCCATCTCGCCCTCACCGCAAGTTCGGACGGGCGCTACCTCGCCCTCACCAAGTTCGGGCGAGAGGTTCCACCTCGCCCTCGCGCAAGTTCGAGCAAGGCTCAGTCGCGTCCTCATCCTTTCAGCGGCTTCGGTCAACGCCGGCGCATCCGCGGCATTTCGGCAACTTCGGTCGGGCGCCACACGTCCTCAACATTTCAACAACTCGATCGAGAGCGCCCCATGCCCTCTAACACTTCGGACAATTCGGCCAAAGACGCCACCATGTCCTCTTCATCTCGGTCGGAGGTGCCCCACATCCTCAACAATTCAACTTCCTCCTCACAAAGGTGCCTCCTCCTGCCGGGTAAACACATCAAAGGTATGTCAATAAACTTCAAACGCAAGACATAGCTGTAATAAATGCTACATAAACGAAGAATCCCGACACGGCATGATGCCTTTCCAAAAATTCCACAAACAAAGTTCCATATAGGATCCACAAAATGCCCGTCAAACTCAACTTAGGTCCAGGACGCCTTAGAATAGTCTCAACTTAGGTCATATTCTGAACTAGGTCCCAACTTAGGGTCATACTCTGAACTGAACTAGGTCGGTCCCAACTTAGGTCATATTCTGAACTAGGTCACAACTTAGGTCATACTCCCGAACTAGGTCCCAACTTAGGTCATATTCTGAACTAGGTCCCAACTTAGGTCATACTCTGAACTAGGTCCCAACTTAGGGTCATATTCTGAACTAGGTCACAACTTAGGTCATACTCTGAACTAGGTCACAACTTAGGTTCATACTCCCGAACTAAGCTTCAACTCGGGACATCACCACGTCCACTCACCACAAACCTCACTACTTCACCACAGGCGGCCGGAAGGCTTTAAACCACTCGGTCGGAAGACCGTATAAACCTCCCATCACTATCTCCGGCCAGGAAGGCTTTAAACCACTCGGTCAGGAGGCTGTATAAATCGGCCAAACTACTATCCCCGGCCGGAAGGCTTTAAACCACTCGGTCAGGAGGCTGTATAAATCGGCCAAACTACTATCCCCGGCCGGAAGGCTCTAAAGCCACTCGGTCAGGAAGACCGTATAAATCTCCCAAATCACTATCTCCAGGCCCGGAAGGCCTTAAACCACCCGATTAGGAAAATCGTAAAATTTCCATCCCGAGGATACCACCACGTCCTCACAATTGACCTCGGCGGTCACCACATATCGGGACATCACCCCGTCCTTATCAACGACCTCGGCGGTCACACAACACTTTAGGGCACCACCACGCTCACATACACTCCACAATTTCACGACCTCGAACTACGACCGGGCTTGATTCCCGCCGGGGATACGTAGGAATCCTATCACGGGTCCGGCCATCGACCTATACGGTCGCTCGGGACACCGCCACGTCCTTATCCAGCGACCTCGGCGGTCACACGACACTTCGGGGCACCACCACGCCCGCACTCACAAACACTCACCCCACACACGAACTACGATCGGGCTTGATTCCCGCTAGGGATACGTAGGAATCCTATCGCGGGGTCCGGCCCGGCCTAAACGGTCACATAACGGGACACCGCCATGTCCTCGCGCGCGGCCTACACGGTCACTTCCTCTCCCGGCCACGCGATCCAGATCGGGACCCTTATCTTATCGACGACCCCACTTCTTTCATAAGTGACGTCGCCGAGGGGCTACGTAAGTACCCCAATCTGGATCGCTCTCCATCCCGGCATACGACAAAACCCGAGAGGCAAACTTCCGGAGGTCATAACTCCTTCAATACGAACTCCGATTGAGGCGTGCCATATATGGTTGGAAAGCTCTCGACGAGAGCTAGCTTGCCATCACATTCACAAGAGCATGGAAAGTCCGTACGGACCTCTTTGCATGCCAAAAGGTCCGTACGGACCTCTTTGCACCGAACATAATCATTACGAAAATCCCGCTTAAAGTCCACGAGATTCCCTCGAATCCCGGAAATCCATCATTACCTAAGAGGTCCGTACGGACCTCTTTGCGATTTTCCACTACTATAAATAGAGGGCTTCCCCTCCTCATTTTCACACCTCCCACTTCTCTCTTCCTCCCTAAGCCTTCGGCTCCCCTTCTAAGACCTTTCGAGGCATTCCCGGCCCCTTCGGATCCTTCCGAGGCCTTGAGCCCCTCGAGGTGCTCAGAAGCCTCTCCGAGCGCTCCGAGACGCTCCCGCGTGCCCGAGGCACTCTCGAGGTACTCTGAGGCCCCTCGTGGTACTCAGAGGCCTTGCCTGGTCTTTCCCACGGTGTCCGGCTCTTTCGAGTCAAGCCAGGCGATCCCAAACCTTGCCGAACCTGCCCGAATCCAACCAACGATTCCAACGCACGCCGAACCTGCCCGGCGATCCCAGACGATCCCCACGCACGCCGAACCTGCGCCCAGACGCGGCCTACGGTTTCAACTCACGCCGAAACTCGTCCGCGGACAACCAGGCATCCCGAAGCAATCCGTCCACAGGAACAGCTACTCAGAGCCTCAAACACTATTCCCTGGCGGAAGAGCAGACACGAACCAACATTGGTAAGGCTTCCTTCCTATTCTATTTCAATACATTTCCATACATAGCATACAATGTAGACATCAGATCTGACATGCATTTTTAAAAGCACACACACACACACAACTTTTTAAAGGATATTAGGGGTATCAGAAAGACTCGTTTTACGAGGCGACTCGGAGTGAGCTCTAATATTCTAATATTCTCTTCCCGAGGAGTCATCGACCTCCGAACTCAAAATCTCATCACACAAAAACGAGTTTAAAATTTATCTTTAAGTGATGCCCTTTTCAATGTTTTGGGCTTAATAAAAACGGCGTGGCGACTCTACAAAATGCGAAAGCAAAACGGCGAGACACCTCCAACGCGCAACGCTAAAACGGAATAAGCCGGATCGGGCGCGATTGTGCTGCCTCTCGGATCCGGGCGACTTCCCGAACAGCGACGAATGCGAGATGCCGGGGCTCCGCGCGCGAGCCGGATCCGGGTAATTTCAACTTGGTATATAGGTGGACCCCACTTACCCTTCCTGTATCGCTCCCTAACCCGGGGCTTGGGATAACAAGGTGGTTTAACAATCCCACGTACCAGTATCCCTTTTTTAAAAAAAATTTTGAAAAAAAAAATACAAAAAGCTTTTCCCTTTGAGCGGGTTAGACTCCCATCGCCGATTTCATTAATCGTGTTTGCTTTCTTTTACCATGCATTGCATCATTTGCATCTTGGAATCTGTGCATACTTTGAACGGGAAACAACCCGAAAAATAGCAAAAGGAGTGGAACACTGGAAAATTGATCCATGCGGTCGTACGGCTAATCCTCATAGGATTCGACCATACGACCTCGGTGGCAATTCCACCGGGAAAAATCATGGTTAATCGCGGTCCTAGCGGCTTGGGGCTATTCGGCTCCATGGCCCGGCGGGGCTCCCGAAAAATTTACGTGCTTATGTGTTGCATTTTCCCCGTCCCGAAAATCATTCCTTTAAAACACATTTATGAAAATCTCTGTTTTAACTCAAAGGAACATTTTTAGGAGACCGCACACTACACCTTTTTGATATATCACGTACACTTTTGCACGCACGTCCCTCAAACCCGAGGGTGGTTCAGTGCGATCACGGACGACCTTACGATGCTCCCGGGCGCGCACGGAATCATCCCAACCTCCCCATGGCGGCCGGTGTCGACCAATGCACGGTCCGTGTCACACGTTTCAAAAATCCGTGACTTTTGGTTGGTTTTTGGTCTAGTCCGGTGTCATATAGCCCGATTGCATACCCACGTAAAGGTCAAGCCTTAGCTCATAACGGAAACCAAGATTTTCGCTCAAGCGGAACTCCGCCAAAATTCCGGCAAGGAAAAATCGGTGGGATCTTGACTCAGACATTGACTATTGACCTTGACCCGCACGGAATGCGTAAAAGTCAAGACCAAGTCTTTGCCAAAATAAAAGATCTTTCGCTCAAGCGAAGCTCTGCCAAAATTCCGACAAGGAAAAATTGGCAAGATCTTGACCGGCATTGACTTCGATTCGACTCACGCCTTTGCGTATGCAACGAAGTTCAATGTGACAACTTTGTGTCATCCGGCTTTTGCCGCCCGACCCATGCCTATTATATTCTCGGACATTACCGAAAGTCAAAAACCGTCATTCGCTCAAGCGAAACTCATGTCAAAGATCCGTCGAGGCGAGAGACGAGACTTTCACGGTATTGCCTTGACTATAATCCGCATCGCTCGTGCGTTGAAAGGTCTATGACCCGCTAGACCCGATAGGAGCGTTCTTTACTCTCGGTCGGTGGGATCCGCGTGCCCTATAGGACCCTCGCCGGGTGTCCACCACAGGAGGTCGAAATACGAGGTGGAATACGAGGGGCTTATAGACGTAGTGACGGAACCCAACGATCCGGGATCTAGAGTAGTTGTGAAAAAGAAGGGCAGAACCCCTTTTCCAACCAAATAGATATTAATAAAAGATATTGTTTTAAGTACACTTGAAGATTCTAATTTGCATATTGCACAGGCCTTCGGCTAAACACCTACCCGAGTCTAAACCTTTCCTATCCCTTTCCCTTGGCGAAAGAAGTGGGTGAGAACACCGGGTCGGCGACTTGTTAGCACGAGAATCCTCGGACGGTTCGCGAGAATCCTCGGTTTCATCGGTTCGGAGAGTCGAGAATGACCGATTTGACGAGAAACGTCTTTGGTTTGGGTAACCAGATGACCAGGGAAGAAGAGCTAGCCTATAACCAATGCCCTCCCCCATCTTCATATGACCCATCGCCAAAGACTGTCCTTTCTCAGTCTCCTCCAATACCCCAAGTTGTTAGGGTCCCGACACCCTTACTTCCTCTGAATCCCCCCATGGGACCCTTTTCCTCCTTTCAGCCAGAGCCAAATTTCCTTACCTTGGAATCCCAGTGCCAGTTTGACCTTTCCAATTTTGTCAACGCCTGTGAATTTGCCTACCTCTCAGATAGCTACGGTGAAGAGTCGGTCGGGAATGAGAATAAGAATGGGTGGATTTACGGTGATGATGACAGGTTCGGTAGAAGGAATGGACTTGGAGCCAACGGAAGTGAAACCCGAAAGGGCAAGATGAGGCGAGAAAGCCACGGACACTGGAACAGGGGATGAAATCACTTCAAAGTGTGTGCACGGCCTATGCAAAGGCTCGGAGAATGATGAGGCGGTGTATGAGTCTTATATTCTAGAGTTCAATACTCCGTACAAGGACCTGGTAGGTGAATGGAGAGACTTGATCGAAGCTTTAGCCAAAAGAGGGAAGTGGGCTCCTCCCGCGATCTAGAACATGTAAGTGTCGCGAAGCCAAACTCTCATCGGGAAGGGTAGACTCTATCACGGTGTTAGTAGTCACTCCTGAAACTTGGTACGAAGAAGAATGTATGGATGCCTTGGAAAGAGTCACGAGTTTAGAGGCGACCCGAGTCCCTTTATGTCCTACGATGATAATGATGTCTTCTGGTAATCCCTAAGCCCGAGGAAGAGTCGAGATACCCCTCATATGGCGTCAAGTATCCCGACCTGCTTTCGCCCTCATTGGTCATAAGAGCCAAGACGAAAGTTCCCACGAGAGCTACGTAGTGACACGTGAAGACACGGTCGAAGTGCCGGAAGGGACAATAGAGGAGTGGTTAGCCCGGAAGCGAAAAGCCCGGAAAATATCTCGACGGTAAGGAAAAGGAACCCGCCATGAGGTTTGACCCCATGAGAAATCCTTATTGATGATGGAATTTCCCATTTCGGAAAGTGTTTAGCCAATGTCCAAAATGCCGTCAAAGGTTGACCCCGGGGAAAGAAAAGACATGCTTGACGGTGATGAGGAATGTGATCCTACTCTGTTAAAGAAGTTGCTAGGATCGGATGAGAAAGCCATTTGCCAAGCTCGAAAATCCGGAAGTGATAATTCTTGTTGCATCTTGACTTTGAAAAGTTTGAATGAGGCGTGAAAGCTTTAAACGGAGAATGTGAAAAGGTCAAAAAGCCGGTAACACAGGACCGGATTCGGGAAGCCGCCTATGCTTCCGACGGCGCCGTCAATCAGATCAATCAGCGAAATTGGCCATACGCCGGTAAGAATCCGCCTCGACTTTGAAAGAATTGAGAATCCTCCGGTAGGAATGATGACCAAGGAAAATCCAATGTCTATGTGATGACTCGATGCAGACGGATGAGTATTGAGCGGCTAGGGGTGACAAAGGAATGCCGTCTCGGAACCAAAGACGAGATAAAAGACCTTATAAGCTAGAAGCGAAAAAAGCGACTCGATAAGGAGGATCGAGTCCTAACTCGAGTTGAAGTGTACCCAAGCCAATATCTCCTTATGGTCCCTTTGTTAACCTCTTCGTACCCTCATAAGTTGAAACTAGAAGAAAGTTTGGCCAAGACCATGGTGCCCATAGATGTCACCCACGATGAGGTCGTCCAAATGATTGGAAATATCCACTATGGAAACATCATTACCTTATTTGAATTGGACTGCAAAGTGTGGGGCTAGTCACAACGAACCTCTTTACATCACAGTCCGGTTAGAAGAGCGTCGATTGCCACGAGTACTAGTTGACGGGGAGTGCGCAATGAATGTCTTGCCGGCTAAGATGATGGATTTATTGGATTTGAAGCCAACGGACTTAAAGCCTTCTAGTCGAGACTATTAAGGCCTATGACTCCTTTGCCACGATCGGTTTTGGGGATCGCCACTCTCAAGATGTGGTTCGGAAAAAAGGTCATGGATGTTGATTTTCCAAGTTATTGACATTCGATTTCATTTGCTTGCCTTCTTTGGGACGGCCTTGGATCCACCGGATAAACGGGGTAGCCTCTACTTTACATCGGTGCGTCAAATTTCGGTCGAGTGATGGAACTATCACCACCATTTATGGGGGCAGGTGTCACCGATAGAAGGAACCGGCACAGGGGACATCCCGATATTGGAGATCAAGCATGATGATGAAGGGTTAGCATTGGCCCGGATTCTCCGTAGCTTCTTCCAAGGCACAAGTGTGTTGCCTTGACCTCACCACTACTTAGATAAAATCCCTCCTGCCATGAGGATGATGCGAAAAATGAGCTATCTTAGGGACTTGGATTGGGTAGAAGACTTCAAGGTCGTAACACCATCATTGATGTGAAGGAGCGGACTACGAGATATGGCTTGGGGTACAAACCGAACTCTCGGGATGCCGGAAAAGCTAAAGGCAAGAAAGGTGAAGGGTCCGGCTCCATCCTTACAGTCTGTCTCGACCCATTACTTTATAAAAGGAGGGACACAATATGATGAAAGTGATCGCCGGATCTCCTTGCAGAAAACCCTTCTAGAGAACCTTGAGAAAGTTAGGGAAAGCCGGCCAATCCCGTTCGAAGAATGTTCCTTGATTTGCCGGATATCCACAGGGCTACCACTACCGTTCGAGAATGAGTACGTCTTCAAAGGAAATCCGGCCGGTGTCAAAGAGTCGGCATCGGGACAATGGACTTCTCCGCCTTTGAGTTAGCTCTTCCAAAGATCAGCCGAGATAGAAGGCGCCGGCGGTGAAGGCGATCGGTGGGGTTTGCAAGAGTTGTTTGACGAAGAAGCACAAATCCCGGACTTGATCGACTTCGGTTCGAGATGATGAGATAGTTGCCGTTATTGGAGACGATGGTGAAAGTCATTTTGATCCTCGCACTTTGGTGACTAAGACGAAATGCCATTGAAGAATTGGGAGACATTCTCGGGGCCGATAGCCGGTCGACGGCAAATGATCACGGAGCTTGGATTGGTACCCCGTCCTCCTCGGCCCGGTCGTGTCAAACACCTGTTGTCTATTCGGTTGAGTCGGGAATCTTCGAATTCCGGTCCTCGGAAGTCATCAGAAGGCCTCACGCTGAGGATTATGAAAAATGTAATCGATGTCATCTTTCCCCTTATCTTGAATGAAATGACAAATCTTTACGATTATCCTCTTATTGCCAACTTAACAAATGATAAATTAACTTCAAAACTTAACAACGGTTAATAATGAATCATTTGAACAAGATGCAAACACACTAAACGAACAATACATTAAAGAAATCTTTAAGCGAGGTTTCGAGAAAAAGAGGAAAACCGGGCCCAGTTTGCCGAGGAGGTTTTGATAAGTGTGAACTTGGGTACTATTGAGGAACCTAAAGAGACATAGATTGGAAGCTTCTTCGAGGGGTTGAAAGGGGCAGATTGATTGGTGCTCAGAGAATACGTCGACGTGTTTGCATGGTCATACAAAGATATGCCGGGGCTAGACGGTTCGATAGTAGAGCACGAGAATCCCTCTAGCACCCGAGATGCCAAGCCGATAAGCGAGCGAGAAAGATCAAGCCGGAATGGTCTCTACGAGGTCAAAGAAGAAATTGAGAAGCTCTTTGCGGGTAGGATTCATCGAGTCATTGAATACCCGACATGGTTGTCCAACATCGTGACCGTAACCAAGGCCAATGGGAAGGTCTTGACTGTTTGTGTGGATTCCGAGATACGAACAAGGCCGGCCCCAAAGATGACTACCCTCTGCCAAACATAGACATCTGGTGGATTCCACTTTGCCAACTACGAAGTCAAATCCTTCGTTGATGGTTTTGCGAGCTACAACCAGATCAAGATGGCCGAGGAAGACCAAGAAAAGACGGCCTTCACCACACCGTGGGAACCTCTTGTTATACGGTAATGCCATTCGGGCTCAAGAATGCCGGGGCTACTTACGAAGGCGGCGACCGCGCTTTTTCATGACATGATCCACAAGGAGATTGAGGTCTACGTAGACGACATGATAATCCACTCCAAAGGAGAAGGTGGGCAGCACTTTGTTGACCTACGAAAATTCTTTGAGAGGTGAGACGGCATTCCATGAGACTAAACCACGCCAAATGCACCTTCGGAGTGACAAGGGAAAAGTGCTTGGGTACATGGTCACGGAGCGAGGTATAGAAGTTGACCCCAGAAAGATCAAAGCTATCATGGATATGAGGCCACCTCAAACCCGGACGAAGTCAAAAGCTTCATGGGAAAATTGCGGTTACATCGGCCGTTTTGTCAATCGGTTGACCACTATGTGCGAGCCCATCTTCAAGCTCATGAAGAAGAATGTGGACCTGAGAATGGACCGAAGAATGCCAAGATGCCTTTGACCGAGATCAAGGCATACTTAGTACATCCCCAGGTACTATGCCCCCACATAGACGAAGCCTCTTCTGCTCTATCTAAGCATCCTGGGAACACGGCGGTTGGGGCTATGCTTGCTCAAGAGAAGAAAGACTCTCGGGTAGAAAATGCCATTTATTTTGTCGGTAGGAAGCTACGGGGAGTGAGCTCAATTATTCGGCGTGTGAAAAAGACACGTGCGGGGCGCAGTGCAGGTAGTCGGCTTTCAAGTTGAAGCATTATATACGAAGCCCACCTGTGAACTTGGTCTCGAAAATGGACCCCATCAAGTACATCTTTGACAAGCCTTCCCTATCGATGCGTCTAGCGAAGTGGTCCTTCTTCTTGGCGAGAATACGACATCAACTATGTGACCGGAAAGGCCATCAAGGGTCAAGCATTGTCGGATCACCTAGCGAATTTCCCCGAGTAATGAAGACAGAGGGCACGAACCCCAATTTCCGAGATGAAGAGGATCTTTGCGGTTGAGCACGAAAATAGATGGCAATTGTTCTTTGACGGAGCCGCTAACAAAAGAGGAAATGGTGTAGGAATGCTATTGGTCGATCCGAAAGATGAGCATACTCCCATAGCCCTCAAGTTGAACTTTCTGCCACGAACAATGCCGCCGAGTATGAAGCTGCATTGCTTGGTTTGGAGGCCGCCTTAGAAAGAAATGTCAAGGAGCTCGAAGTTTACGGAGACTCGGCCACGATCATCAACCAAGTCTCAACAAGTGGAAGGCGTAGACCCTAATCTGCAACGGTATCATGCCCGTATGGAGGAGTTGAGTGGACGGTTCAGAAGTAACTTTCCACTACTTGCAGGGAAAAGAGCAGTTCGCGAGATGCTCTAGCTACTCTAGCCTCATTGGTAGAGATCCCAGAGGAAAAGCCATAAAGCCCTTCGAGTGGGTAGAAGAGAAGCCCCGACTTTACATTGTGAAGTGGACACAGGACCAGAGCCTATAAAGGAACCTTGGTACAATCAGTTACCAATTCCTCAAAGACGGAGAGTCGGCTTTCGGAGACGAAGAAGGTAGACCAAAAGAAGGAGTCGAGCCAAAAGCTTGCAAGCCACAGAAAAGGTTGGCTTCTCGGTATGTCATTCTGGGAGGCAGCCTATACAAGAAGCGGTATCAAGGACCACTCCTCTTATGTGTCACTCAAGAAAGAGCCGAGAGAGTTGATGACCGAAGTCCACAATGGTCCTTGCGGTCCTCACATGAATGCCGAGCCACGATGCAAGTGATCCTCAGAATGGGTTACTCTTTGGATCTCCATGGAAGCGGTTTGCGTTCGGCACGTCGAACTGCGACAAATGCCGGCGGTTTGCCAACCTCAACCATCTCCCACCTCATGACACATGTCGCATGTGACTCCTTGGCCGTTTGCAACTTGGGGCATTGACGTGATAGGGAAAATATCCCGGCGAGGAAGCAATGGGCACGAGTTCGTGTTGGTAGCCATTGACTACTTCACCAAGTGGGTAGAGGCCAAGTCTACAAGGTCCTCACTTCAGAAAAGTGGCCCGGTTCATCAAAGAAAACATAATGTGCGAGATATGGGGTGCCCAGCGAGATCATTTCGATAATGGGTCACACTTCGAAGGAGGCTGCGATAGGCTGCTGTCGAGTCGAGTTACTCGCCACAAGTCGTCCCGTACGGACCTCGGACCAATGGAGCCGTGGAAGGCTGCTAATAAGACACTCGGCGGATCATCAGGAAGATGGCCACCCGTGGTCGTGATTGGCGAAAAGGCTGCACCTAGCACTGCAGGGCTCTGAACGTCTGTCGGAAACGGCCACGGGAGAAACTCCTTTTGCCCTAACTTACGGGATGGAAGCGGTGTTACCGGTGGAGTTGGAAATCCCGTCATTAAGGGTCCTCTGGAAAAGCAGTGTCAATGAAGTGGAATGGTTGCGCGGCCGGCATGATGAGTTAGCCACCTTGACGAGAGAAGGCTAAAAGCCATGGAACACACCCGAGCCTACCGAGGCGAATGGCGGGCGTTTGATAAAGGTCAAGGCCGGAGACATCAAAGAGGGCGACTTAGTCTTTGAAAGTAAAGCCCTACCCGAGAGACAACCCCACAGGAAAATGGGAACCCGTCTGGATCGGCCCTTATGTGGTGCGAGAAAATGCTTGTCGGGAGGAGCAATGAAGCTTGCGAGACTTGGATGGCAATCCCTTTGTCCACCCGTCAATGGTGATAAACTCAGAAGATACTATGTACGATAAAAAAAAAAAAAAAAAAATAAAAAAAAAAAAAAAAAGAAGAAAAAAAAAGTGCAAAAAGAGTAATGCCCGGCTAAGTGAAGACCCCAAAAAGGGCGAGTCTAGGCAAAAGACGAGTGCACATATAAAAAAAAATAAAAAAAAAAAAAAAAAGTGCAAAAAGAGTAATGCCCGACTAAGTGAAGACCCCAAAAAGGGCGGTCTAGGCAAAAGACGAGTGCACATGAAAAATTATTAGTTCACGGAATGAACTACGAAGACTGAGCCCACTTAGCCTTTCTTGTAAAAGGGGAACGTGGCGGCCATATATGGTTCGGTCTAAACAATAAAAAGGGCGATTAAGTTTCCATGAAATGTGTCCTAAACAATAAAAAGGACGATTAAGTTTCCATGAAATGTGTCCTAAACAATAAAAATGACGATTAAGTTTCCATGAAATGTGTCCTAAACAATAAAAGGGATAATCAAGCTTCCAGTGAAGTGCGTCCTAAAAAAATAGTAAAGGGTATTTCGGTTTTCATAAACGGGTCCCAATCAAATAAAGACATTTGAATTTCCATGAAATGTGTCTTGATTAATTTCTAAAATAATATTTCTTGTTCATTACAAGTTAAAAACTTCTTGATGAGTTCAAGCACGGTCTACACCTCTTAACTCTGCTAACTGCTAAAAAAGATCTAAAATACAATAAAATGCCTAAATAAACTAATGTGTTTGCAAATGGCAATAAGAGGATCTTGAGAAAAGACTTGTCGATCGTCATTCGTGAGTCTTCTTCGATCTTCTTCCCTTTTCCTCGGCCTCGTCGAGTCTTCTTCCTTTTCTTCTCAATAATGTCGGTATCCCTCATCCCGACCTCTGGTATCCTCGCTGGAGCCTCTACCAACCCCGTGTCGATGAGCGCTCTCTCTATCAGAAGCACGAGTCCGCACCTCCTCCCTCGAGCCTCGGTCAGAAGGAGCGACCTCGGACAATCTCTTGTACCGAGCCTCCATATCACGACCAAGTCACACGATTGGTTATGGCAACTTCGCCTTAGCCTCGAGTCTCCTCGAGTCCTACTCGAGTCACGATCGGCTCCCGATAAAGCTCGACGTCTATCCTCCAAGATAACACAGTCGCTCCATCTCCCTCTCGTACTAGTCAAGTAGACGGTGGTCAAGATGGTGCTCTTCCTGCTCCTGAAGATAGCCACAGGTGGGAAAGCGGTATGTGTCCAAGCCCTCGAGAAGAAAGAGAAGGCATTTGGATCTCTCATGTCCAATGACACCACCTCCATGGTCCGGATGTCCTCCCGATCACTCAATGGCTCTGTAAAGCCCCAAAGCTGCTGGATACCAAAGCCGGGGTATGTAGAAGGATGACCGGCGAGAATCCACTGGAACCCTCGCGGCATAAGACTCTGAAATATCCTCACAGTACGCAACCTCCAGTGTGGTATCCACCAAGCGGATGTCCGAAGTGGATAGCCTAGCCATCATCGGCTCCCGGCTACTGTTCTGTTGCCTAGGTGCACCTCTCAGAAATCACCCGAGGGCAGGTCGGCAAAGCCCGAGGCAAAGCCAGAGCCTCTCCTGCTGACCACGAGTCAACATAGCCGGACTCCGGACCTCATGAAACGGTCTCCCGAGCCATCCTATCGATCCCATGAAATGTCTCTCCCAAAACCGGCGGGACAATATCCTTCCCAGCCACATGATCTCGGCCATGTCCAAGAGGCCACTATAACAGTCCCACGGACTCGGCGGTGAACAAAATAGAGAATACGCGAGAGAATGAAAGCATCCATAGCCACCGTGGTCGCGGCCATATCTGGAGACCCCAAACTTGCCGGGATATCGAAAGGTCAATCCTATCAGGGGCTACCATCATCCTCTCGGCCTCTCCCGAAGGAATGCAGAAAAGATGCAAGCTTTACCGTCACCGGCACGTCTCCGATCAGCGGAATAGATATAGCCTCAATCTCGGGACCCCCAATCAAGGCTCACGAAGTCTTCGTGCGTTGGGACAATTTCGTTGTAAGAAAAGCGATAAACATGTCTCCGGACGTCCCGAACTTTCTTTGCGGCTCTCAACGAGATCCCAATCGGGCGGGAGATCCCTCAAATGCCATAAAGACTTGATCTTGAAGGAAGAATCAAGCAGCCCCTTGTGATTTTGGAAGTTATATCTCGCCCAAGATTGAAGACCGGATAGAAAATGGTCTTGTTTCCCCCTTTGCAATCTAACGGGATTCTCCATCGCAAAAGTGATCAAAGATGAATTGCTTTTAGGTCCAAAATATGCTCTGGGAACAATTGGGACAAGTCTAGAGTGAAAATGAAATGAAATGGCCAAGCCTTGCTTTTATTCGAGAAAATAACCGGTTCGAGACAGGCTGTTAGCCGCACGGCTACATTTTGCCCTCAAGGCCATGCCGCACGGCTACATTAGCCCTCTGCGAAAAATTCTGCGGCAACCAAGATTGCTGCCCAAGGGAGTTTTCACCCCACTTTTTCAACCAAAACACTGTACAAAAACATATCCGAAGCCATTCAAGCATTTATACACCATTATAAATCATTTTGGCCCAGTTTCAGCCCCAATTCCAAGCAAAAAAGTCGCCCCAAGGCTCAGATAATATGCAAATTGAAAAAGCATGAATTAGAAAAGCAAATAAAACATAAATACAATGTTTTCGCCCCATCGGCGCCCAAATAAAGCAAAAAATAAACAAAGTGTGCATAAAAATTGTAAATTGTTTGTTTTTGTTCCAAATCTATTCTAGAGACCTCCTAGGCCTCCGATTCTTCTTCATCTTCATCGTTGCTCAGCTCATAAGTGCTAGCCTCCCTCATCGAGGTCCTCACAGTCGCTCACATCAGATAGATGGACATTATCGTGCCCGTACTCAGCCAGCTGCTCCAGAATGTCAGCGTTGGGTCCCCGCCCCCGAGGCATGGCACTGGAAGAGTACTCCGAGGCCGATGAGGTAGACGCTGTGCCCCCGACGTGCCGTCTCTTGCGCCCCGAGCTCCTGTGCATCCGCATTGCCGCCTTCGAAGCGCGAGGCCCCGGCTTCCTCGAAGAGACCGGCACATGTCCTTCCAGCCCCTATTCTCGCCTAACCGGCCCTATCGTAAGTGCGAAATTTGGAACACGAGAAAAAGAAGAGAAAAATCTCGGAAAATCTCGGAAAACTTGCAAAAGCGAGAAAATGCGAAAGCTAAAAGGGAATAAGACCCTAAGAGTACACTTACGGTGCTATCGGGCGGCAAGGTGTACCGGGGCTCCCTAGCATCGGGGACAGTATCCTCATCCTCCTCGGCACTCCATGGACCACGTAGGACGGATGTGCGGGGAGGGATCGGCGGGTCGGTAGGCTCATCCTCCCCATATCACTGAGTGACCGCCGGCTTCACTAGCTTACGTGGCGTCCTCAGCGCTGCTCCACAAACACGGCGTAGGGGTGTCCATGTCAAAATACTCCCTCCGCAGCCACGCCACACTGGTACCTCTCAATCTCATCCGACGGCGGTCCACGGGCTGCGACATCCGTCTTTGGAGGATCGAGAAGGAGTAATGGCGTCTAGTGGGGAACATGACCATCTTTGTCTCGAGAAGCGGTCCCCCAAGTAGATGACATCACATGTCGGCCGGTAAGCCACCTCCTGCGCCTCGTCACCTCTATAGCATCTCCCAACAAAATCTCTGGATACTGCCGGGGTAGAAGTCCACTCCATCGTGCCCATCCCTATTGATGACCGGCCTCACCATTTTGTAATCGAAGGTAATCCGGGTCTTCCCCGTGAATTTATCTCTCGCATCTCCCCTCCGGCGAACCATAGCGGGGAAGATGGTGACATCACTCTGGCTGGTTCCCGAGGGAAGAACCCGATCACCTCGCAAAACCAGGCTGCATGTTCAAAACATCAAAAGGTCATTCTCTCTTATAAAAGTCTCAAGACGGAAAAGAGAAAAGAAAAAAAAAAAAAGGAGACTACCTCAAGGGCAAAAGAAAGCGAGTCCATCGAAAGCGGCCTTGTTCCATTGTACATGTCCAACGAGAAGTAGAGCTCCGCCAATCCGGCCTCTCCCCAAGAGACCGTCCCAATCCCATCAACATCCTCAGGAGAGTCGAGGAGGCAAGTCATAGCTATCGTCCCAGAATTGGCAAAGATAGTGGTGATAGCATCAACCATATGAATGCTCTAGCCGGGCTGGGCGATCACATCATTGTGACAAGTTACGCATGCTAGTACGACGCCACCTCGACATTCCGTGTCTCCATCCCCGGCCCCTTGGGAATCGGCTCAAACCCGACCAAAGCACGGAACTCCTCGGCGAGTAATATGGTCTCTCCAAGTCACGGGCCTCAGGTGAAGCGTAGGCCCGATAATAGCGGTGAAATCGGCGGAGTCAGTCGGCTCTCCCGGCTCGGGTGAAAGCTATGAGTCTTGTCCCACGGAACTCGAAAGGGCTGGACCAAGCCCTTGCTCTTCGAGGTGATGTGGACACCCCGGCCGATAGCCTCTACGAATGCATCCAGGCCGGTAGCCCTCACCAGCTGCTTGGGATTTACCCCATTCTTCTCAAAATCCGGCATCCTCTGCCAAAGCTTGACCGCTATCTCCGACGGTCCTCTAGACTTGTTCTCCTGTAGACAAGCACATCAAAAGAAGCGTCAGTCCTTCATATCATTTCAAAAGCATGCATATATTCAAAAGTGCACATATTTTCAAAAGAAAAGCATTCATAAAAGTTTTTCTAGCATAACTTTTGCATAAAAAACGTGTCTTTCATCACTTGAAACGCGTCATTGCTTTCCTAAAGCACAAAATCACAATTTTTCGCACATAAGCATTATTTTTCAAAAAATGGCATGCATGAATCATTTTCATCTTCCAAAATCATGTTTTCTCATTGAAAATCAGAATTTTGACCTAGTTCCAGCACAAGGCAAGAACTAGTCTCATATTTTGAAAAAATTCTTACTTCATTTTGCGAGAAAAAGTGAGTCATTCTCATAATTCTGTCAAATAAAATTGCACATTGCATATTCTTAGCCTCATAGGTTGTTCATGCATCTCAAAATCATTCAAAAAAATCGTTCAAAATCCTATAATTCGGGTCAAGCCCTAAATCATTCAAAAATCAAGCAAAATCATCGGATTTGAGCAAAATGAGAATGCTTACCCCAACTGATCGCGGGTTCGTTGATTTGTGCTCCCTTCTCCCCGGATAAAGCTCCGATGGAGGCGTAAGGAAGTCATACTTCCTCTCCGTCCTCACGAGCTCCTTCCTCCTCCCTTCTCGCGGCCGCCGAGATGTTTCTCCTTGCTTGCCTTGGTATGGGATTGCCCTCGGATCCATTTCAAATCAAAGGGAAGCAAAAGGGTTGAAGAATTTGAAATTCTCTCTCTCTCTTCTCTCTCTCTGCGTTCTTGGCGGCAACAAGTGCCCAATGCCCGTTCAAAACCTGATTTTAAATAATCTGGAAAAAACGGGCTTCTAGCCGTACGGCTTCTTTTTCTCCATCTCATGCCGGGCGGCCTCATTCGCTACGAGCATAAATTACAATCCACCTTTGGACCTTCCACTTGGGCATGCAATTTCCGTTATCTTTTAACCAAGATAACATCTTTTCGAAAATATCCCTTATCTCTTTAGCAATCAAGCTTTATTCCCGGTCGCCTCAGATTAATTCCGTTATAACGGGATAACACTAGGTGACAACCTCCGAAGTGTCGGAACTCTAAACTTGTGCTACCTCTATCCGCGAATAGTGAAGTATGCCCAAGTCATTCCAACTTGTGCTACCTCTATCCGCGAATAGTGAAGTATGCCCAAGTCATTTCCCAACTTGTGCTACCTCTATCAGCGAATAGTGAAGTATGCCCAAGTCATTCCAACTTGTGCTACCTCTATCCGCGAATAGTGAAGTATGCCCAAGTCATTCCAACTTGTGCTACCTCTATCCGCGAATAGTGAAGTATGCCCAAGTCATTCCAACTTGTGCTACCTCTATCCGCGAATAGTGAAGTATGCCCAAGTCATTCCAACTTGTGCTACCTCTATCCGCGAATAGTGAAGTATGCCCAAGTCATTCCAACTTGTGCTACCTCTATCCGCGAATAGTGACGTATGCCCAAGTCATTCCAACTTGTGCTACCTCTATCCGCGAATAGTGAAGTATGCCCAAGTCATTCCAACTTGTGCTACCTCTATCAGCGAATAGTGAAGTATGCCAAGTCATTCCAACTTGTGCTACCTCTATCCGCGAATAGTGAAGTATGCCCAAGTCATTTCAACTTGTGCTACCTCTATCCGCGAATAGTGACGTATGCCCAAGTCATTCCAACTTGTGCTACCTCTATCCGCGAATAGTGAAGTATGCCCAAGTCATTCCAACTTGTGCTACCTCTATCCGCGAATAGTGAAGTATGCCCAAGTCATTTCAAATTGTGCTACCACTATCCGCGAATAGTGACGAATGCCCAAGTCATTTCAAATTGTGCTACCACTATCCGCGAATAGTGACATCCGCTCAAGTTTCCCAACTTAAGTTACCTCTATCTCCGTCATAAAGAGATAGTGCCATAAGCTCTAGCTTCCTCGGTGTGACGACCTCGAATTGTCAAAATCCCAAGGATCCTAGACATCGTTCCTAACTATCTAGTGATGCTTGAACTACGATCAAGGCTTGATTCCTCCGGGATACGTAGGTAGCCTTTTATAAAAGGTTCAGCCATTTGACCACTTTGGTCACCCTGTTTCTTTGTCACTCCTCAGTGATAAAGCGCCCCCTCATAAAAGTTTAAATATTCGACCACCTGGGTCACTCCTAGCATGTCCCCAGTAGGATCAATTGCTTGACCTCCTAGGTCATTTTCTCTTCTTTTTCCCGGCAAGAGACCAGTTTCTCTTCTTCCTTCCCCAGCGGATCCTAATCCCGAACTACGGCTGGCTTGATTCCTCACAGGGATACGTAGGTAGCCTTCCAAAAGGTTCGGCCACTCGACCACCTCGGTCTCCCAATCCGTCTCGGCATTCGCCGAGATCGGATCCTTTTCTATCGACAACCCCACTCGCCTTGCAAGTGACGTTGCCGAGGGCTTGTAAGTACCCAAATCTGGCTCATGCCTTAGGTTAATTTTCCCGACATTTCGGTAAGTTTTCGGTAATTCCCGGACCTTCCTAGTGTTCGGAAATGTCTGGAGCAGTCCAAATTTAAATTAGGGCTGTAAGGAGCCTTCTAATTAAGAAAACACGTTTTCTTAATTAGGGAGAAGCTTCTAGAATGATGCCACCTTGCATGGTTCTAGAATCTTTGAGTCATTGTGGATAAGACCGCACGGCCTCATTTGCAAAGGGCCTGCAGCCGCACGGCTTCATTAGCCTTATCCAGACTGCCTATAAATAGAGCCCTCCTCTACCCATTTCAACAACAACAACAACACAAACAATCACACACACACACACACTCCATAGCAGTCCAGACGTGAAGAAAACCCTTGAAGGCTCAAGAAGGCGAAGAAGAAGCTCAAGAAGCCATCTCCCTCCTCCTTGAAGACCCAAGAAGAACCTCTCCTCCTAGCTCCGTCCAGAAGAAGCGAAGGAAACGATTGGTAACCTCGCACGCCCTAACCTTGCATTTTAATTGATATACTTGCTCATTGCATTCATATATCTTGCTTGGGACTTGGCATTTATTCATAAAGATCATATCTTTATCACCCCTTTCCCCTTTGCATGCATTAAGACCTCATTTGTCATAAAAATGTAGTCTTTTTCATAAAGGTGCATCCTTTGCACCTAAAATCCCTATTTTCCAATAAAAATGTTATCTTTATGCATCATTTGCATACAAAGATCAAATCTTTTTTCAATAAAAATGCATCCTTTGCACCAACACCCCCTTTTTTCCATGCATCATTTGCATAAAAATCAAATCTTTATGCATCATTTGCATAAAGATCATTTCTTTAAATCAAAAAGCATCATTTGCTAAAACCAAAATGTCATCTTTTCATTAAAGAGTCATTTTTTATCATGCATTTCCCCTTTCCCCAACCTTGGAACGGACCGGTGTAAAAGTTCTCATCTTTGCATCGTTCCTTCCATTAAAGGTTCATGATTTCTTTAGGAAAAGGATAACCTTGAACCCTATATCTCCGATTATCGCTTAAGAATGAGTATGAAGCCTCTATACGAGCTCGGCCCGTCTTAAAGCGTAGGATTGATGGGCTAAGGACATTCCTTCCTAAAGAACCTCATCTTTGACCCAAAGAGAGTCATTCTCTCGATCACGCAAGTCCCGAGGGTCCCGAGGCTTAAAATGCGATGATCATAAGTCATAAGATGAGGACGGGATCATAATCCCAAATACATAAATTCCAAGGAATCCCGAGCGACAACCAACAAATGGTTTGTACGTCCGGAAGACAACTTGGGACATTCCCCCCCTTATTTCCAAACACATGCACACAAAGAAAGCACGCAAGCAAACATGATTAATGAAATCTAGGGAGACTTGCTCCGGCAAGGCACTTTGGGTGAACGCCAAACGTTCTTCCCAAGGGGTAACTTAACCTCCGAACCCATAAAACCTTTTTTTCAAAGTTTTGAGGTAATCAAAATGGCGTGGCGACTCCGTTTTTCAAATAACTCGGATGTCTTCAAACTCGCGTGAATTCCAATAAACAAAAGAATTTGGGCACACATTCACAACCCCGTCCGATATCTCTTTGACAAGCCATCTCTGTCAATGCGGCTAGCCAAGTGGTCATTCTTCCTGGCTGAGTTCGACATCAAGTACATGGTCAGAAAATCAACAAAGGGCAGAGTAATGGCAGATCAGCTGGCCGACTTCCCAAGCAATGAACCTAAGGGTTCTGATCCGCAATTTCCGGACGACGGAATCTTTTCACTTGACAGCGCAAACTGCTGGCAACTTTTCTTCGATGGGGCAGCCAACAAGAAGGGGAATGGTATTGGAATGCTCCTTGTCGATCCCAAGGACGAGCATACTCCCATAGCCATCAAGCTGAATTTCGAAGCAACCAACAATACAGTAGAATACGAAGCCTGTGCAGCAGGTTTGGAAGACGCCCTCGGCGCTTGACATCTCGAGGCTGGATGTATTTGGAGACTCGGCGTGATCATCGATCAAGTGTCCAACAAATGGAAGACGGTAGATTACGGCCTTCAGAAGTACCACGCCTACATGGAGGAGCTCATTGCTCGGTTCAAGGACATCTCTTTTCACTATTTGCCAAGAGACGGGAACCGCTTCGCGGGCGCCAGCAGCAACCCTCGCCTCTCTTGTCGAAATTCCCGATGGAAAAGCGGTAAAACCCCTCGAGAATAGAGCGGACGGGAAACACCCGCCTATTGCTGTGAGATCGAAAAAGAAAAAAAAACGATCGACGAACCCTGGTACAATCAGATTTACTAGTACCTCCAAAGCGGAGAAGCTTCCTTCACAAATGAAGACGGAAAATACAAAGAAGGGATCAAAGCCAAAAACATGATGGCATTAAAACGCCTGGCATCCCATTTCGTCATTACGGGGGTATGTTGTACAAGAAGCGCCACCAAGGGCCACTCCTTCGGTGTGTAAACAAAGAAAAAGCCGGCGAGCTAATGAATGAAGTTCACAACGGAACTGCGGTCCGCGCATGAACGCCCGAGCATTGGCCATGAGATCATTCTCCGTATGGGATACTATTGGATATCAATGGAAACGGGCGCATCCGGTTCGTCAGAAGGCTGCGACAAATGTCAACGGTTCTCCAACCTCAATCACATCCCTCCTCACGAACTCTATTGCATGACTACGCCATGGCCTTTCGCCACATGGGGAATCGACGTCATCGGAAAGATCACTCCTCCAGGGAGCAATGGTCACGAGTTCATTTTAGTCGCGATCGACTACTTCACCAAATGGGTAGAAGCCGGATCGTACAAGGTGCTGAATTCTAAGAAGGTGGCTGAGTTCATTCGAGAGAACATCATGTGCCGATACGGAGTGCCCAACGAGATCATCTCCGACAATGGGACTCACTTCGAAGGAGATTGTGACCAACTGCGACCGAATTCGAGTCACACGTCACAAGTCTTCTCCTTACAGACCACAAACCAATGGTGCGGTAGAGGCGGCCAACAAGAATCTCGCCATGATAATCATAAAGATGACCACCGGAGGTCGGGAGCGGCCCGAAAAGCTACATCTAGCCCTGCGAGGGATACCGAACATCGGTCGAACCGCCACAGGGGAGACTCCGTTCGCACTTACCTACGGAATGGAAGCGATGTTGCCCGTGGAATTGGAAATTCCATCCCTCCGAGTCCTCTTAGAAAATGGGATCAATGAAGTCGAATGGCTACAAAGCCGTCACGACGAACTGGCTCTACTCGACGAGCGCAGATTGAAAGCCATGGAACACACTCGAGCCTATCAGAGCAGAATGGCACGAGCATTCGACAAGAAAGTCAAGATCCAAGACATCAGAGAAGGCGACTTGGTGCTAAAGGAAAAGCCTCCTACACAGACCAATCCCCTGGGAAAGTGGGAGCCTACTTGGATAGGACCGTTCGTGGTACAAAGAATCTTCTCCGGAGGAGCCATGAAGCTAGCAGACTTGGACGGAAACCCTTTCGTTAACCCCGTGAACGGAAGCAAGCTCCGCAGATACTTCGTTTGAGGAAGAGCACGAGTCAACTCTCCTTCCCCATACACCGTCCCCCTCAGTAAATTAAAGTGCTAAAAGAGTAATACCCAACTGGATACATTCCCGCTAATGATCCAGGTAAAAAACAGGGTCGCACTTCTTTTGTCTTTGTTTTCTCAAATTCACCTAAAGTGTCGAACTACGGTGACCTGAGCCCCTTAGTCCAACTGTAAAAGGGGAACGTAGGCAGCCATCATTGGTTCGGTCTAAAAAAAACAAAAAAATACAATAAGCATCAATTGCTTGTGTTTCGAAAAACTCTTTTCATTTAACCTACAAATTCATAACGGTTAAAACATTCTTTGATGAGTTCAAGCACGGTCAACTCTTGACTCGCTACACGCTAGCAAAACTACAATAAAACATTAATCAATTAATGTGTCTGCAATGACAATGGGTGGATACTCTGGACAGCAAGGTCAACCTAGTTTCCCGTACTAGGTCCTTCATCCTTCTTCCCCTTCCCTTTTCCCCGGCGAGTGTTCTTCACCTTCGCAGGAAATATTCCGGTAGGCCTTCTACTGGCTCAGGGACTCTTCCCGACGCCTCCGTCAAGCCTATGGCTGTCGCGCAGCCCTTTCTCTAGCTCTGTCTCGAGCCGCCTCGCTTCGAGCCATCATCGCAGTGCTTTGATTGGCCTCCCGATCGGCACTTGCCTCATAATCGGCCATGGCATCGCCGGTACGATTCAGGGTTAGCCCTTGCTTTGTCCTCCTCAAGGTCGAGTGTCCCGGGTGATCGGTATCCACCGGCTCACTCCGTCTCCACAAGATAGCCATCTGTGTCTCCCTTAGACACTCTTCGTACCGGTTCGAGATCTTTGCGTCGACGAACAATGCCCTTTCTCCGGTGAAAGAGAACCACAGCGGGGAAAGGACGCGTATTGCCACCACCGGGTGATCGGCAATAGCGTCGAAGGATTTTCCATCGCAGAGATCCCACCTCAAAGGTAGCGGCATAACTCGGATCAGTCAGTGGCATCTGCTCCGGCCCATATGTCGCGAGAACCAATGATAGAATATAGAAAGACGTGCGAGACGGCCCGGCACTCGACAATCAGACCCTCCTGAGTGGTCCTGCAAGTCTGTAATTTCCAATGGGGAACCCACCATCGCAAATGATGCGTGCAAAGTCTGGCCATCCAGAGCTCCAGCTCAGCCTGATCGCCCCCTATCACCAGAGGACGTCGCGAGAAAGACCAAGCGTCACAGGACATTGGCACCTCAGGCATCATCTGTAGCCTCTCCCTCAACCACATGGTAAGCATAGCGGGACTCCCTCCCCACATGTATCGGCTACCGATCGCCATCCGGCCTATGCCCAGGAACGTCTCACCCAAGACCAGCGGCACGATGTCTCCCCCACTCCGGCACTGCCTCACTAGGTCCAGTACACTGTGATGGCACACACCCAGAGACGTGAATGTGAACAGAGTAGCAATCGCGCACAGAGCAAATGCGTCCCACGAAAAGACGCTCCCCTCAGCTCCGGCAAATCTTTCGGGCAGTCCCGAAATGTCAACGTAATCGGTATCCTGTATCAGCATCCCGTATGCTTCTCCAGCCGAGATACCAAACAAAGACACTAGCTTCTCAACAGTGGCCATGCCACCAGCATACGGAAGAACTAGTTGTTCCGTCTCAGGTCCTCCCAGAATGGCCCGGAAATCTTCAAACGTAGGAGTGATTTCGTTGTACGAAAAGCTGTACACATTCCTCCGTACGTCCCAGAACCGAGACGCGGCTCTCAAAAGATCCCAATCTGGCATGAGCTCCTTCAAAGCCCAAACAGATTTAATCCTGTAACAGCCTTCGAAAAACCTTTTGTTCTGCCTCGTGTGGTTCCGTACCCACGACTGAAAGTTGTCCAAATATCGCTCTTGCATACGAGACGATAACTTGGGAAAGGGAGCCATGTCAGAAAATGAAGGGAACCTTAAGAAATGGAAAGGAATTCAGCCAGATGAACAAAAAACTATGCGCAGTTTCTTAAACAATTGCAAAGCTGAAACTGCAATTTAAAGAATCTGGAAATTCATTCCAAGTCCGGCCGGACTCCCTCTGCAGTTGACTTGGTCAACTCTGTAGCCATTTGCCCCTAAATTGGAAACATTTCCAAGCCACTCCCTATTCACCTTTGAGAAATCTGCGTGCTGCCCATGGTTTCATGCAACAAATATCAGTATCCCTTCCGCCCCGGGCTCGTGCAACAGTGCAAATAATTAATAATTAGTGCATACATGCTTAATTTTTGACCCGTTCAATTTTTAATGCATTTCTCATTTTATTTATTTTTGATTAACCTACTTCCTTATTTGCCAAAAATAACAGAAGGTGATCACAGAATAAATATGCGAAGTACAGGTTCCGCCCCACGGGCGCCTTTTTTGCAAATACAGTTCAAATCAAAATTTGTTCCTGACAAATACATGCATTTTGTCTAAACAAAGCAGTAAAGAAAGAAAGCAGTAAAAAAGGGGACTACTCTGAGTCCTGCTCGTCATCCGTACACTCGACGTCTCCGCCGCTGCGGATCCGTCGCAAGCAGGAACTCGCCAAATTCCTCCAGCGGGAATAGGCGAAGGGCCTCCTCGGAGTGCGCGAACTCGAGGACTCCCCCTCTCGCGCCCCGAGTGCGCGAAGAAGGAGCTCCAAATCCAGCCGTTCCGCCCGCGAGCTGGCGAACCCCTGTGTAAAGTCCTCCCCAGCTGTGGGAGCGGGCGAATCTCTCGGCCTAGACGGCCCCGATCACCGACGTCCACGCTCCTCAGGGAACTGCACCGCATGAACTCCACGAGCCTCCTAGCGTAGGTGGACCACCGTCCACCGGCCTCGTGGCGTCATTATACGTACGGCCGGATACTGCGAACCCGGGAAAGTCATCGGAAAGCAAGCAGAAAGTACGGATGCAACATTTGCGAGAATGCTACTATCAAATGCGAGAAAATCAAAAAGGGTGCTCGGCGAAGCATTGGGGTCCGCCTGTATCGTGGTCTCGGCTCAGCGGGAGGCGGGATCACAAGTCGCTACGTGAACCGTCCGGCCCTCGTACGCTAGCCTAGCTCGCGGGACCGGAAAATCTCGAGGACCTCCAGGGACCTCGCCCTCTCTATGCTGTACCTGCGGGCTCCTCAGCCTCATCCTCAAGAAAACATCATAGGCGGCCCCCGCTATGATGTACTCGGTGTAGTACACGCCCTGTATGTACCCCTCCAGCTCATCCATCGGCATCTCCCGGGGATGCTGCATGTACAAAGGAGGATCCACCGGCACCAAAGGAAGGGATCCCTGCCTATGCTGACGAGTCACCCTCTCCCCCAGATACATGGCGTCGCAGTGAAGTCCCACCAGGAGCTTCCGCCGCCGTGTAGTCTCGCTGGCAATCTGAACAGCGACGGCATCGAACCTACTCCACCAGGTCAGCTGGATCCTCTCAGAGAACTCCCTGTTCAGTGCCTGAGACACCTCCTCGTACGACACTCGAGTGCCAACTCTCGACGAAACCGCCCTCTTCGCCTTCTTCTGCCAAATCAGCATGGCAGGGAACAGGGGTCGGTACGGCTCCTTGATGTCCCAAGCCTGCGGACTGAACACCTCGTAGCACCAGACCTGCCAAGAGAATGGAAAGTTATGTCAGCTACAAAGCAGATACATACGAGTACATAAAAGAGGCAAGGAAGAGAAAAAGTACGTAAACTTACATCCAAGACAGGCGTGAAGCAGCTAAAGGAGTGCTCCTCTCCCCGCGAGAACCTGTCCAGGGAGTGATAAAGCTCGGCCAGTCCAGCCTCCCCCCACGCGAACCCCCTCACGGCATCCAAGTCTACCAGCGACCCGAGCAAAGGGAAGTGACAAGACGTGTCAGAAGTCGAGAATAAAGTCGCTGACAGCGCAAACCAAAGGAACCCTCGAGCCAGACGCTCCGCGGTCATCCTCAAGGACCCAGCCAGATAATCGGCGACACCCGCCTCCAGATGCCTCTCCATCGGCCTGTACCGAATGCCTAAGCCCCTGGCATCGGTAATATCAAAACCCAGCAGCCCAGACAACTGCTCCGGGGTGTAACCATCAACCCACACCAGCGTGTTGCCATAAGTCGGCAACCCAGTGATAGCGGCAAAATCCGTGGGAGTCACCGTCGCCTCCCCCCATCTGAAATGGAAAGTGTGGGTCGTATCCCACCAATACTCACTCAGAGCAACATACATAGACCTGGCCCTCGGCGTATCAGCTGTCGCAGCCACAGCACTGATGAACCCAGCCAACCCGGAGTCAAGCACCAGCTGCCGCGGACTCCTCTCTCCCTCTCGAGCCACGTCCGGGATAATATCCCACAATGCTCGCACCGCCTCAAAGGCACCCCGACTCTTCTGGTTATGGGTATTAACCGTCCCTGTCCCCTGCAGACAAACAGCACAGAAGCAACGTCAACAGAAATGCACCAACGCATGTCAAAAGGATGCAATGCAGATACGGTTCTCATTCATTTCCTACGTATATTCCCATCATTTTGAAAACTCCGTCGAATCCGGAACTTTCAAAACATTTCGAAAACTCCGTCGAATCCGGAACTTTCAAAACATTTCGAAAACTCCGTCGAATCCGGAACTTTCAAAACATTTCGAAAACTCCGTCGAATCCGGAACTTTCAAAATCTTTCGAAAACTCCGTCGAATCCGGAACTTTCAAATCTCTTTCGAATTTTTCGAAAATTTACTCCGTCCCGAATTAAAGCTACTTTAATTTTGGAAAATGCATCTATACATGGAATTTTGCAACCAAAATTTTTATGTCATCCACCCATAGTGTCAATTGAACTACATCCTAGTCAATTTCGACAAAGGTTCATAGCAAAGTCAAAAGCCCCAATTCAAGCACCAAAATCCCTAAGTTCATTCCTAGCAAATTTCTAACATTTAAAGAATGCACATTCTTAAAATTAATGGAATTTGTAGGAAACTTACTTGTCTCTTGATCCCATCCTTGGAGTTGTGTCTATCCCTCGCCGGATAAAACTCCGCCGGATTCAATGGGTGAACAATGGTTCGAATGGTCCGAACCAACCGTGTTCTTTCGTCATCGGTCCTTCCATGACGAGCCATTGGTCCTCCTTCACCTTCCATAGCAAATTTCCTTCACAAATTCGAGCAAACCTTGCAATTTGGGTTGGAATTTTTCTCTCTTTTCTCTCCTCTCTCGCCGGCAACAATGAAAGAAAATGACTCCTTCTTCCTCGGCCTCGGCGCTGAATAGGGCTTTGTCAAATTCAGTAATAGTCCGGCCGGACTCTTACTGCACCAGAAAATTTTTTGCCACTTTGGCCCCTCAGTTTTTCGCAGTTTCAATTTTACCACTTTTGGCCCCCAAAAGTGTAAAATTTCCCCCAGTTAGACATTTCTAACACCCCATCCCCCGAGGATAAATTCCCAGTTAGTTTTCACTAACGCTCGTCTCCTGACGTTAAATTCAGTCCAGTTGACGTTTGACATTCAAACGTTCAATCATGTCTCCGGACATTCCAGTTACTATTCCGTCTCCCGACGTTAAAATTTAATAATGGTCTCCACCATTAATCCTCAATCGCGACCTTTCACGGTCCGATTCCAATTCTCAATCGCGACCTTTCACGGTCCGATTTCAATTCTCAACCGCGACCTTTCACGGTCCGATTTCAATCTCAATCGCGACCTTTCACGGTCCGATTTCAATTCTCAATCGCGACTTTTCACGGTCCGATTCCAATCCTCAATCGCGACCTTTCACGGTCCGATTTCAATTCTCAACCGCGACCTTTCACGGTCCGATTTCAATCTCAATCGTGACCTTTCACGGTTCGATTCCAATTCTCAATCGCGACCTTTCACGGTCCGATTCCAATTCTCAATCGCGACCTTTCACGGTCCGATTCCAACTCTCAATCGCGACCTTTCACGGTCCGATTCCAATTCTCAATCGCGACCTTTCACGGTCCGATTCCAATTCTCAATCGCGACCTTTCACGGTCCGATTCCAATTCTCAATCGCGACGGTCCGATTCCAATTCTCAATCGCGACCTTTCACGGTCCGATTCCAATTCTCAATCGCGACCTTTCACGGTCCGATCTCAAAGTCTCAATCGCGACCTTTCACGGTCCGATTTCAATCCTCAATCGCGACCTTTCACGGTCCGATTTCAAAGTCTTAATCGCGACCTTTCACGGTCCGATCTCAAACAGTTAATCCCGACCTTCGCGGTCCGACCTCCACTCTCCTATCGAGACCTTCGCTGTTCGTCTTCTCGGCAACAGCAATAAGCCCGAACCCCAAGGCACGAACGCCTTGCAACAATCCCTCTTCGGCCATCCTCGTAAGCCCGAACACCTTTTTCACTTCAGCAAGTGAACATTCATCTCCCCGGCCGCCAGTCGTAAGCCCGACCGTTCCACCTCAGCGGCAGCTGCAATAAGCCCGCACAACAATCCCTCTTCGGCCATCCAGGAAAGCCCGAACGCCCATCCCCAGCAGGATAAAAAACTGGCAACAGCAATAAGCCCAGCACCCAGGGCACGAACGCCCTCGTCAGCATCGCAACTCTGGTTTGAGGCGCCACACGCCCTCGAAGGTTTCAGAAGTCCCAGGTTCAGACGCCTCCCAACAGTCTCCATTCAGGTACAGGTACCTCGCGAATGGTCTCATCCGAGTTTAGACGCCTCCTAACAGTCTTGCTCGAGGTCGAGGTCCCCATGCGCGGCCCTTGCCCCCTTTCGAACTACGATCGACTTGATTCCCGCTCGGGATACGTAGGAATCCTTTTCGCTAAGGGTCCGGCCCGGTGACCGCCCGGAGTCTCTTTCAAAGTAAGGCATCCCGATTTGGATCCTTATCTTTTTCAACGACCCCGCCTCCTTCGGAGGAGACGTCGGCGAGGGGCTAAGTGTAAGTACCCAAATCCGGATCGTCCAAATCCGTCGGAAAGTTAACCGAAATTCGTTAGCGGCCCGCTCCCGGGTTACGGAACTCGTTAAACTCCCGTTCTTTGTGCAGCGAGACGTCCGGGGCGCCTGTGCATCCGACGTCGAACCGTACTTAACACGTGTCATCTCACGTAAAAGTATGGCTTTCCACTGAAAAACGCATTTTCCGGCACTTTCGGGGGCATTTCGGACATTTTCGGTTGTTATTTTAAAAAACGGACAAACCGGGACCGGGGAACGAATTCCCAGAAGGCTGGTGACTCAGAGGGTACGTGGCAGCCATGTCACCTCCCTCTAGTCACCCTTCAATCACAAATCAAGGCTAAAAGACCAAAATACCCCTGATTTGCAAGCCTAGTCGTAGGACTCCTATGCACTTTTCTGAAATTGCCGGCCAAGTCCCCAGTTTCCAAAATACCCAAAAACCCCACGGATTCGGTCAAGTCCGTCCAGGACTCCTCGCATTTTTCACCTATAAATAGAAATGGCTGTCAAAGCCAAAAGGAGACCAAAATCACTCCAAAAAATCACCACCCCCACGGCCTAAGCAGTTTTCACCCCTTCCGAGCTCCCGTTTTATCTCGATTCGTGTGAAACCTTCGTATTTCGATCAAATACGCACCTTACTACTTCGAAACAACCTTTCGAATCACTTTCCGTGTCCCGTGCACACCTCCCGAGCCAAAGGAGTCAACCCTAGCCATAGGTATAACTCCCTCTCTCTAAATCACTCGTTTCGTCTCGGTTTACGCGCCAGTCGCTACAACCGTTTCGAACGTCGTTATCGAAATGTAGACGCCTCCGTCTAACGGGGTCCGATACGTTTTAGCCCCTCGATCCTCTTCTCTTTCCGTAAGAGAAATAATCACGGGTTAAAACGGCGTTCCGACCCCGTTCCGTTTACTTTTATTGTCATTTACCAATTCCGGATCGATCGATCCGTCGATCGTCATTTTAATTTCTGTCATTTACAAATTCGAGCCGTTTGGCCTCGTTGACTGTCATTTACAAATCCGAGCCGTTTGGCCTCGTTGATCGTCATTTACGAATCCGGATCGTTTGATTCCGTTGATACCGCACTTTAAATATTGCATTTACAAAGTCCGACCCGTTTGGATCGTGATAGTATTTACTTTTCAAAGTCCGACCCGTTTGGATCGTGATAGTATTTACTTTTCAAAGTCCGAGTCGCAACCCGATTCGTTGATCGCATATCATTTAAAACGCATTTTTCCGTAAAAATCGTTAACAATGTAATGCCCAGTTCAAAACCGGAGTTCGTCCGTCGAACTCTCTTTCAAAACGCGCAAATGACGTTCGGCCTCCGAACACTCATCTTCAAACTAAAAGCCGCCATTTGACACTTAAAATCATTTAATACGTTTTTTCCCGTAAAAATCGTTAACAATGACACGCCCGGTTCAAAAAACTGGAGTTCGACCTTCGAACTCCTTTTCAAACTCAAAATCGACGTTTGCCACGCAAACGCTCATTTCAAACTCAAAACCGACGTTTGCCACGCAAATGCTCATTTCAAACTCAAAACCGACGTTTGTCATTCAAACGCTCGTCTTTTCAAACAAAGTCACCTAATCAACGTTTGTCATTCAAACCAAGATTAAGCTTGTCATTCAAGCCCCCATTTCAAAACACACACACACACATACACGATTTCGAGAAAGGTAGAAAGACTCGTCATGCGAGGCGTTTCGGGCGATCTCGTAATACTCTACCCGAAACGTCACTTGACCTCCGAACCTAACAATCTACGGTACAAAAGCTTTTTACTCGTTTTTCTTTGCCAATTAAAATGATCCCCGTTTTCAAAGCATTTTCCTAAGTTTTTGCTACCAATAAAAACGACACCTTTTCACAATAGCCGTTTCTCAACGTTTGGGCTCAAAATACAAAAACCGCGTGGCGACTCCTCATTTTTCCTTCCCATGAAGCGAGGTCTCAGACACCAACCCCTCCGCAAAAGACAACCGCGTTTCGCGCCCGCGCGAAATCCCGGGTAATTTCACAAGCGTTACAAGGCAAGACTGGTTGTAAAAGGGTTTCAGCAAAAGTACGGTATTGACTACACCGAAGTATTCACTCCGGTTGTGAAGATGACCACTATCAGAATGGTTCTGGGGATAGTAGTGGCAGACAACTTGTTGCTTGAACAGATGGATGTGAAGACAGCCTTTCTTCATGGGGACTTGGAGGAAGAGATTTACATGGTACAGCCAGAGGGTTACTTGTCTAAGGGTAGCGAGGAGCTAGTTTGCAGATTGACTAAGAGCTTGTATGGCCTTAAACAAGCTCCTAGACAGTGGTACAGGAAATTTGATGGGTTCATGCACGACATTGATTTTATCAGATGTGAAGCGGATCATTGTTGCTACTTCAAGAACACGGACAATAGGTATATTATCTTGCTGTTATATGTGGACGACATGCTAATAGCGGGCTCTAGCAGTAGAGAGGTAAACAGATTGAAGACTCAGTTGTCAGAACGGTTCGAGATGAAGGATTTGGGGGAGGCCAGGAAAATCTTGGGCATGCGGATTGACCGGGATAGGGAGTCGGGCAAGTTGGTTCTTTCACAAGCAGAATACGTTAAGAAAGTCTTAGCAAGGTTTTGTATGGAAGAGGCAAAGCCAACAGGGACGCCATTGGGTTTGCATTTCAAGCTATCCGAGAAGGACTCACCTAGGGGCAAGGAGGAGCGTGACAAGATGGAGAGAACTCCATATGCTTCAGCAGTGGGGAGTCTCATGTATGCAATGGTGTGTACAAGGCTGGACATTGCACATGCGGTAGGAGTAGTCAGCCGGTTTATGGGCAATCCAGGAAAGCAACATTGGGAAGCGGTTAAGTGGATCCTACGTTACTTGAAGGGTACTGCTGGTAAGGCTCTGTGTTTCTCGAGCAAGGAAGTGGTGTTAGCGGGTTATGTTGATGCGTACTTGGCATCAAGTGATCTTGATAAGAGGAGAAGTACTACGGGTTATGTGTTTATATTGGGTGGTACTGCAATCTCCTAGGCTTCTAAATTGCAGAAGATCGTGGCGCAGTCGACTGCAGAAGCAGAATATGTGACAGTGACAGAGGCGAGTAAAGAGATGGTATGGTTGCAGAACTTCTTGGGTGAACTTGGGAAAACGCGAAGTGGTAACGTTCTCTACAGCGACAGTCAGAGTGCAATACATTTGGCTAGAAATTCGACGTTTCATTCGAGGACGAAGCACATTGAACTGAGGTTCCACTACATCAGACATCTCTTGGAGGAGAAGATCTTGGGGCTAGAGAAGATATTGGGATCGGAAAATCCGGCTTACATGTTGACTAAGGTTGTGAACCTTGAGAAATTGAAGCTGTGCAAAGCTTCAATTGGGCTCGAAGAATAGAAGGGGAGGATGGCACTACCATGATCGAGGTGAGCACTAGGAGGACACCAAGGATGAGTTGAAGAACGGATACGGGGCTTGTATGTGTGGTTGATCTCTAGGTGGGAGATTGTTGGGATAGAAGACCAACCGGATTAGACATCGAAGCAAGGGGAAGTTTTTTCGTCAGGGGTTTCTGGGGTCAAGAGCGGCCGCGCTAGTGATGTGCGCGACCGCGCTCTTGTACCGTGACTGATGCTCGGGGGAAATTTCTTCGAGGGCGACCGCGCTGAAAGGGAGGGCGTCCGCGCTGAATGGCCGAGGCTGGGTGTTGGAGTTACTGGATAGTAGCGCGACCGCGCTAGGCCAGGCGGCCCGTGTCGGGCCCGATTTTCAGCAGTTCAGGATTCCTTGTTTGTTTAGGTTTTGGTTTGTTCCCTAGTCATATATAAGTAAAGTTCCGCCCCCTCTCTCATTGTAACACAAATTCTACATACATAGTGCAAGATCCTGGCTTGGTAGTGCCCCTAGACGTAGCCAATCAAATTGGTGAACTGGGTTAACAATTTCTTGTGTCTTCTTTGTGCTTTTGATTTTCTTGTGCTTTGTTTGTGTGCGATTATTATTCTTGTGGTTTGCTTAGACTGTGGAGGGCTATATTCACAACACATTAATCATTTTCAAGTTACGTAATTACAGTGACAGATCTAGGATTTGTGGTCAGGGGGGTCAAATATTTACATAACAAATTATTTTTTTTAGTATATCGAAGATTTTTTTTATTAAAATTACTTTATTAAAAACGATAAAAATCTAACCATATAGAGCCTATTTATTCGTTGTCATGAGTTCAAATTTTGATGATAAATTGATAATACTATGTGAATTATGTATAAAGATGTTTTGTACTTCATGATATCTTCATTTTCAATTTTCTCAATGGTGCACTTATATAAAGATGTTAAATGACCAAAAAAAAAAAAAATTAAAGATTACATCACCAACAAACAATAAATAAACAATAAATAAAGTAAGATTTGTCTAAAACTATAACAATATGACAGAGGGGGTATTACTTATCAAAATAAACATTTTAACTTATTATTTCTTTTGTCCTATAATAAATGATATGCTTTCTTTTTATTAAATATCCCAAAATAAATGTAACAATTCTAAAGAAGAAATAGTTAGTGCAATTTTATCTAGGTGTACTCACTAATAAAACATACAGTAGTTCTTACTTTTACATTTATTATGAGACAAAAAAAGTAGTTATAAAGAGATCAATAGGCATATTTGTTAAAATTACAATTAATTAATGTAAAAATCACTTGAGAAATCTCATAATTAAAATAAAATAAAATAATTTATTTATTTGATACCGAGAAACCAATTTAAAAAAGCAAAATTAGAGTTATGAATTAAAACAAGGTGACATCCGAACCTTATCTAATTGTAGGTATGCAAATGGCAAAAAAAAACTCTCAAATATAGGCAAGAGTTGACAAAATGAAGAAAGAAGGTCAAGAACCAGGGGCGGAGCCAGGGGGGGGGGGGAATGGGGGGCACTCCCCCCCCCCCCCGGCGGCGGAAATGCAGTGGAAAAAAAAATTTTTTGTCCCCCCCATATTTTTTTTTATATATGTATATATATAATTAACTTCAAAATTAACACCAGTGAGTGGTGTGGTTCAGTGGTAGAAGGGTTGAAGTTAAAGTCTTTGGTGTTTTCTTTCAAATCCGTGTTCGAGCCCTGCTATCTACATTTTCAATTAATTTTATTTGTCCTCCATCTTTGCTATTCTCTCTTTCTCTCTATCCATTTCTTTTTCTTAACAGTTTTGTTGTTCTCTTTCTCCTAATTTCCTCACATTTTTTCAATCTTAATTAATTAGTTAGGCTTTTCCCATTTCTTAATTCTTTACCTTTTTAACTAAAATACATTGTATTTTATGGATCCGACCCATTTTTACTTGTCAGGCCGAAAATTTTTTCGGGGCACCTCTCCGAACCCCGTGAAATCTTGCCCCCCCGGGGCAATTCCTGGCTCCGCCCCTGTCAAGAACAACACACATTCTTGAAAGAAAAATAAAAACAGTTTATTAACTTACTACAATCTCGGACCAAAAATAAATGTTCAGATTTATTTTTTGTTAAAAATAAATCTAGACATTTTTTTACAGACGAAAGAAATATGAGAAGGAGATAATTTTCTTTTCTTTACAGGGGGTCCGTTGTAATTTTTTCAGGGGATCAATATAGTAAATCTAGAATGCTTCAAGGGTCAAAATGGAAACTCTACAAAAGTCAGGGGGTCGATTAACCCCCTAAACCCTTTGTAGTAGGGGTGTCAGTGGTTTGATTCAAACAACGGTTTGAAATCAAATTGAACCAAACCACACATTTTGGTTTGACTTTTAGATATGAGTGGTTTAGCTTGGTTTGAAAAAATGACAAAATAAATGGTTTGGTTCAGCTTGCGGTCTATCATCTCCAAACCAAACCAAACCAAACCGAGCCAAACTGTTGTAGATCGAACCGGTTCGATACCGTTAAATCTATTATTTTTCATTATTTGTTTCAATCACTGTGAATTTTGTGGATACTCATTACTTATAAATCACTTTTGTTGCTTAGTTTGACCTTTATAATTTTAATGAAGGGTATCATTGTATTAACAATTACTTCATATTGTGATGTCAAACACTAATAGTACATTAACAATTGTAATTTATAGTTTTCTGATTTAATTTTTGTTGAATAGTACTTTGAACTGTGAACTGGTATAATTTGTTTTGTTTTATTTTATGATTGTGTTTTTTCTTTTATAGGTATTTTCTATTTATTAGTTATAAATTTTTAAAAAAAAATGATAATAGAGTGATTTAGGTTGTGGTATATATCATATTTTGAATTGTGGTTTGAACCGCGTTTTAAATCGCAAAATTAAATCATAATTTAGACCAAAACGAATCAAATTATGGTAGTTAGCTCGATCTGAACTTTTACATGATTTAGCTTAATTTGAAATTTCTCCAAATCAATTAGTAACCAATTAGTAGCAGTTCAACTTGTAACTTTTCCCAAACCAAGCTAAACCGATCCATTTACACCCCTACTTTGCATATCCGCCCATGTATTTATATTTAAAGGATATACAACTTTGACTCAAATAGTATTATTTTGATTATTTACATTATTTTGTTCATTTTGTTCGAAGGCCAAACAATATCATTTCTCGCTATAATGATCTTTTTTTTTTTGTTATTTATTACTCCCTTCGTTTTAAAATGATTGTCCCACTTTTTTTTTTATTTATTACGAAGAAACTTTGAACAATAATTTTAGATTTATTTAATTATACAAATGAAGATCTAAAACTTGCCATTGATAATATTATGGTGAATTTTATTTGCAAGGCACGGTTTATACAAGGCACATGAAAATGACTTAACTGTCCTCATATATAAAGTAAAACCCTCTCAATTTCTCTCATTCCCTTCAACACCGTTCACCAGCTTCTCTTTGATCCTCCTCTTTACCTAATTTTAGTAGACCGAACTTTATGTATCGTAGGTGTAATTTGCACTAGTTTAATTGATGCTGTTTATGCTTTGAATTGCGTGATTTTGGATTGGAGCTTTAGTTGTTTTACCAGAATCTAGGGTTTTCCTACTGTTCATCTGTGTGAAGGAGGCGGTTCCCCACAACTTGAATTGAACTATCGGCTCTGATCGGAACAGATCCATCGGCGGGTAGCACCCACCACCAGCGCTCTCTCCCATTCTCTCTATCCCGTGCTCTCTCTCTAGAACTCTATCTTTCTCTCTCTTCAACTACTCCTTACAGATTGGATCACTGTGTGACACGATACACCCGGAATGAGATGTTGATGAACTGGGTTTGAATTTGTTGTTTAGAATTTCATTGATGAACTGGGTTTGAAATTGAAGTGCGAAATATGTTTCTGGACTGTGATTATTTCGTGTAATTTTACACGAGATGTTTCATAACATTTCGTGTAAAATTACACGAAATGGTTCCAAAAATTTCGTATATAGGCACACGAAACACAATGGAACAATGTTTAGGTTGTTTCGTATGCCTATACACGAAACTGGTCCTTCTATCTCGTATGAAAATGCACGAAATAATTGTTAATATTTCGTGTAAATCTATACGAAATAACTCAATACATTTCGTGTATTTTCATACGAAACATATCTGACAACGTCGTGTATAATTACACGAAACGTCTGTGTACGGGAGGGACATTTTTGTCCATTTTCCGTGCCTTGCAAATAAGGTGCCTTGCAAATAACCTAGCCCTAATATTATTAATGGTGTATCAATAATGAGTTTTAGATTTTCATTTGTATAGTTAAATAAACCTAAAATTATTGTTTAAAGTTCTTTCGTAATAAAAGAAAAAAAGTGGAACAATCATTTTGAGACGGAGGGAGTATATATTAATTGTTTTTGCAATATCCCGTCGAGCATCATCATCGACTGGTTACTAACCTCGTTGACATAAAAAAAAAAAAAGGAATCAGGAATCACTGTGGCTAATGCTGCTGTTTTCCTTGATGGCTTGGAAGACTCTAGAACTCTTATCAAAGATGCGGGCCCTTCTATTGTAATCCATGGGCTCCCTCCCTTGATCATCTCCCATGATAGCCTCTGTTTCCAAGCACTCCATTAACTCAACTATCCCATTATTCTCATAATCCCTGCATTTCGTGACCCCAATCCACTCTTTAATTGACCCCATTTCATCTTCTAGTAATTTCCTTTTTAATTCCGCCGGTGCGCTGCTACCGGTCTCACACCCTGCAGCTCGCAGTCGGCGGCCGACCTGCCGGATATTCAAGCTACGGCGACCGTGTTGAATAAATGGAATTTGAGGCTTGGGAGTAGAGAGAGAATATGGTGTATTGATAAGATTAAAACAAGTCCCCATTTTGACTAATTTGAGTTGTAGAGGAGAGGGGTGGACTATATATAGGAATGGGGTGCGGTGGGTTGAAGTTACAGTGACACGTGTCATGAGGTAAGAGGGAGTAGAAACGTGTGGGATTGGGTGGTGGCGAATAGACCTTCTGTGGCGTTGACACGGTTACATGAGAATAGTCGGCAAAATTGTTGTGCGAATGACGGAAGCAGTGAGGATAGATATGGTCTATTCCAACTTTCCAAGGAACCTGGTGTGGTGTTTACTACTCTCTCTCTACTTGAGTTAAGTAGTTAATACGCGTTTTACGTATTGCTCATCAACTTATTTTATTTTTTGTGTTTGTTTTAATTATTAACCTACCTATCTATCTAGGCTCTATTTGCATCTAGGCTCTATTTGTTTGTTTGAGTGAAAATGTTTTTCGAAAAATATTTTTCAATTTTTTTGGTGTTTGCTAACCATCAGAAAATCAGAAAATAAAGTCAATGGAAAAAAAATTGGTTAATGAAAATTGACTTATTTCCTAAGAAAAATAACTTTCAAATTTCTTTTACTCAAAATATTTTTTGGAAAATGGTTTTTAACACCATCACCCCACAAACCACACAACACCCTAACCTCCTCTTAACCTCCCCCACCCCCTCCCCCCCCCCATAAACTTTTTTAACTCATATTAAAATTATTTTTTAACAATTCCCCTGAACGCCCCTTTTACGTTCCCGCCCTATTCCCGCCAATTTTTTTTAATTATATTAAAATTATTTTTTAACAACTTATACAATCATCCCCACCCCCACGCCCTATCCTACACATCCCATCCCACCCCAACCCCCTACCTTCGCCTACCTACCCACCCCATTTTCACTACTCTACCCTATCCTAATCCTAACCCCTACCCCACCCTCTCCCCACCACGTACCCTACCTATCCCATTTTGTGTTTTCATCAAAAAATATTATTTTTAGATTTATCAAACACGTGAAAATGTTTTCTGAAAAATATTTTTCTTAAATTTATCAAATAACCGAATGTCATTCTCCGAAAAATATTTTTCATAACCATTTTCCGAAAAATATTTTTCCCCAAACAAATGAAGCCTTAATGTTATGTCGTTCCGTTCATTTCACCGTTAAATCAACTGACTTGGCATATACTCCCTCCGTTCCTCTTTAATTAACGTTTTAAGAGTATCCACAATGAGAGCTTTTTCAAAGGTTTTTTTTTAGTGAAAAAGCTATTAGATACTTTTTACCATTGTGGAGACTTTTGGATGACTTTTTGCTAAATAGCTACTATTTCTACAAATAGCTACTCCCTCCGTCCCAGATCAAGGGTCCTCGGGAGGAATTTCACGCTTCTTAAGAAATTTTTTAAAAAATGAATAAAAGTTAAATGTGGGATAGGAAATACTCCCTCCGTCCCACCCGAAGCGTCACTTTTTACCCAAAAGGGTGTCCCGTTTAAAGCGTCACCCTTTCCTAAAAAGGAAATATTTTATTAATATTCTATTACCCATCCACTATTCCCTCCACTAATTCTCTCTCCTCTACACTCACAACACTTTTTAAATTCACTATTTCCTCCACTAATTCTCTCTCCTATTTTCAAATTACACTCACAACATTTTTTCTTTCCACACTTTTCCTTAATTTGCGTGTCACCCCTAAAATGGCGACGCTTCTACCGGGACAGAGGGAGTAGTTGTTAATGATTGATTTTTTTTATAAATATGTTAACTTTATAAATAAGGGTATAATGAATAGTTTTTTTGTAATATGAGGTAGGAAATAGTAGTTAATGATTGGTTTTTTAATAGGAGAGAGAATGAGTGAGAGGAATAGTAAGTTAATGATTGGTTTTTTTGTAAATATGTTAACTTTATAAGGGTATAATGAATGAGTTTTTTGTAAATATATTAAATTATAAGGGTATAAATATATTCCAAAACTTGCCATTTATGGAAAGGGACTCTTGATCTGAAACGGACCAAAAGAAAAAGTAGGACTCTTGATCTGAAACAAACAGAGGGAATATTTTTTGTGATAGTTCATTAATATATCAATTTTTCATGAGAAAGGCTTTTAACTATATGTTTAATATTAACTTGTGGGGTCATATATTAAGTTGAAAAGTAATGTTTACCATTGTGAAATTTTTTAAGCTTTTTTGTTATTGACTTGACAATAATTTATGGATGTGGTTTTATCCATCCAAAATATATGTTCCTAGCTTATTTTCTGTTCGAAATCTTGGAAATTTAATATGTTGTTTTAGTGTTTTATTGTTGTGAATTACAAGTAAATTTAATCGGTGTATGTTTGGTAGTATGTTTGGTAGACGTTCCTTGGATCTCGAGTTGGTCCCTGTGAACGATAACATTGATAGACTTGATAGGGGCATTCCCTCTATCCAAGAGTCAGAAACTGATTCAGAAACTTCTGTCACAGAGACAGAGGAAGTGTTAAGTGAGCTAGAAACTTCTTCCACCGAGGGAGAAGAATCAGTAGGGGATATGGCAGATCCCATAATGAATGAATATGTTAGGCCCAAGGTAGACACATCGGTGTCTTGCATTGTGTTAACTGATGCAGCTAAGGCATATGAAGTCAAATGGCAGTATTTTAATATGTTGCCTAAATTTCAGGGTCTTCCCGCTAAGGACTCTTTGAACTTTTTGAGAGAACATATGATGACTGTTGCAGGCTTTCCTGTAAGAGAAGGGGTGACTGACGAGCAGGTAAGACTCAAATGTTTCCCCTTTTCTGTACAAGGGACGGCCAAAATTTGGCTTATGTTACTTCCCTCTAGGAGTATCAGGACTTGGGACAAACTACATGACACTTTTCTTAGTAAGTATTTCCCACATGTCACCCTAGCTACGTTTAGACAGAAAATCATAGGGTTTTCACAAGATCAGGGTGAGCCTTTTCATGAGGCATGGGATAGGTTTAAAATGTTGCAAGTGCAGTGTCCCCATCACAATTTTCCCCTTCCCCTTTTACATCAAACATTTTATGGTGGGTTGAGTCAAGTTGACCAAACTATGATTGACAATGCAGCGGGTGGTTTTCTAGGGTCTAAAACAGCTGCTCAAACTCAAGAATTATTTGAAATGTTAGGGCCAAATTCTCAACAAAAAGGCTTTAGGGGTAGAACAACTAGGGGAGTACATGAGTTGAGTGCTGGTGATGATTTGGCTAGGCAAGTAGCAATGTTAAATCAAAAAATTGATAAACTAACCAGTGGTGGTGCTTTATCAAGTGCCAATGTTATAAATGATTTTTGTTCTAATTGTGGTTCTAACACTCATGCTATTAATATGTGTCAAAGTGGTGTGCAGTTTAATTCTGAACAGGCACATGTGATGCAAGGATTTGGCCAGCGGTTCCCTTCAAACAACAATCCATATTCAAATACATACAATTTGGGGTGGAGGCAACACCCAAATTTCTCATGGGGAGGTAATCAACAACAATATTTGCCTCTCCATCCTCAGCCTCCATCGGGACAGTATGAGCAGAAGAAGGAACCGTGGAAAGTGGTCACGGATCAGTTGAGTGCCGAGAGTCAACAAGCGGCTAAAAACCATGAGGCGGCTCTTAAAAAGTTAGAGATTCAGATGGGGCAAATCGCTGAAGCCCTACAAGGTCATAAGCCCAAAACCTTTTCGAGCCAAGGACATCAAGCCAAGGCCATTATCACCCTCCGAAATGGCAAACATGTAGGTAGCGAGATAAAATCTTCTTCATCTTCTCCTCCCCCTCCTGTTATAGATTGTAATGCCGATGTTAGTAAAAAATAGTACAAATGAGTAGGGGGAAAATTCTAAAGTTGATTCTCCGACCCCCAAACCATTTGTACCTCTCGTACCGTTTCCTGGAAGGTTTTTAAGACATAAATTGGATAAGCAAATGTCGGATTTGATGGACATGTTTTCTAAGGTGAACATCAATATCCCTTTACTTAATGTGATAAAAAAACATTCCTGCTTATTCCAAGTTTTTCAAATAATTAAATTCCAAGAAACATAAGTATGGGATGAATGAGAAGGTGTTGATGAGTGAGAATGCTAGTGTAGTGGTACAACATAGTCTTCCACCCAAATTGAAAGATCCCGAAAGCTTTCTTATTTCTATTACTATGGGGGAGTCCAAGAGGGTGAAAGCTATGTTGGACCTTGGGGCTAATATTAATTTGCTACCTTATTATTTGTATCTTGAGATGGGTCTTCCTGAATTAAAACCCACCACGATGGCCTTACAACTCGTTGATAGGTCCATTAAAAGACCTTTGAGTATTGTGGAGGATGTTTTAGTTCAGGTTGATTCTTTGATCATCCCGGGTGATTTTGTGGTACTTGAGATGTCAAGAAGTAAAGGAAGTCGTCGTGATTCACCCATATTACTTGAAAGACCTTTCATGGCGATGACCAATTAATGTGGGGAATGGCAAACTTTCTATGACTGTTGCTGGTGAAAAAATTGACATATCGGTTTATGATGCCATGCAAAACCCAATTGATGATGACAGTTCTTGTCATTTCATTGATAGGGTAGAAGTGCACGAGCATTTATGGCATGTTAGTAAGCGAGATAATTGTGAAGTGTTGTTGAATGACGGTGAGAATTCTAGGGATAGTGCGGGTTCCCACTTGTGTGCCGTGAAAAACAAGGCCGACGATCTTGGTTCTTGTGATGACCCGTATCACCTCCTAGGTCGATCCCACAAGGGGTCGGTGTCCCCATTAAAATCCTTCCTCCCGCTAAAATCTAAGACTATGGACTCATGTGTTAAAGTGGAAGAGTGTTGTTCTCTTGATTTATGTGATACTTTCTTTGCTAATATGTGTGATCAAGATAACCTCTCTTGTGATTTTGTTGAGGAAGTTAAGGTGCTTGATTGTGATAAGACTAAGGCAGCAAACGAATTTGGGGGAGAGGTCCCCAAGAAAAAGAAAATGAAGAAAAAGAAAAAGGACAAGAAAAAGGTTTCGAAAATCCCTTGGGCTCCACTCGAGCTTATAGAGAAGGGTAAATTTGAGTGGAAAATTGTGGGCGTTTGTGTCCGTGAATGTGCGAGGTGGGCCAAGGGAAGGAAAGAGAAGGCCAAAGAGAATGTGACCACCTCCAATCCCATTTAGATGGGAGCAACGGTCGGGCTAACGACCTTAACCAAATGCGCTAATTGGGAGGCAACCCAAGTTGGTACGTTTTTATTTGCTTTGCTTTAAGTGTTTTGTTGTGTCATATCTTCCTTTAAATCTGAGGCATGTTTTTGTTCTCTTTGCTATGAGGACATAGCATGTTTTGAGTTTGGGGGTAGATATCTCTCCGAGTTTGTGGGTTTATAGGGGAGTGTATATAGTGTCACCCTAAAAAAAATAGAAATTTTTTTTAAAAAAAAATTGTTCTTTGCATATTTTGGGTTTTTGGCAAAAGTCTATGATGATTTGAGAGTGCTTTAATTTTAAAATCTTGAGTATTATTATCAATTTGGGGTTAAAATTGCATTGATACATGTAAAGTATAATTTCTCCACCTTTCACTATCATGTTATTTTTCTTGATCATTGTTACAAATTTAGGAGACCTTTATAGGATCACTTTGGCATTCTCGGGATCCCTAGAACATGTTTGCATGACTGTCAATAACACATCAATTAGGCTATTCGGAAAGTGATATTTGGCTATTTTCTTTGAACCCTATTTGTGAGCCTTTAACTTTCTAGTCACTTTAAAAATTTCGCTAGAACCCCTTTTGAGTTTTAAAAAGAACTAGTGTAACACCCGTGCGTTAAACGCACGATAAAAAAAACTTTGATAAATAACATGAACTAAATCATATAGTTAATATAACTATCTCATTTGATTTGCATGACTGTCATTAAATAAAAATAATTATCTCATTTCTAAGTAATTAATATTATCAACTCTATTTTTTTCATTAATTTGCGTCTTTTAAAATATACTCCAATTTTTTTGGATATAATCTTATAAAGTCATACTTCGTATTTTCTAACCAATATTATATAATAGTTTTCCTTTTTAAAATTATCTTATAGTTTTTATTTAGAAAAACCCATATAAAATAGAATTTTTTAGAAAACTATTTTGAAATAGTTATGACACCATATTTATTGTTTTAGCAATAAATATAAAATTTATAACCCAAAAAAAGAATGAATTTAAAATTTCAATGCAAATTAATTATCCCAAAATTTGAAAATCCTTTCTTATACTTTGTATTTACCATTTTTTTTTAATTTATGAAAGTTCATCTAAATAACACTCATTGAAACTTAATTATATATCACTCTTTAAGAAGATGGTTCAATAAAACACTAAAATCTCAGGTTTTTATTTTATTATTTTTTGGAATTTTAATGAACAAAAAAAATATCAACAATAAACTCAAAAGTTGTATCAAAAAAGTAGCTAAATAAGATTTCAAGCCTTTTTTTTTACTATTTTTTTTTAAAAAATCACTTCGTTCGAAGAAATTAATGAAGAAAAAGGAAAAAAGTTTTAATAAAAACAAAGAAGAATTTAAGAGAATATAATTTTGAAAACGAAATTTTCAACAAAAATATATCTTCACATTAATTTAATAATATTACAGATTTCTAAACATGATCAATAGCTATATCCGTTTTAAAAACAATCTTCATTTAAGAAAAAAATGAAAAAAAATATCTAAGTATCATTGTTATACATAAGTCTTTAAAAAAACAGTTATTACTATTACCCACATTTCAAAAATATCAATTCATTAACTGAAAATTTTCATGTGTTTCTAAATGTATTTTTATTATTGTTTTTTCATATTTCATTTTTTACTTGCAAAATTAAGAGTTTGCAAAACAATGATATTTATGAATTTGTGAAGAAAGTAGTTTAGGTATAGTGGCTAAAAGTAAGAGAAAAAAAGTAATGTTTCATTTGCATTTAATTAATAGGGGAGAGAATAGGGTAATAGGTTAATTTAAAGACAATTAATTGTTTTCTTGATTAGTTGATTTAAAGCAAAAATTATTCTAGAACCATCTATGTTTTGGAGGGAAAATGAGCTTGTTGAAGTGCTCTATGCACTTCAACCTTTATATATATATAGATGAAATCTCTCACAAAGTGGGAGGTTATCTTAGACCACCTTTCGCCTTCATTTGTACCCTCATTATCCTACCCTTTAACTTATACACTATTTTCTCACCTTTTTAAGAAAGTGAAACTAGGGGATGAATGGGAATTGTGGGTGATGTGTGAAAAATCAAGGGTGAAAAGTGGTCATGAAAAGAAAGAAAAGAGTCATGTTATGTATTGAAAAGAGGGACTTCACATTCTTCGTGATATATATGTGCAAAGAAAAGAAAAAAAATATAAAGAGAAAACAAAAATGAATGAAAAGAAAAGAAAAGTTGAAAAAAAATCTTGCCCTCTCTAATGTTGAAGTGAAAAGTGACCAAGAAGAAAGAAAGGTGATCAACCCCAAGTGTGAAGTATGAAAAATTATAAGTTTGGGGGTTGAATCAATGAGTTGTCATGAAGCGAAGTGATAAATTTTAAAGGGAGGATGTATGATGAAGAATTTCTAGTTTCACTACTTGACTTCGTATGTCCTTATCTTCTTTTGTAACCGTGAACATAGCCCGCGATTTTCGCGATACATTACAAGCCATAAAACCATACTTGATCCCTAAAGAGTAGCCGGGTTGACAATTTTTTTAAACATGCATATGAGTGTTCTTGTGTAGAAATTTATCTTATTATCATTGATTTAGAGCATGTCACTAGTGACCCTATAAAATATTTTACTTTGGTGACAATGATCTCCCATTTTTCATTTATCTTTAATTATGTGGTGGAGTATTGTAAGTTAGATGCATCCATGTAAATATAATCCCATGTTTATAATAATACTTGTAGATTATGTGTATTATAAGATTTGAAACTTGTCGTGCCAACAACTTATGATATGAATTGAATAAATCCCAAAAATATTTTATTTATTTTAATTAGTTAGTTAGTTTTATTTTGTTTAGTTTTGTTTTACTCGGGGACGATCAAAAGAAAAGATAAGTTTTGGGTGAAGATGCACATTATGGGCCCAAGCCCATGGGCAGCCCGCTGGCCTGCCAGCCCGTCATCCGCCAGCCTGCGGCCTGCCTTGCCCGCCCCAGAATCCGTCGAGCCCAGCCTGCCTTCTTTCAGCGGACCGGATCCTTGATTTGGCCAACAGGCCGGGCCAAGCCTGCCGGGCTTTTAGGCCCGTTAAGCCCATGCCCGCCAGCCCGCCATATTCTGCCCAGTTGAAGAAAAACAGTCTTTTTCCCTTTTATTTTTATTTCCTCAAAAATGAAATACATTGTCATTTAAATAGTAATTTCCAAAAAAATGGGCCATAATATTTATCTAAGTCAGGTCGGTAGATTTAGTTTTAATTTTCAATTTTTTTTCATTTTTTTTTTGACATTTTAGCCCCTCCACAATAATTTTTTGGGGGTATTTTTGATCCAAAATGTAATATGTTTTAGTATAAATAGGTGATGCTTTGGTTGGTTAGTATTTTTCACACCAAAAGTTCTATCAGAAACTCCTTCACTAGTTCACTGACTCAATCTCTCTCAAAGATAGTTGTTGGGCAAGTTATATTTGAGAAGAAATCATCAACCCTTTGTTAAGGTAAATTTATATTTTTAAGTTGGTTCTATTATTGCGTATTTTATTATTATCTACAATTGTTGTCAATTTTATTATTATTGCTAGATTGTTTTGTTTGCCCCTCCATCACCACGACTATGAACGGAGAAAATCATTTGTATTTTAATGTTTTTTTTCCTAGATTGTTTAATTAAGACTATGTTTACTATTTTGTTGTATTTTATTATGTTTTATTTTCCTAGATTGTTTAATTAAGATTGTGTTTAATATTTTCTTGTATTTTCCTAGATTGTTTTCCTAGTTAGTATTGAGGTTAAGTTTTATATACTCTTTTAATTTCGTTAAGTTTTATTTCTTTAAAAATTCTTAACTTTTTTTATAAAATTTTTTGAAAAAAAAATCAGTATTAACAAACAAACATCTAAAATAGTATTTTCTATCCAAAAATATAAAAAAATAATAAGTTAATACACAGATAAGAACTTAACAGAAACTGTTAAAAATTTAACTATTTTTTCCAAAAACTGTTAAAAAATTAACTGTAAAAACTTAAACAAAAGTTATTGTAATTTGATTGACGATTTAATTAAAGTAGCTTAAAAATGCTTTTTTTAAAAAAAAAAATATTTCAAAAAAAATTATGAAATAAAGTATATACTTATTTAGTACTCCCTCCGTTCCAGATCAAGAGTCCTACTTTTCCTTTTGGTCCGTCCCAGACCAAGAGTCTCTTTCCTCAAATGGAAAGTTTTTCATATATTTATACCCTTATCATCTCAATATATTTACAAAAAAATCATTACTATTCCTCCCACTCATTCTCTCTCCTATTAAATATTTTTAACTTTTACATTCTCTCTCTTATTCCCTACCACACATTTAACTTTTACATTCTCTCTACTATTCCCTACCACACATTTAACTTTTACATTCTCTCTCCTAAAATTTTCTACCCACTTTAAAAAAATTTCTTAAGAAGCGTGAAATCCCCCCCGAGGACCCTTGGTCTGGGACGGAGGGAGTATTTAATAAAATATTAAGATTTCATTTCACATTATTAGTTAGAGTGAGTTTTAGATTTTATATTTAACATTTGAATACTTATCAACAATAGGCTTGTGTCCAAGTGGTAAGCAGCAGCTAGTTAATTCCATTTCCATCCCACCAGTTCCAGCACCAGGGTTCGAATTCCCTTTGCCCCATTTCATCTTTTGTCTAAAAAAAAAAAAAAAAAAGGAAAAGCACATGAGCAGCAAACCCGGCCCGGACGGGCAAACGGTGTGGGCCGGACATTGGGTAAACGGCCCGGCCGGGCTTGGCCCGCGGGCAAGTATGCAGCAGGCTAGGCTTGTCCGTCAAGTCCGTGGGCGTGTCTCTGGCGGGCCGGGCTGCCCACATGTTCATCTTCAGTTTTGGGGTATTTGAAGGATGTGGTTTTACCCATCCAAAAGATATGTTTCTAACTTATTTTTTGGGTCAATTGCAACTTGGTGACCTAAGTTTTACACATAGTTGCAATATCACAGCCAAGAGTGCAATTTAGTCAATCAATGCCCTAAGTTTACAATTTTTAGCAAATTGGTATAAAAACTAACGAAATCGTTAATTTTTTGACGGGAAGAATTTCATGTGCCTTTCATGTGAGTATGTAAGGGGTAATTTCGTCATTTCATAATAATAATAAAATAATAAAATAATAAAATAATAAAATAATAATAATAATAATAAAATAATAATAATAAAAAATATAAAAAATATAATAATAATAATAATAATAATAATAATAATAAAAAATAATAATAATATAATAATAATAAAATAAATAAATAATAATAATAATATAAAAATAATAAAATAATAATAAAAATAATAATAATAAAAATAACAAAATAATAACAGATTGAGTGCCAATTTTGGTTACCAACACCCCAATTTTGTGGCCAATGCTGATTAGGGCCAGATTGAGTGTCGAAATTACATCCCCCTCCAGACGGATTACCGCCTCGAGCACCACCCCCTTTGTCGCCATTCTTCTTTCCACCATTTCCACCCCCACGGTTCTGACTCCGGTGTCCCCCAGTCGCCGGACCCAAACCAGAAGGATGCACAACCGGCATAACAGGAACCATCGATCCTTAGCCATCATAGCCGAACCCATCGCTGCCTTCTTGATCAAACCCGCTTCCTCCAATTTCACCATTGACCTAGCTTGGTAAAAATGAGGAATTGGTAAGCAAATTTCGGCACTCAATCTGTTATTATTTTATTTTTATTTTTATTTTTATTTTTATTTTTATTTTTATTTTTATTTTTATTTTTATTTTTATTTTTATTTTTATTTTTATTTTTATTTTTATTTTTATTTTTATTTTTATTTTTATTTTTATTTTTATTTTTATTTTTATTTTTATTTTTATTTTTATTTTTATTTTTATTTTTATTTGAGTTGGTCTTATAAAAAATTAGTTTTTTTTTAAGATAAGAAAAAACGTGTTTTCAAAACAAATGGTGGCATTTTTGTAATTGCACAAATTCGTGCCATCCCAAGCTCCGATCATCTTCTCTGGCCATCCCAAGCTCCGATCGTTCTCCGGCGTTCACTCAGTTTGAGTATTTAGTAACCTACAATTCGTGCCCTAGTTCCGCCATTAATGTCCATTGTCAACTCTGCTTCGTTACATAATTGATTGGTACTTTATTGATTGGTACATAATTAATTGGAGATAACTGTGTGATTTGATTCCATAGCTCTTCGTTTTTTCGTTGGATAAACAGAATGTCCTTCAATGGTGTGGAAAAAGGGTTTAATTTGCTGAAGTTTGGGTCAATTCAACGAAGCAGTGCATGTGTAACAAAGTGGCAGTGCCAGTGTAAAGTGCCAGTGTTAGTGTAATAAAGTGCCAGTGTTAGTGTATCAAAGTGCTGGTGTTAGTGTAAAACAAGTGCCAGTGTTAGTTTAACAAAGTGCCAGTGTTAGTGTAACAAAGTGCCAGTGTTAGTGTAACCAAGTGCCAGTGTTAGTTTATAAAGTCACTTAATATACATGCACTAGCACTTTTTACACTGGCATTCAAAAATACATGGACTGGCATTTGAAAATACATTTACTGCCACTCAAAAATGCATTAATTTTTCAAAACCTTGAAAAATTAATACTCCCTCCGTCCCGCTAATATTAGCACAAACACTGTTTGCGCGGGAATTAAGGAATATGATATTTTAATAAAATGTTGTGAGTGTAAAAGAATGAGTGGAGAGAGAATGAGTGGAGGGTGTAATAAATTATAATGGTGTTGTGAGTATTAAAATAATGTAGGAGAGAGAATGAGTGGGGTTGGGTGAATATTTTATTAATATAAAGTTTTCTTTTTGGGAGTGTGCGGATATTAGCGGGACGCCCAAAAAGGAAAGTGTGCTAATATTAGCGGGACGGAGGGAGTATGTTTTTTTAGTGTTTTATTATTACAAGAGAATTTTCTCCGTCAATAATCAATAATGTGATATACTCCCTCCGTCCCAGCTCAATTGATACCAAATCTTTGGGCACACAGATTAAGAAAAAGTAAAAAAAAAAAGTAAGAAAGATAAAAAGTTGAAGAAAATGTTGTGAGTATGAAAAATTAAATAGGAGAGAGAATGAGTCGGAGGAATGGTGATTTGATTGGTGTTGTGAGTATAAAAGTAAAATAGGAGAGAGAATGAGTGGGAATAATAGTAAAGATTTTATTCCATTTTGGACAGTCTTCATTGAGTTGGGACGGATCAAAAAGAAAATAAGTCTCCATTGGGCTGGAACGGAGGGAGTATAAGGAAAAAAAAAACCATAAAAGAGTTTTTACTACCCACTTTCATCTTCAACGCCATTTCTATCTCTCCTCCAAATTTGCATTCAGCCTCATACGATCTCCCCAAAACTCAAACACACACAGATCGACCCTACGATCATGAAGGACAAACATGTTGTCAAAAAATTCTGTTTCTACCCGTCAGATTTGCTTGTAATCGCCGATGAATAAATCAGGATTGTTGAGTTTGTGAATCTCTATGGTTGACTGAGACAGAGAAGAATCGATGGTTGACGACGAATTGGTTCTAGCTAGTGATTTTTCCACTGGATTTTGAGAAGAAATAAGGAATTTGTTCGAGAAGAGAAAAAGTAAAAATATTGCAGAAAAAAGGGTTGTCAAGATTTTGTTACTGTATCAATGCATTTGATTTTTGATTTGAGTTTTGGGTTTTGAGAAAAATTGGGATGTCTTGCGTACCTGGATTGGAAGAGGAAAAGGGAGAAAGGGGATAAGACATTTTACATACATTTCCAAGAAGCATGGGAGCTAACACAATTTACCTTACAAATGTGATTTACTACTCATAATTACTTTATGAATTTTATAAATATAGTTTAATTTTCTTACTTTTTTGTTTATTAAATTATAGAAATCTAGTATAGGAGTAAATGTTAGTGGTCTTGGTACAGTTGAATGAACAGTATCAAGTAGCAAATTTTTCATTTTGTCCTCACTAAGTTGTCGCTTTTTCATTTTGCCCTTAAAAAAAAAAACACGTATTCTCGAACACGGACTTTTACTAGTTAAATTGATATATTATGGTTTAATTTAAATAAAATACAAGCCTGTTTGCCATTAAAAATTGAGCACGGGACTTCAAACACCCCCCCCCTACATTATGAACGAAAGATGGATACAGCCCCTGAACTATTAGCTTCTGTGAGGTTAACGGAATTAAAAGTCTACCCTTGGATATCTCTCAACAGTCGAGTGAGTCAACACAGGCCGCACTCGGAACCTTCTGCCTGTCAAAACACACATACAGAAAAGAACCCTAACGCGGCCTCAAGCCTTTCCTTTATTCTAACTATCCCTGATATTACGATTCTCCGTCGCTTAAAAAAGAAACCCAGAACTGAAGGCGGCGGCGGCGGATTGATTGCGTTCTGTCTTGTTCGTGGAGCCGGAGGTTGTCAGATTGGTGATAGTAACGAAACGGCAGGCTTCCATCTTTGCTGTTTGTGGTTAGTGATTTAACCTAAATAAAAACACTATTCTGAGGTTTTTGGAGAAATGACAACGAAAGGAGGAAGGAAAAATCTAAAGAGAGTAGCCATAGATGACAAGACATTGTCTCTTCAACAAGGTCAAACCATTATGCAAGTCGTCTCCCTTCGAGGATCCAATCTCATTGAGGTACACTAACTTATACAAAAGCAGGTTATTTTTTTTGTATTTGTGGGTAGGTGTTATTGTGTGTGTGTTTTCTTGACCAACCAGTTTTAATGGGGAAATTATATGTGAACAGTGAAGGTAATTGATGGGAAAGGGGAGAAAGCTTTAGCAATATTCCCAGCTAAATTCCAGAAGAGCATGTGGATAAAACGAGGTCCAAAACTTTCCATATCTTGGTTATATTATGCTCCCTCTGTCCCAATGTCCCAAAATGAATGATCAAAAATTTTCAAAATTTGCCCTTGAATCAAGAAAAAAATTCATTTTGGGACGGAGGGAGTATTAGTAATTAGATTTTTTATGCAATTCTTGATTCAGTTTGGTTGCTTTTTGAAATATGACGATGATGTTTGATGAGTGTGGTTTGGTTGCAGGTAATTTTGTTGTGGTTGATGCCAGTGGGAGGGAGGAAGCTGTTGAATCTGGTAGAAAAGTTGCTTGTGTTGTTGTTCAAGTTCTTTTCCATGAACAAGTCCGGGTGATTCAAAGGTCCCCAGAGTGGTTAGCTCACAATACTATATCACATCGCAGTTTCTTTATTTTGTTTTTGTCAAGACAAAGTTCTTATCTTTTAGATGTTATCCGGAGCTTGATATTTGAAAAAAAAAACATTTTGAGGGTGTATGGAATTGGGGTTGCCAAACAAAATGGATCAGGATTGAGTAGCCAAGCATATAGTACTCAATAATATTTCACATTACTGCGATTCAACTGATACTTTGCACGTAACATCAATATACTAAATGTTATGGGTAGGACTCAAATGGTTCATTTGGTTGCTACTTGAGCAGTATGGCAGCAGATAGTGTATGTGTAAAGAAGTTTTACAACTCTTGGTACAAGGGTTGTATGATTTTTAATGGAGACAATGAGCAATTTGCTGCGACAAAATTTGACAATTTTTTTTCTTGGTAAATGATCAGTGGATTCACTCGCGAGTATATTTGTGAGAAAACAAGTCCAGTGTTGATTATTTTCTCGGCGTATTCATTGATTTTCTCAAAAAGAATTGTATTATTGAAATATCAAATCCCTCTTTTATGTGTCTATATTTTATGGGTAATGCTATTATCGATCTATCAATGCAAGCCTGAAATATTCAAATCAGCAAGCCTGGACAACGTTGATGGAAATTTACAGCCAAACCCCTCTGAACAAGAAGATAGTGAAATGAACTCGAGTGATGATGAGGAGTTACCTCCATTAGAAGCAAACACAAACAAAAGAAAGCCTGTAGAGTTCAATTCAGATTCAGAGTCTGAGTCAGATTCTGACACAAAATCTTGATGTAGTTGTCATTGATTAGTTTTTGAAATTTGAACCAAATAATTCACCTATGTTTATGTTTATTAATAGGCCTCAAATTTCAATGTGTCACATTTTTTTTCTTCCTCCATTATACTCCCTCCGTCCCGGTAGAAGCGTCGCTATTTTAGGGATGTCACGCAAATTAAGGAAAAGTGTGAGAAGAAAAAACGTTGAGTGTAATTTGAAAATAGGAGAGAGAATTAGTGGAGGAAATAGTGAATTTAAAAAGTGTTGTGAGTGTAGAGGAGAGAGAATTAGTGGAGGGAATAGTGGATGGGTAATAGAATATTAGTAAAATATTTCCTTTTTAGGAAAGGGTGACGCTTTAAACGGGACACCCTTTTGGGTAAAAAGTGACGCTTCGGTTGGGACGGAGGGAGTATTTTGTATTTTTATAATTTTCGGGTGGGACGGAGGGAGTATTTTGTATTTTTATAATTTTACAAGTTACATAAATTTATTTATTTGCAATTTTAATACAAATGTAATGTTGTTTCAATCTCAAATCCAGCGGCAGGTTTTATCCTTTATGATTGAATAACCTGAAAAAGAAGAACAATGTGTCACATTTTTTTTCTTCCTCCATTATACTCCCTCCGTCCCGGTAGAAGCGTCGCCATTTTAGGGATGGCACGCAAATTAAGGAAAAGTGTGGGAAGAAAAAATGTTGAGTGTAATTTGAAAATAGGAAAGAGAATTAGTGGAGGAAATAGTGAATTTAAAAAGTGTTGTGAGTGTAGAGGAGAGAGAATTAGTGGAGGGAATAGTGGATGGGTAATAGAATATTAATAAAATATTTCCTTTTTAGGAAAGGGTGACGCTTTAAACGGGACACCCTTTTGGGTAAAAAGTGACGCTTCGGGTGGGACGGAGGGAGTATTTTGTATTTTTATAATTTTCGGGTGGGACGGAGGGAGTATTTTGTATTTTTATAATTTTACAAGTTACATAAATTTATTTATTTGCAATTTTAATACAAATGTAATGTTGTTTCAATCTCAAATCCAGCGGCAGGTTTTATCCTTTATGATTGAATAACCTGAAAAAGAAGAACAAACAAGTAAACTAAGTCGGGGCTTCGCCGGTGAAGGCCATCTGGCTCTAGAGTAAGTATTTGTGTTTAGAGAGAAAATCAATTGACAAGAGTTTAAAGTCAAAAGATTTGTTACCAAAATAATGTGAATTATGACTTATTTATATACTCATAGGATTGTAGAGTACATGTTGAATAGGAATTTGTGTGTGACGAGGTTATAATCCTAGTGGGATTATAATTACCCACCATCCTTGTTTGAGTAGGATTAGGTAATAATATTCTGCACGTGCGTCTAACGGGTGCACCCCTCGGCATGTGTTGCTTGGTCGGCATGAGTTGATGCCGAGGAAGATAGTGGTGAGGATAGGGAAGCCCATTTCCTTGCTTTGTTGATAACCGAGGAGGGAACTCCTCGTATTTTAATGAGGCATAGGTCGGCTTTACTGGATGCCTTGCTCGGCATATGAGAGTATGCCTCGTCAGCATACATGAATTCCATGCCTTGATCAATGTAAGCTCTGCTATGTCTAGGTCGACATATTGAGATTGACGAGGAGGCACGGAGAGCAAAGGTAGGGAAGACCCACTCCATTTGTCGTAATTGAAAATTATATGAATTATATTTTGGGCCTAATCCATTGGGCCTTGCCCGGTCATAACCCTCGTTCGTACCTCGGTTTATAACGTTCAGTATGTATTATTTATTTATATTAATTAACATATTACTATTTTTTTCGTCTCAAAATAAATAATTAATATTATTTTTTTATAAAAATAATATTATATTTGATCTATTGTTAGTGTTCAACTATATTTTAAATATCTCTACTAGAAAGTCTGTTAGTATACATATATAATATATAAGACTACTTGTTGTTTCGTTTAAAAATAAACAATTTTTAATTTTGCTTAAAAACGGTAATCATTTTTTGACCAAACAATCATTTTTGGACCAAATAAGTAACAACAAGATAGTCTTAGTCATTTTATAAACATATGTGTGTGTATATACATATATTATAGAGTTGGTCTTATAAAAAACACGTTTTTTCTGTGTTGGGTGACTCTCAATTATGTTGACAAAATGGCCTTGGGACTAGGTTGTTGTGCTGCGTGTGTTGAGTGGTCGAGGCGGGCGCCCTATCTGGAGTGAGGCGGGCGCTTGAGTGGCCGAGAAGGGTGGCCTGGTTGCTGGCCTTGAGGCGGCCTCATGGCTTGGTCTCTGGCGTGCGCCTCGGCTGCCGTAGGTGCTCTTGGTTTGGCCAAATTCCCAGGCGGTAGGGCTGTTACACGTCGCGAGCCTGTTCGAGCTCGGTTCGGGCTCGGCTCGAAAAAAGCTCGAGTTCGAGTGGGCTCGAGTTGAACTCGAGCTCGAACCGATTTTTAAGCTCGTCATTTTTTCGAGCTCGGCTCGTATGTTCGACGAGCTTTGTTCGAGATCGACTCGTTTGAGCTCGACTCGGGCTCGACTCGTTAAAAGCTCGAATGAAGTTTAGTAAATATATATATATATATATATATATATATATATATATATATATATATATATATATATATATATATATATATATATATATATATATATATATAAGCTCGTTTAGGCTCGAGTTCGATTACAACTCGAATTAGGGCTCGATAAAGCTCGTTTGATTTCAGTTTTTTTTCAAAAAAATAAGTCGAAGCTCGAGCTCGGCTCGTTAATACTCGAGTTCGAGCAGCTCGCGAAAAGCTCGCGGGCCGGCTCGCGAAAAGCTCGAAACTTGATTCGAGCCGAGCTCGAACAGGAATTCTGGGCTCAAGCTCGAGCTCGAGAAAAGCTCGAGCTCGTTTAAAAGTTAACGAGCTCGAGCTCGAAACATCAAAAGCTCGGCTCGGCTCGGCTCGTTTACAGCCCTACCAGGCGGGCGCCTGGGTTCTTTGAGGCGGACGCCTCACGGCGTCATCAGCTGGATCGTGGGCTGGGCTGGGCCGATCTCCTTAGTTGTTGCAGCCTTGTTTTGCCCTAGTTATATATATTGCTTTTTTGTCATTGTTCCTCCTTATGCCTTTGATAGAGAGAGATAGAAACAAGCTAGGTATTCACCATTGAGAGATTGTGAGATTGTATGATTGTATTTCACCTTGATCATCTCCTTGTACTCTTGATTGATATAGTGGATTGTTATCCGTCGCCCGTGGTTTTTTACTCCTCTTGTTTTGAGGGGTTTTCCACGTAAATCTCTGTGTTCCTTGCTTGTTATTGTTTTCGTATATCTATTTCATTTTTGTGTTCATCTTTGCATAGCAATTATAGGCCATTGTTTCCCAACAATTGGTATCAGAGCCTGGTTCAGAAGGGTCCTATATTGCTTGATTGATTGAAGATGTCAGGGAAGTACGAGATTGAGAAGTTTAATCGCAAGATTAACTTTGGGCTATGGAAAGTAAAGATGCGAGCAATTTTGATGGGTAAAAATTGCGTCAAGGCTTTACTTGGGAAGGCGAAGAAACCGGCAAGTCTGACGGATGAACAATTTGATGATATGGACGAAAAGGCTTTATCTCTCTTACAATTGAGCCTCAAAGATGAGGCATTGAGAGAGGTTGTAGAAGAGAAGACTGCGGCAGGGCTTTGGCTTAAGCTTGAGCAATTGTACATGACTAAGAGTGTAAGTAACAGGTTGCTTCTATTGAAGAAACTCGAGGAGTGTAAACTCAAAACGGGTGGGTCCTTGGAGGAACATATTGATGAGTTTGATGGCTTCGTCATGGACTTGAAGAATGTCGATGTCGTGATTGATGATGAGCAATTGGCGGTAAAATTGCTTTGTTCTCTACCTTCGGAATACATGCACTTTCGCGAGACAGTTTTGTATGGAAAGGAAGAGGTTGCTTTCGAAGAGATCAAGACTGCTTTATTAAGTTGTGAGGTTATCGAATCGCACTTGACTTCCCAAAGTGCTGAATCTCAAGGTGAGGGCTTAGTTGCTAAAAGCGGTAAGAAGACAGGGAAGGGATCGAATTCAAGAAATTTTGGTCAGTCAAGTTCAAGGTTTAAAGATGTGATATGTCATGGCTGCAAGGAGAAGGGACACATTCGAAGGTATTGCCTTAATCGGGGAGGTAAAAGGGAAGATGATACAACCGCTAAGGGCAAGGGTGAAGCTGGAGTGGTGCATGAAGATACTAGTGATGACAGTGACTGTGATGCTCTTACTGCTTGTGATTTGGGCTCCAAAATTCGTGACAATTGGATTTTGGATACGGGGTGTTCTTATCATATTAGTCCTAACAGGGCATGGTTCTATTCCTATAAAACTATTACTGGTGGAACAGTTTTGATGGGGAACAATGCTGCTTGCAAGGTTGTCGGAATTGGGACTATTATGGTTAAGATGTTTGATGGGGTAGTCAGAAAGTTGCACAACGTCCCGGCACGTTCGATTTGAAGAAAACCCGATTTCCTTAGGTACCTTGGATAGCCTTGGATATAGCTGCACCATTGCTAATGGTGAACTATTGGCTACTAAAGATGAATTGGTTGCACTGAAGGGAAAGAAGGTGGGAACATTGTATGAACTGCTTGGGTCTACGGTTGTTGGGGATGTGTCTGTTGCAAAGGGATCTATGACTGAGGCGGAGACTACTCAGCTTTGGCACATGAGATTGGGTCACATCGGCTTGAAGGGAGTGACTGAACTTTTGAAGCGCAGTTTATTGGATGGACAGAAGATAGGGCCTATGGAATTTTGTGAGCACTGCGTGCTTGGAAAACAAACAAAGGCAAGCTTCGGACAGGGAGTACACACGTCTAAAGGTATTCTTGACTATATTCATTCTGATTTGTGGGGTCCTGCTAGAAAATTATCTAAGGGTGGTTCTCATTACTTGTTGACTTTTGTTGATGATTATTCACGAAAGGTGGTTGTCTATTTCTTAAAACATAAGAATGATGTGCTTTTGAATCTTAAGCAGTGGAAAACCTTAGTTGAGAAACAGACAGGTAGACCTATAAAGAAACTGAGAACAGATAATGGCCTTGAGTTTGTCAAAAAGGAGATCACTGAATTTTGCAAAAATGAAGGTATTGGTCGACATAGAACTTGTGTTGGGAAACCACAACAGAACGGTGTTGCTGAAAGAATGAACCGCACTTTGTTAGAAAGGGCTCGGTGTTTGTTGTCAGAAGCAGGTTTAGGTAAAGAATTTTAGGCAGAGGCGATTAGTATGACTGCTTACTTGGCTAATCACTCTCCAAATTCTAGTATTGGGATGAAGACTCCGGTGGAGATGTGGTCTGGCTCTCCAAGAGATTACTCGAGATTGCGTATCTTTGGGTGTCCTGCATATGCTTATATCAACAATGGAAACAAATTGGAGCCAAGAGCCAAAAAGTGTGTCTTTATTGGCTATACTACTGGAGTGAAGGGATTTAGGTTATGGGACCCGGTTGCATCTAAGTTCCTGACGAGTAGAGATGTCACATTTAATGAGTCTCTACTTCTCCATGAGAAAGGTGGTTCTGCAGAACAGACACAGAAACAGGTGGAGCTAGATGGAGATGATAGGGTGGAACTTGACTTAGATACGGATAACTTGTCTGATGAAGCACCTCCTACTGATGCTCCAGTTCAGGAGGAAGAGACTACGGTGCAGGTGGAGAATACCAGTGATCGTGGTAGGGGTAAGAGGGATAAAAGACCTCCTGTTAGATATGGGTTTGAGGAGATGGTGGCTTATGCATTGTCCGCTGCTAAAACTGTTAATGTGCATGAACCAATCTCCTACAAGGAAGCTATGTCTTGTGAAGATTCTGCAAAGTGGTCGATTGCTATGGAAGAAGAGATGGTATCTCTTGTGAAAAATCAGACATGGGAACTTGTGAGGCCTCGACCAAGAAGAAGTTAGTCAGCTGCAAGTAGGTCTACAAGTTCAAGGAAGCTTCGGGGATTGAGGAAGCAAGGTTAGTTGCTCGTGGCTTCACTCAATTCGAAGGGATAGACTACAATGAGATATTTTCACCGGTTGTTAGACACACATCTATTCGTACCTTGTTGAGCATTGTGGCAATGAAGGATCTTGAGCTTGAGCAGTTAGATGTGAAAACAGCGTTTTTACATGGGGAACTTGAGGAGGAGATCTACATGTGCCAACCTGAAGGGTTTGTGGTCGAGGGGAAGGAGGATCATGTTTGTCTGTTGAAAAGATCCTTGTATGGTTTGAAGCAGTCACCTCGACAATGGTATAAAAGGTTCGACACTTTTATGGCAACCCATGGTTTTGCTAGGAGTGATTTTGATAGTTGTGTCTACTTGAAGGGCTGTAGTGATGGCTCATTAATTTATCTTGTGTTATATGTCGATGATATGCTTGTAGCTGCAAAAGATATTAATGATGTCAACCAGGTGAAATTGATGTTGAAAGGGGAGTTTGAGATGAAAGATCTAGGTGCTGCGAAGAAGATTCTTAGCATGGAAATTGAACGAGATCGGAAAAAGGGACTACTTTACTTGTCGCAAGGAAAGTATGTACAGAGGGTCTTGGAGCGGTTCAACATGAAGGATGCCAAATCTGTGAGTACACCTCTAGCTTCTCACTTTCGGTTGTCTTCTTTAGATTGTCCCAAGTCTAAAGATGAGGAAGATTATATGTCACGTGTTCCGTATTCGAATGTTGTGGGGTGTATTATGTATGCTATGGTTTGTACTCAGCCTGATATTGCTCAAGCAGTGAGCGTAGTAAGTCGATACATGGGGAATCCGGGTAAAGAGCATTGGAATGCTGTCAAGTGGATTCTTAGATACTTGTGTGGTGCACCGGATTTATGCATTGTCTATGGTAGGAATCGTGATGGTTTTGTTGGGCATGTTGATTCAGATTGGGGCGGTAATCTTGATGACAGAAAATCTACAACAGGGTATGTGTTTTGTCTTGGTGGTTTCGCTATTAGTTGGAAATCTGGACTGCAGGAAGTCACAACGTTGTCTACTGCTGAGGCTGAGTATATGGCTATAACAGAGGCTGTCAAGGAAGCCAAATGGCTTGGTGGCTTGGTTCGTGAACTTGGTATGGTTCAAGGTGCTCCTGAGGTTTTCAGTGATAGCCAAAGCGCTATCTGTTTGGCGAAGAATCAGAATTCTTTCCATAGGAGAACGAAGCACATTGATATTAAGTATCACTTTGTGAGGACTTCAATTGCAAGTGGTGAGGTCGTTCTGAAGAAAGTTGATACAGTTGACAACCCGGCGGATATGTTGACAAAGCCTTTACAGATTGCTAAGTTCAAGCATTGCTTGGACTTAGTAGGTGTTACTAGTCATTGATGCCCTTCGGGGCATGGCGGCGGAGATAGAGATATTCTCTTGGAGATAGCTTGTTTCGGGATTGATCGTCAAGGTGGAGAATTGTTGGGTGACTCTCAATTATGTTGACAAAATGGCCTTAGGACTAGGTTGCTGTGCTGCGTGTGTTGAGTGGCCGAGGCGGGCGCCTTATCTGGAGTGAGGCGGGCGCTTGAGTGGCCGAGAAGGGTAGCCTGGTTGCTGGCCTTGAGGCGGCCGCATGGCTTGGTCTCTGGCGTGCGCCTCGGCTGCCGTAGGTGCTCTTGGTTTGGCCAAATTCCAGGCTGGCGCCTGGGTTCTTTGAGGCGGACGCCTCACGGCGTCATCAGCTGGATCGTGGGCTGGGCTTGGCCGATCTCCTTAGTTGTTGCAGCTTGGTTTTGCCCTAGTTATATATATTGCTTTTTTGTCATTGTTCCTCCTTATGCCTTTGATAGAGAGAGATAGAAACAAGCTAGGTATTCACCATTGAGAGATTGTGAGATTGTGTGATTGTATTTCACCTTGATCATCTCCTTGTACTCTTGATTGATATAGTGGATTGTTCTCCGTCGCCCGTGGTTTTTTACTCCTCTTGTTTTGAGGGATTTTCTGTTGGAAATGGGTAACGAAAAGTTAAGTTTGACTTAACGTGGACCTAAGATTCTAACGGAGTTCGTTATTAGTTAACGAGACTTGTTACAAAATGTATTCTACATTTGTTGTAGATTATTAAACTCATTTAATGTCTCAAAACCATTTAGGGTGAATGAGAATTAATGACAAAGGCTTTTTGTAACTTAACGAAAGTTAAATAAAGGGTTAAAGTTGATTTGGATTAGCCAAAATGTGTTTGACCGATTGATCAAACACAACTGTTCCAACAGTGCACGTTCGGCTTCGGCGCGGTCGCGCTCCAGAGCTGGCCGCGGCCGGGAATTACAGTGAAATTTTGGCCTGGTCTCGCTGGCGGCGGGCGCGCTCGGTGCCAGAGCGCCGCGCCATGCGCCGATTCGTACGAGTTGGCGCCTCTTGGAGTGAAAAGCCATGAACCCTTTAACTTTCTTTAAATAGTTTCCCTCCGAATTTCAATTCATTCATACTGATATTCTAGCCTTTCCTACCCTTCTTGAGTTAGTGTAACCAAATAAAATCATTGGCATCTTGTTGCATTCTTCCTTCAAGTCCAAAGTTTCAAAACCTTGTGTTGTTCGTTAGAACAATCAATTTGGAGTGCTCCTATTGATTGTTTATAAAGTCGTTTTATCTTACGAGAGTTTTGTCATTCAACCGTAAGCACCTGTTCGGGACAAATAACTCTTACGGAGATTGTATACAATACAAGACTCGACTTGTCTCCTAATTTTTCCAATCTCCGTTAAATTCTCTGTCAAGTTTTCAGTTAAGTTCTTGAGAAGCCATACCAAGAGTCCAACAATCGTAAGAGTTATTTTACGCTTCTTCAGAATTTCAAGAGATGGCAACTGAGAAAGACACCACCGCATCAAGTCAAGGCAATGTAACGCCTCCTTCTCAAGGTGACGCAACGTTCAACAATGTTGCACCCGCTCATACACCGCATCACCCAGGTTATGGTGAGAAACCCCCGAAGTTCACTGGTGTGGATTTCAAGAGATGGCAACAAAAGATGCTATTCTACTTGACCACCCTAAGCTTGCACCGGTTCTTAAAGGAAGATCCTCCGGCGGTGGCAAATGGTGATCCCGACCCTCAAAGGCTTATGGCCAAGGAGGCTTGGGCTCACGGTAATTTTTTGTGTAAGAATTACATCCTAAACGGACTCGACGATGCACTATACAATGTGTATAGTAACGTCGAGATGGCCAAGGCATTGTGGGACACCTTGGAAAGGAAGTACAAGATCGAAGACGTCGGGTCAAAGAAATTTGTCGTCGGTAAGTATCTTGACTTCATGATGGTCGATTCCAAATCGGTAACAACTCAAGTGGATGAATTCCAACTCATTCTACATGGGCTTGATGCCGAGGGGATGATCATGAATGATCCATTCAAGGTGGCCTCAATCATTGAAAAGTTGCCGCCTTCATGGAAGGACTTCAAGAACTATCTCAAGCATAAACGCAAGGAGATGTCCTTGGAAGACATTGTTGTTCGTCTTCAAATTGAAGAGAACAATAGAATCAACGAGGCCAAGGATGCTAAGGGCAAGATGGAGGCTAAGGTCAATCTCGCCGAGGCTATCACAAGTGGCACAAAGAGAAAGCATTCTGGAAATACCGGGAATGCTAAGAAAGGAATGAATAAGGGCTCTAAGAAGTTCAAGGGGACTTGCTATAATTGTGGCAAACCGGGCCACTTAGCAAAGGATAGCCGTCTCCCAAAGAAAGAGGCGAATAATGTTGACCACATGGACCTAGACTTTGCAGCGGTAGTGTTCGAGGCTAACGTTGCAAACTTGGATGATAATCCAAAAGCTTGGTGGATAGATACCGGTGCTACCCGCCACATTTGTGCTAATAAGGAGAGTTTCTCCTCCTATACTCCCATCTCCGAAAGGAAGCTCTACATGGGAAATTCCGCGACCTCTGATGTTCAAGGCATTGGAAACGTGATATTGAAGATGACTTCCGGAAAAGAAGTAACCTTGTTGGATGTGCTGCATGTTCCAGACATCCGTAAAAATTTAGTTTCCGGCGCTTTGCTTAGTAAGGCCGGATTTAGACTTGTATTTGAATCTGACAAATTTGTAATAACTAAGAATGGTTTGTTCCTTGGAAAGGGCTACCTCGAGGAGGGCCTTTTCAAGATGAATGTAATGAATATTGTCCGCCATAGTGCGAAGAATAAAAGCGTTGTTTCTTATGTTTACTTGTCAGAAAGTTCTAATTTATGGCATGATAGATTAGGACATGTAAACCTCGACACCATTAAGAAATTAGCGAGACAAGATTTAATCCAAATGACTAAATCTGACTCGACTAATAGGTGCGAAGTTTGTGTTGAGGCAAAAATGACGAAGTCGCCATTTAATGCAATAGAAAGAAACACAACCCCTCTTGAATTAATTCACACCGATATATGTGATTTAAAACTTGTGCAAACTCGAGAAGGTAAAAAGTACTTCATTACATTTATAGATGATTGCACAAAATTTTGTTATGTCTATCTCTTAGGAAGTAAGGATGAAGCCTTAGGGGCTTTTGAGACTTATAAGAAAGAAGTTGAGAATCAACTTAACTTGAAAATTAAGAAAATTAGAAGCGATAGAGGTGGAGAATATGAAGCACCGTTTGAAGGATTATGTTGGGAATCCGGCATAATTCATCAAACAACAGCTCCATATACCCCTCAATCTAACGGAGTTGCTGAACGCAAAAACCGTACTCTCAAGGAGATGATGAACGCGCTTTTAATAAGTTCAGGCTTACCCAACAACTTGTGGGGGGAAGCCATACTCACTTCTAATTATGTTCTTAATAAAATACCCAAGAAAGGTATTGATAAAACGCCCTATGAATTATGGCATAATCGTAGACCATGTTATAAATACCTTAAAGTGTGGGGGTGTTTGGCCAAGGTTGAAGTACCTAAGCCGAAACAAGTCAAGATTGGTCCAAAGACCATTGACTGTGTTTTTATTGGATATGCCAATAATAGTAGTGCCTATCGTTTTATAGTGCACAAATCGGACATTCCTGATATGCATGTAGGAACTACTATAGAATCAAGGAATGCGGTATTCTTTGAAAACATCTTTCCGGCTAAGGACAGGAAAGATGTAGGTTCTAATAAGAGAACATATGAGTCTAAAACCGGTCCTTCTCAAATAGAAGATGAAGAACCGAGACGTAGCAAAAGGGCAAGAGTGGAAAAGTCTTTTGGTCCTGATTTTCTATCTTACATGTTAGAAAACGAACCAGCCACTGTTAAAGAAGCTTTATCCGGCCCGGATAGTTCGTTCTGGAAAGAGGCTATTAACAGTGAAATAGAATCATAATGCTCAACAATACTTGGGAATTAGTTGATCTCCCTCCAGGTTGCAAACCATTAGGTTGCAAATGGATCCTTAAAAGAAAGTATAAGGCGGATGGATCAATCGATAAGTACAAAGCTAGGCTAGTTGCCAAAGGCTTTAGACAGAAAGAGGGATATGATTTCTTCGATACATACTCCCCTGTCACAAGGATCACATCTATTCGTGTTCTCATAACTATTGCAGCAGTGCATAATCTTGAGATACACCAAATGGATGTGAAGACTGCTTTCCTAAATGGAGAACTTGATGAAGAAATTTACATGGTTCGTAGTTCCTGGTAAAGAAAGAAAGGTGTGTAAACTCGTAAAGTCCTTGTATGGACTAAAACAAGCACCTAAACAATGGCATGAGAAGTTCGATAGAACCATGTTATCGAATGGATTCAAGATTAACGAATGTGACAAATGTGTCTACATTAAAGGAACATCCGAATCATTCGTTATCGTTTGTCTTTATGTAGACGATATGCTCATGATGGGAAGTAGTCATGATTTGATCATGAATACCAAAGGCATGTTAAAAAAGAACTTTGACATAAAAGACATGGGATTAGCTAATGTAATATTAGGGATAAAGATCTCTAGAACATCTGAAGGATTAGTTCTTTCACAATCCCATTACCTAGAGAATGTTCTTCGGAAATTCAATGTCTTTGATGACCCTCCGGCTAAGACACCGGTTGACTTGGCTCTACATTTAGCCAAGAACAAAGGGGAACCAGTTTCTCAACTGGAATATGCAAAAATAATTGGTAGTCTGATGTACTTAACGAATTGTACACGTCCAGACATTGCATATTCAGTGAGAAAATTAAGTAGGTTCACAAGTAATCCTAGTACTGATCATTGGAAAGCACTAATGAGAGTACTAATATATTTAAGGTATACATTAAACTATGGGATACTTTACAAGAAATATCCAGCAGTATTAGAAGGATATTGTGATGCAAACTGGATATCGGACACAAAAGACTCAAAATCCACGAGTGGATATGTTTTCACAGTAGGTGGAGGAGCAGTGTCATGGAAATCCTCCAAACAGACATGTATAGCCAGATCCACGATGGAGTCTGAGTTTATCGCTTTAGATAAAGCTGGGGAAGAAGCAGAATGGCTTAAGAACTTCCTGGAGGATATTCCTTGTTGGAGCAAACCTGTGCCTGTTGTACTAATACATTGTGCTAGTCAATCAGCAATTGAAAGGGCACAGAATAGTATGTACAATGGTAAGTCTAGACATATTCGTCGTAGACACAATACCATTAGACAGTTGATCAAGAATGGCGTTATCACTATTGATTATGTAAAGTCATGTGATAACTTAGCGGATCCGTTTACCAAAGGTATAAATCGAGATCAACTGTATAAACTGTTAAGGGGAATGGGTTTAAAAACCCACAACAAAAGGACATATAGCGGACACTCAACCTTGAGAAATGGAGATCCCAGGCCCTTGGTTCAATGAGACAACCAAGTTATAAGTTCTAGTAGAGTTACTTGGAAACAACAACTCGGTTTATTAACCTGGAGATGTTGAATACTCATTCCCAGAACATCCAAGTACAAGCACATGCAGCAGTGGTAAGGATAAGTTGAGAAAACTTTTAATGATTTCTATACCTACGGGTGGAGTAGTGCATGATACTCCTTATAGTGAGAATCACCTATATAAGCGAGAGGTAATTTGGCCGCCTCTAAATGAACGCTTATGAATGAGATACGGTCCAGGGCTGAAATGGATAAAACGTGAGAACAACAATTGTTAGAGCTGTTATTATGTGAGTATTATTGTCTTGATATACATCCGACAGACACTGGTTCAAAGCGACTCGCTACCAAATGGCTAGTATATCCGATAATATTTCACTAGGGAGGATTCAAGGCCATAAGCTATCTATCCCGATGTAATAATAGTTCGCCGGAACTTTGGAAGAAATTGCATTCATGCATTAATTGTCATTCATGTGGGGGATTGGTGGAAATGGGTAACAGAAAGTTAAGTTTGACTTAACGTGGACCTAAGATTCTAACGGAGTTCGTTATTAGTTAACGAGACTTGTTACAAAATGTATTCTACATTTGTTGTAGATTATTAAACTCATTTAATGTCTCAAAACCATTTAGGGTGAATGAGAATTAATGACAAAGGCTTTTTGTAACTTAACGAAAGTTAAATAAAGGGTTAAAGTTGATTTGGATTAGCCAAAATGTGTTTGGACTGATTGATCAAACACAACTGTTCCAACAGGCACGTTTCTGGGCTTCAGCGCGGTCGCGCTCCAGCCTAGAGCGGCCGCGCTGAATTACAGTGAAATTTTGGCCTGGTCTCGGCTTGGCAGCGCGGGCGCGCTCAGTGCCAGAGCGGCCGCGCTCATGCGCTGATTCAGAACAGGTTGGCGCCTCTTGGAGTGAAAAGCCATGAACCCTTTAACTTTCTTTAAATAGTTTCCCTCCGAATTTCAATTCATTCATACTGATATTCTAGCCTTTCCTACCCTTCTTGAGTTAGTGTAACCAAATAAAATCATTGGCATCTTGTTGCATTCTTCCTTCAAGTCCAAAGTTTCAAAACCTTGTGTTGTTCGTTAGAACAATAAATTTGGAGTGCTCCTATTGATTGTTTATAAAGTCGTTTTATCTTACGAGAGTTTTGTCATTCAACCGTAAACACCTGTGCGGGACAAATAACTCTTACGGAGATTGTATACAATACAAGACTCGACTTGTCTCCTAATTTTTCCAATCTCCGTTAAATTCTCTGTCAAGTTTTCAGTTAAGTTCTTGAGAAGCAATACCAAGAGTCCAACATTTTCCACGTAAATCTCTGTGTTCCTTGCTTGTTATTCTTTTTGTATTTCTATTTCATATTTGTGTTCATCTTTGCATAGCAATTATAGGCCATTGTTTCCCAACATTCTGGCACTTAGAAAAAACGTGTTTTGTGTTTTCCCGTATATGCCAGTTCCAGTTTAACAAAGTGCCAGTGTGACAAAGTGCCAGTGCATGTGTAACAAAGTGCCAGTGAAAAAAGTGACAGTACCAGTTTAACAAAGTGCCAGTGTAAACTGGCACTGGCACTTTGTTAAACTAGCACTGGCGTTTTTTACACTGGCACTTTTATATACATGAACTGGCACTCTTCACACTGGCACTCTGTTACACTAACACTGGCACTTTGTTACACTAACATTTTTGCTGGCTCTCAAAAACACAAGCACTGGCATTCAAAAACACATGCACTGGCATTCAAAAACACATGCACTGGCACTCAAAAACACATTCACTGGCACTCAAAAACACTGGTAATCATTTTTGCTGACTCTCAAAAACACAAGCACTGGCATTCAAAAACACATGGACTGGCATTCAAAAACACATACACTGGCACTCAAAAACACATACACTGGCACTCAAATTCCCATCTGATTTGTTCTGCACTACGGGTTGTACTGGCATTCCAAAAAACATGCACTGGCACTCGAATTAAAATGCACTGGCACTCTTTATCTCCAACACTGGATACAAACGCCAAAGTTTCTTCTTCTTCTTACGCCTTCCCTTCGGGTGAAGGATTGAGAAGAAGACTCTTTCTTAAATTCATCATCCTAACCCAATTCTAAACCCCAATTCTGTCTATTTTTTTCCCGTAAATTCGTGTTAGATTTCGGAGAAAGCCGTCATAGAATCGAGTCCACCATCAGTTACCGCCGCCACTACGTCGGCGAACGATGGGTTTGCTGCTCATGAAGAGAAGGGTACTACCTACGCGTCGATGGTGGATCCCTTTTTGATTGAAGCCCTACAAAATCCTCGTCATCGTCTCTCAAGTGAGTTATTTTTCTTGAAATATTTGCTCAATTTTGATTTTTGGTGATGGGCGATTGAGAGAGAATTGGGTTGTCGCCGGTGAGAAGGAGGTTGCTCCGGTTGATTAATGGAAGAGAGCCGGTGAGGGAGGAGATTAGAGAGAGGAACGGTGAAGAAGACGATCCAGGGAGAGAGCAATGGGTGTTTGCGTTTAGAGAGATAGTAGTGAGAGAGAGAGACGTTTGCGTTTAGAGAGAGAATGAGAGCACGGTAATTTTAAAACACGTTTTTTCTTAAGTTATGAAAAAACGTGTTTTTTACAAGTTTTTGGCTATATTATATGAGATAAATATTTTACCGAGTATTATTCGCATAAAAATACATTTTGAGAATAGAAACATTTATATAACTCAAATACATATTAACCGAGATAAATATGATACCGTATCGATAGAAAATTTGCATGTGTCGTTGACATTCGATTCATTCTCATTTTCATTTTTATAGTTTGTCATCCTTATAAACAAACACATGTTAAAATTTATAAGAACCAAATTAGTTATAATAAATAAAATAAAATGTATTATTTCAAATATAAATAAATAAATTGTAAAAGATATTAAATTAAAAATATCTTATCACTTAACTCATTAAAACATTGATCTTCTCTACAGTTCTCCATTTTCTCAAAATTTATATTTTATTTTTAGCAATTTAGAATATCACTAGTAATATATGTTTATGTTCTACTAATAGAAGGATTGAGTTAGAATGAAAAGTGAAGATTTATACTGTCAAATCCATCTACTTTCAACTGTATTTTTTTAAACTGAAAAAAAATTAGGATAAAAATCAATTGTTAAAATACGTAATAATAGGGTAGGGTAATTAATAAATCTACCGTTTTCCTATATACCTGCATGAAAAAAGAGATAAGTTAGTGTGAAAAGAAAAAGAAGTAGTGGGAATAGAAATTCCCCTTGATGTATTTTAGTACACTTACCATTAACCTGTATTTGCATTCTATCTTGTTGATTTGACCACCCTCTATACACTACACTGTTGGCGTCTTTAGCTAAAGGAGCTCTTGGCACAGATGAATCTATAGAACAAACACAAATACTATAAAGTAATTCCAAATGATCATCGCACTAAAACACAATATCGCGCGAATAAAAACATGTATATAAGAACTGATGACAAACAAAACATATAGAATTCCACTGTGGCTAAATATACAACAATAAAAACTCTTGAATTTCCTAACTCTTAAACTCACAATCCTATATACAATACAAGAAGAAAACTTGCTTTTTCTTCAAATACACTCACCTCTCTCAACTAGTAAGTCAATCTCCACGCACCACTTTGCTTGGGGAAGCATAGCCCATAAGGCGATGAAGTGGTGAACCTGACGTAGCACGAGTTTCCTCAATCTCTTCTATTTCTGACGACATTTTCTTGGAAGAAAACCTGCTGGTACCACCAGAGGTTTGCAAAACAGACTTCTTCTTCCTGTCTACCGTTTGATTAGAAGAACTGACAGATGGCATCCTTCTGTCAAATGGAGCAGGGATCGATGAAGCATCCGTTTCTGTGGAGTAATCCTTGCTGTATGCCCGTCCATAATCGTCAGAATACCTGTATGCCCCTCCATAATCGTCAGAATATGAACCAGATGCACCATGGTGAGCATAACTACGTGGTACTGGTTCCAAGATTCTAGCTTTGTTTGGATCAGGATATTCATCAACCTCACTTGGTGGTGGGGCTATATTTTCACTTTCAGGAACGTAAGGTACCAAATGACTTTTATCCTGCAAAGAGAATTTTAGTACCTTCGTACAAGCATTGCATTTCAAACTATGGTATCTCCTCCTGAAAAGGAAAGAATCTGCAGGCAGCTGCAAAGTTTCGGTGCATAGATAACAAGCAACCAATGGGGACCCACCAGCTACAGGCCGGAAATGCAGCTTCGGAGGCTGATGTTTTTTCATATCACGATCTTTTTTATGCCAATGATCATTGGATCTTGTTTCATGGTCCCACAAGGAATACTCAGAGCCTGTGTGATGTTGTGGGCTCGAGGTATCAGATTGATAAGGACTGTAATGGGTTCCGTAAAGTCCATTGCGACTGTAAATATCACGCGGTGGAAGCTGTGCAGAATAATGCCGCTCTTGGGAATAGCAATGGAAACAAGAGCAGTCTATATGGCTTCTATTGTGCAGAGTTTCTCCCGAAAAAGCAGTTCTTGAAGGCTGATACTGGTGAGACCAACTTTTTCCTTGACCATATCGTCCAGGGTACCTGCACATGGAAGGATAAATCTCATTAGTCCGTAAAAGAAATACTCTCTCCATCCCTAAATGAATGTCCAAATTTCATTTAGGGGACATTCCGGCAAAAATGCATAAATATTCTTGTTTTTCACATTCCAAACATATAGTTTTGCAATTATAAAGTGACTTGTGAAAAAAAATTGATAAAAAAATAATTAGGGACAAAGTCTTTTTCAAAAAAGACATTCATTTTGGGACAAAAAAAATCTTGAAAAAGGACATTCAATTAGAGGGAAGGCTTTCTCTCCCTAGGATTTATCTCCTAGGCGCTTCTGTGCGTGCATGTGTGTGTGTGTGTGTGTGTGAGTAGTGGGAAAAAAAAAAAGAGGGAGTACCATTTTCGAATCAATTTTTTGTGGATAATTTGTGGAATATGGTTTTTGTCATGTCTAGTGTGAAATTTCTTTCGATTTAGTCCATACCTGGAATAGTTAAGATCGTGATGCATTCCCCTCTCCGCTGGCGAACGATAATAAGAAGACATTTGATTTTCTTTCATGGCAACTCTGGGGGGATAACCTCCATTAGGGCCTGTCAAAAGGTTTGTCCTGTCAAGCTGATCTTGCAGTTGATGAACCATTCTCAATAACTCCATTTTTTCCGACTCTTGGTTATCAGGCTTGACAGGTGAATGATACATCGGATTATACTGGAACTCGCTGAACCCAAGATTTGAAGTGCTTGCATCTCCATGACTAGCACGGGAACCTCTTTCATGGAAAGGAACCCTAGATGATCGAGCATCATTTCCCTTCAATGGTTTCATATTTCTAATCGGATGGTCATTTCTCATAGGACCTGGAAATTCATGGTCCCACTTGCCCCTGTTGTTCATCGCATTCTGGTTTCTTCCCAGATTACCCCTAAGATTATCCCCTTTTGGAAACTCTTTGGAACGGACACCATAATTTCTTCTTGGTTGGATTAAATGTGAATCAGCAAATTGATCAGCATTTTCTTCAAAAGAAGATATACTAGCATCATAAGCATTGTAGCTTCTGGCAGTTGGGGATTTAGACATACCTCCGACTGGAACACCAAGATCAGGCCTAGGTTTATTAAAACGAGCACTTTCTAACATTTTTGCAGATCCTGTATGCTCAAACCCTTGGAACTTAGAGCTGTGGGACCGTTCCACGTCATCATCTACGAGACTCTGAGAAGTACTGGCTAATTTCCTCGGTCTTGAATCCAGCAACTTCTCTGCAATTAAGCTACTGAAAGCTGAACTTTTCATCAAATTTTCTTCGACGTTTGTATCTAAAAGAGTTTTTTGTGATGAATCTTTAAGCTCAGCCGGCAACTCTCTACTGCTATCTTCAAGTTCATCCAGAGAACAAATGCTTTCATCCACTTCTATTAGTACTGACGGTGATTGATTCTCGTGATTATAATAATTAAGTTCTGACGTATTCATGTGTCCATGCTGCTCTTTGTCAGAATCACTACACACATTTTGATCCCTTCTGTCATCTTGGTCAGGATGATGACCAGTGTCAGTATCTGAATCAATCAGAGCTCTTCCTTCTGGCGACGACTCTGGATTCTCGTGAGAAGAAATGTCAGTCGAGCTGCGAGGGTCTCCTGAATGGTTTATATAACCAGACGGCTCTTTTACGCTATCAGTAGAGTCCTCACATTGGTCCTTCCCAGCATGCTCGGAGGAAACAATAGTTGATTCTTGATTCAAGTTTGTAGCTACGATATCTTCAGAAGCATGCTCCGGTGTAGGTTTTGGAGCGGGACTTGTTTGAACTATGTTTGATGTGGGTCCATCATTGGTATCGGTTTTTCGAACTTTAGCTGCATACCAAGTATATTTAAGATGTCAAGTAAATAGCAAAAGAAATGGATGTTATAATTGCAGACAGACACCAAGCACGGGTCAAGGACTTCATAGATTATAACCATTAAATTAATTTACATATAAACCCCTAAATTCTAGTTTTAAGTTTAACGTACAAAAGATAGATTTGTTAACTCTTAAGTTTATATGCATAATCTTTCAATCAACAGTCATTTAAGTAGAACATACCCAAAATGCACCCTTGATCCCAAGGCATAAGGTAAACTTTTACTCATCCAGTCAATAGGACCAACTTCTTAGACTCATATTTTTATCTAACATGATAAAATAGGAGAACTTTTTGAAATTACCCGCTAACTCAAGTGTTTTATGATTTTTGAAAAAAATGAGTAAAACCTTGCCATATTTTTAGTTGATAAACTTCAGTTTGACCTTAAAAGTCAAAGACAGCCTCTTGAATTGGGAATAACTTGAATAAAATGCTCAATCATAAATTACCCGGAAAACAACTAATGGTTAATTAAGTGTGTAACTATAACTGGAAAATATTAATACCTTGGAGAACTGCACCACAACTTCCACACTTGTAAACAGGAACATCGGCCAACTCTGGAAGAACCAAACGGCATTTGGGGCATCTCACTAATCTAACTTTGGTAGTCATCTTACTGGTCAGCTTGCCTCAATGTTATGCTAAAAACCGTCAACTTGTTTGGTAGCAACCACGAAGATCACACTTGTTGAAGAATTACCGTCTTATCCCTAACAGCCTGTAATAGATAAAATATCCGTGAAAAAGAGCTGGACCTGGATGTTGCAGGATTGTGAATAAGAAATGAATAATAAAGATAATTATGATCATGAAAAAGAAAAAGAAAAACTATGTTCATAGGTTGATATTGATTTTATGGAAATGGTATATTCTGAAGATTTTCTAAGTTCATAAGTGGAACTCCGTACTTGTTTAGGAATAAACATAATTCAGTTGCAGAAAGTCGTAGTTTCATTAAAATTGTCGATTTGGGAACTACGATCTGCAATGATGTCAAACTAGCTTGCGGACATCGTTTAGGTAAAAAGATAGATGGATGGATTATTAATAGATCAGCAGTTAATTCGATTACAGGGCCTCAATTTTAATCTAAGAAGGTAACCAGAAAAGAGACTGAAACATCATATGCAAATATGAAGAACCCAGAAATAGGCTGAACTTATTTAGGTAAAAGAAAGGCGGGCCCATTAAATCAGTTTATTGTGTAAATCATAGCTATTAACAATTAAAAATCAGAAAATGAATGAGCAAAGTTTGTAAACAATAATTGGGTTAGAACAAGACAAGAAGAGCCAGCCAGATGGTACCTAAAAAAAAAACTAATTAAAGGAAGCAAAAGTCACATATCCAGACATACTCCCTCCGTCCCAATAGTAGCTTCCCATTTTGCCATTTTGGGTGTCCCGTTAATAGCTTCCACTTTCCTTTTTTGGCAAAGGAATCTTCACTATTCCCTCCACTCATTCTCTCTCCTCCATTATTTTAATACTCACAACACCATTATAATTTACTATTCTCTCCACTCATTCTCTCTCCTATTTTCAAATTACACTCACATCATTTTTACTTCCCCCCCAATTCCTTAATTTGCGTGCTGCCCAAAAAATGGGCAGCTCTTATTGGGACGGAGGGAGTACATAACAATTTTGATTTTCTACTATATTATTAGCCACCAAAAATACCAAAAAACAAATGAAAACTGACAAAATGGTTTTTTTAAGGAAAGTACAAAACACATGACCAAGAAATCTTAAGGAATTGATAAATTCAGATGAAATGCTCATCAACTCCACAAACCGAATTAACAGAACGAACAAACCCAACAGAAATTATGAAAAACAAAACATTAATACTTAGTACTCCCTCCGTCCCAAAATGATTATCAGAAAAAAAAAAACTGATTTTCCTTGAATCAAAATGAATGTGTGATGATAATTTACTTAATATTTCAAAAAATAAAAATAAATCAAATGAAGTCAACTATCAACATATGAATTGGTCAAATCGACCAGATAAAATAAAATCTCTTCAATTGAATCTAGGGATTGACATATTGAGAAAGGACCAGCAAACCTAAAGATTGGAACTTTTACAAGATAGAAGCAAAACCCATCTCAGAAAGCTTGCATAAGATCATTGAAACTCAACTGGGCAATGCAAGAAATAAGTTTTTTTAAAAAGAAAAATTGCATTTAATTGAATTTAGAAGAAGAACTTACAAAGAAAATGGGAGCGCGGGGGGGGTATTTTCTGAGAAATTAAGAATCGTTGCGTTCACGCCAAGTGGGAAGGATCTGTGTGAAAATGGAGGAGTTGTAGTGAAGGAGAAGCTGCTAAAAGTCCAGCATCGACTTTGAAGTCTGTGTCTGGATTCATATTTATCTCTCTCTACAATTCTTTTTCTCTTTCTCGGTGGGGACAGAAGAGAAGAAAACACGGGAAGAAGAAAAATGATGAGAGAGAGAGAGAGAGAGAGAGAGAGAGAGAGCCAATATTGAAGTCGGGGTGGAGAGTTAAGTATTTAAAGCCAAAAAAAGAAATAAATGGAGATAAGATAAAATAACACTTCAATTTATGGTAAAAACATTCACTCGTTTATTAAAAAGTATATTGATGCAGAACAGGTAACTGAGGAGTATGTTTTTAACTATTGTGGATAGTTCAAGATATTGAGGAGCAAATTTTGGGAGAAATCAGTTTTTCATAAATTATAAAAAGTCTAATTTTTTTCAACTTGCAAGTATTTGATGAATATAGGAACAGTTTAAAAAAATAGGACTTTTTATAATTTAGGGAGAAACTAGTTTCCCCCAAAATATTGTGTTCGGCAAGTACAAATGGGGTCAAAGTGTCACTAGTTTTGAAACTATATTACTAATAAAATGCAATACTTCCTCCGTTTCAGTTGAGTGTATATTTATTTTTCTTTTGATCCGTTACTACTGAGTGTGAACTGTTCAAAATGGAAGGAAATCTTCACTATTTATCCCACTCATTCTCTCTCCTATTTTACTTTTACACTCACAACATTCTCTCTCCACTTTTTCTCTCTCTTACTTTTCCTTAATCGATGTGCCCAACATTTTGATTCACACTAGGCTGGGACGGAGGGAGTATATCTTTAAATCGTATGTTTTTGCTTTGCGTACGAATGAATTACGAAAAATACATGTAATCAAAATGACTGCATCGAGAATTATAAGATTCACATGGTATATTTTATGATGTTTGATGGTGTCTTGGATCATAATATCTTGCGTAGTTTAGTGATAATTTCATAATTTTCAAGGATTTGAATTTATTCAGATAATGAATACTCTTTTATATCACGATTTGTGACTTTTTATCAACATATTTTTTTTTTTAGATTTTATACACGGTGAAACCTTCAAGTCGTTATAGGCTTGTTGTAAGAATTTCTCGTAAATATAGTTCATTTTTGATGCTGCCATGGAAAATGGTGTTGATCAGGAGTTGAATCTTCAACTGCTTCAAAGGATACTCCGGCTAATCTTCTTGGGATGGCTTGCTATGGGACCTACACACACAAGCAGCAATGAACTAAACCGGGGGTGACTCCGGTGAAACCCCTCCGGCGTGAGAATCAGTTTTCAGTTTAGATTTAAGAAAAGCTCTATATTGTAATGGAGAAAAGACAGACTTTTTAGAGAGAGAGTAGACTCACTTAATAATGGAGGGTTTTACATATTTATACCACCTTGTAATCATGGACCATGCTTAGAGGGACACGTGTCAGCCATCTGTACTAAGTCAGTCAACTACCCTCAGAGTTAGTAAAAAGTACTGACATTCCCATCACGTTACACTGTTTTACATTATGGAGGTGGGTGCCACGTGTCAATACACCCAAAAGTTGGACCATCAGTCACGTTTGTCGCTAGGCGACAAACCCTTTATTGCGACAAACCCTTTATGGCGACAAAGCGTACCCGGTGATTCGCCATAAGTTATCCCCTTTGATACCTAAAAAATGGGCACGAATTAATATTCCCGCTAGTTACTCTTCTCGCCTTTATTTGAATTCCTCTATAAGCCGCACGTTTGTCGCATATAGTGCTATCTTGATCTTCTGGGCCAACGTATTAATTATTGTTTGATTTCCAGTTTATCACCCACCTTACTTGATCTATCGGTTTCATCGAACTGTTCTTAACTGTTCAGGCCCAACCCATTTATGACAACCATTTCAATTTTATTGATTGCTGCATCATATACTCACTCAATGTATAGTAAAATGTCTAAACACCAAATAGATCTCAGATTCAATCTTTGAAAATTTATAGAATATGGTATTGCTCATCATTTTTAGTTTTTCGTTAAACATTCATTTTCCGTATTCGAATACCATTTTAAATGTCGATTATTTTGATTTGAATCGTCAGATAAAATTATAAAAAGGACAAAATTTTAAGTATTTCATTAAAGTTTAATAGGAAGTAAGAAGTATACATACAAACATCACATTATTCTATTTAGTGTTGTTTTTGAGCTGATTCTTTTTACTAGATTAGTTAGTAAATCAGAGTTTTACCAACTTATCCATCCTCCAAGTAAACCGTAAACATGACTAACCACTTTAAATTTATAATTATTTTATTTTTAAATAAATAACCATGTTTAGTAAATATTTACCAAGCTAGTAATAACTGATAAGTAAGAAAATAAAATATTATTTATCTTCATAAATGAATGTCCAAATTCATGAAATTTTGTCTCAAAAATAAATACTCTACTATATTTTTTGTCAAAAAAATCACTATTCATTTCATTATCGTAGTTTTCGAAAATGAATAACAAAAATATTTATATATTTTTGTTATTAAAATATATAAAATTATACTCCCTCCGTCCCGGCCGACTTAGGATTTATTTCCATTTTGGGCGTCCCACCCGACTTAGGACGGCCCAAAATGGAAACCTTAAATCACTATTCTCTCCACTCATTCTCTCTCCTACATTATTTTAATACTCACAACACCGTTATAATTTACTATTCCCTTCACTCATTCTCTATCCTATTTTTAAATTACACTCACAACATTTATCTTTTCCTTAATTCCCGTGCCGGCTCAAAAAATTCTAAGTCGGCCAGGACGGAGGGAGTATATTTTAAAATTATTTTAAAAAAAGTTTAAATATTGGAGTATTTAGGAGAAGCTAATGGTATTGGTATGCCATATTAAAGAGTGTAGACTATGTAGTTATTAGCCCACGAAATATGTGGGATTCCTCGGGGGTCGTCGAAGTCAACCACGGCGAACATAGCAGGAAACTCGGCGATTTGACGCGATTGCCAGCTGGTTGGCATGTGGCGATCTATGCCCCACGAATTATACCTGGGACCCACTAAGATACTTACGTTAGCAATTCCATTTTATTTTCTTATTCAGGTATTATTAATTGATTTGATGGGTAATATTAATAAACTCATTCCTTTGCTCACAAATCCCATCTTTCTTACTTGGTTATGCAACTTATTCCAAATTTTCTTTTTATTTATAAAAATTGCAGATTATCTCCATTATTAATTAATGGATTTTTTTGTGAAAAATACTCCCTCCATTTTAACCTTGATAATAATTATCATTTTGGTACGTCTCACTTCACTTGTCATTACTCAAAATGACAAATTTTTATACTTACAACACTAATTAAATTATCATTCTTCCCACTCATTTTCTCTCCTACTAATTCTCTATCTTATTTTTTAAAAAACTTTATATTAAATATTTTAATTTCAAGTGAAATGAAACGATCAGAAGTATACTTTTATGGATTTCCATTTATAAGGAATCTGTTAGAATTGGGTCATCATCCCCTTAAAAGGCCTTGTTAAGGGGTGAGGTTTAGCCAATCTATATATTTGATCAATTTTATTCTCCAAGTTGATGTGGGATACATGGGACTTCAACACGCCCCCTCACGTGTAGGCCGGTAACTTGGCACTACATGTGGACTTCAAACCCAACACGGGCACCCAACACGGGTTAACTTAAGCCCAACATCAACTTGGGCCAGCTTTGATACCATGTTAGAATTGGGTCCTCATCCCCTTAAAAGGCCTTGTTAAGGGGTGAGGTTTAGCCAATCTATATATTTGATCAATTTTATTTTCCAAGTTGATGTGGAATACATGGGACTTCAACAGAATCTATTGAATTTTTAAGGAAAATATGTATTACAATGAGTACTTGAAATGATATAAAGTAGTTGTAGTAAGGGATAAATTTAATGTCAAAATTTAACCAAATATCAATGTTAGCTTGTTGTAATTATAATAAGTGAAAATGTGAAGAAAAATATAGATACCGCTATTAGTCTAAACCACAATGGCCAATGGGCACTGAATTTAATCTAATCGTATATAAATATATATAACAAAATATCATTCTATACTATTTTAATATTATGTTTCAGAATAAATATTTACACTTTTTTAAAATATTGACAAGTTAACTGCAAATATTTATTTGGATCGAAAACTTTTGTTTTGGGACGAGGAAGTATTAAGATTGTTCTATTATCTTGGGCAAATTAGCTTGGAATGAAATCAGAAACAATCCTATTCTAAAGTGAATATAAACAACTGCTAATGGCTACTTATATAATAATACTCAATGTTAAATTGAGATAAAAAAATTATAAGGGGGAGAAATAATACTCAACGTTAAATTGAGATAAAAAAGGAATTATGAGGGGGAGAAATAATACTCAACGTTAAATTGAGATAAGAGAAAAATTGAAGAAGAAGAGAAAATTTAGGAAGGTGAGAAATAAAGAATGATGACACCCAACATATTGGACAAAGATGGTAATAGTTTTATGGAGAAGAAGGTTGCGGAAGTAAGGTGACGGAGAAATTCTTCTATGGATCTTAATGCTCTGATACCATATTAGAATAAAGGGAGAGTTAGACGGAGTCAATCAAACATGGAGAGAGAGGGAGAGAGAATTGTATTGAATGACTCAATTGATTATGATGCTAGAGATACATAATTATAGTATTACAATGAGAAATCTCCTAGATTGAGAAGATTTCTAATTCCTAGAAGGAAAAGATTTCTAATCTAATACAAAGATTTAGTTTCCTAATCTAATACAAAGATTTAGTTTTCTTATCTATATTAACTATATACTTTGAATATAATATAATAATATTATATTATATTCCTAATATATAATACCAAAATAAATTAAAATCAACCTTTTAATTTCATTAAAACTCCAGAAATAAATGGAGACTACTGATCAATTCCTCCATTTTTATTTAGTATAGGTTGTTAAGGAACGAAAAATTCCTTCATCCGTAAATAAATGAAATTTAATTCACATCAGCTTATAGTGGTAAATAAATTTTAGTTCATCAGTTTATTTTTAAAATAATAATTTGATGTTATAAAATTAACAATATATATTATTAAATTATAATTGTTTATTATCGTCATTCAAAGTAAAAATAATTATTTGTTTGATTTGATTGCACAATTTTAAAAACTTAAACACTCGTAAATAACCTTTTTTGATATTTTGACATACACACGAAGTTTGCCGCAAGTGAAAACTTAAATACATAGAATATTAAAATTGTGTCAAATATATATAATAATAAAATATTAAAATTATTTTTAATAGTAAAATATGTCAAATATATGCAATATTAGATTTTATTTATAGAGAAAAAAATATATTAGTATTTTTAATATTTTTATCCAAATAATATAATTTCGAGAATGACAAATTTGCAAAATACACATATAGCTCGAACTAATTATAAAACTAAATATTTAAGTAGATAATAAGAATATTTATGAATATTGCTGTTAAATTATATAAAAAAACACATAATTTCATAGTGTTCATTAAAATGCAATGAATATTCAATTAGGGAGGAGGGAAATAATGCGAATTACATTTTATGATATATAAAAAATAAGAAATTACTATATACTCCCTTCGTCTCATTCGAAAGGACACAAATTTTCTTTTTGGACGTTCCATTTAAAGGGCACAACCCAAAAATTGAAAGGTTTTTATTACTTCTTTATTTGTGGGACCCACTTGTCATACTCTCATAATAAATATCCACTAACTATTTCCTATTTCACTTTCTCTTTCCTAGGAGTATGACTTTTCACTCACAATATTTATTTTACTATATACTCCCTCCGTCTCGGTCGACTTAGGACTTTTTGCCATTTTGGGCGTCCCACCCGACTTAGGACGGCCTAAAATGGAAACCTTAAATCACTATTCTCTCCACTCATTCTCTCTCCTACATTATTTTAATACTCACAACACCATTATAATTTACTATTCCCTCCACTCATTCTCTCTCCTATTTTTAAATTACACTCACAACATTTACCTTTTTCTTAATTCTCGTGCCATTTCAAAAAATCCTAAGTCGATCGAGACGGAAGAAATACTTTTTTTCTTTTTTATATTACTTTTCTTGGACGGGACTAAGACCATCCCCATCAGTGACCCTGACCCAACCCAACCTCAAATAAAATATTAATTTCTCTCACCCAACCCAATCCAACCCAACCTTATATAATTTATACTCCCATCAGTGACCTCGACCCAACCCAACCCAACCTTTTAAAAATAAAATTAATATATAAAATATATTAATTTTAAAAATATATTTATATAAATACAAAATCAAAATAATTAGATCAAAAAAAAAAAAAAGAAATTGCACAACCGGGGTCAACCGACGGTTGGCTGATTGCCCGGAGTCACCAAATTTCGTGACTTTCCTTTGCTTTTTCATTTTTTTGGTTTTTTTTGGGGGTGACTCTCACTTGGAGAGTCACCATAGTGGCTGGTCTAAGGGAGTATTCAAATATGGAGAAGAAAAGGTGATAAATATACTAATTATTAAAACTGTTTAAGCTTTTGAATGTGGGCTTTACAGAGAAGCTCATAAAAGTGAGAGTCGGTTACAGGTCTGGCTAAGTGGACAGCGCAGCGCAGGGAGCGGTGCGGGTTTTAAATGCCGGGTCGACCGCCCAAAAGCTAGCTGTGTAGCTCCTGACGTGGCATATTAAATACAGTTGAGCCATTGCCGTTTCAACACTTGGTAAGATGACGTATCAATGATGTCATGCTCTTGCAATATTTGACGAACCGGATGATGATCCTCTAGTGCTTCTAGATCAGTGAAGCCCTACCAAAACTGCATACCCTTCCCATTATTAAGAAAGTTGTGCCACTATTCACGCTATCGGATTTGAAAAAGGTAATAAAAAAAGCCTAGTTATCTTAAAAGTCAATATAACATTCACCTTAAAACTAGAGTGTTGCTTGTGCTATGTACGAGATACTTTAATGTTTTTGATAATCATAAGTAAGTTTGTCCATTAAAAAAAATATATACTTCAGTTTGAAATTAATTTATTAATATAAAATATTATGAAGATGAATTATAAATATTATGGTCATGTGAAAAAATATGAGTGAGGCCACAAATTTGTAAAAGGCTAACCATGAAATTCATTTGTTATGTCATGATGGGATATATGGAGTCTTGAAAGAGGTATTTAGAGTTAGGGTTATGGCACAATATTTTTCTCCATAATCTGTTAATATTTTTGTGGTTTGTTTTCTCATTATTCCATCAAGACTTCTAGATCATTAATGTTTGTACAATATGAAAAAATAAATATATAAATCAATATAAAAAATAAAAGTAAGATTAACAAATATCATTGTAGTTAATTTTTGTAATCTTAGCAATTTGATAAAATTCATTCGTAAGTTTGAATAAAATAGAAGAAAGAAAACGCAACAACAAATAAAAATATTCAAAAACTTAATAAATAAAATAATAACAAAAAATGAATTCAATATCAAAACAAAAATATGAAAGTCAAATATTAATAAAGGAAAAACAATAAAAAATAAGAGTTCAAAAATATAATAAAAATAAAGAGTAGAAACATATAAATAATAAATTTGAATATTTTTAAAAATAATACAAAGTCAAAGTAGAATAAATATCAAAATAGAAAAAAAAAAAAAAAAAAAAAAAACCAAAAGGAAGATGAAACAATTGAATGAAATATGGAAATCGAATCTTAATAAAAAATAATAAAAAGGAAGCATTCACGAACACAATCAAAATATATTAAAAAATAAAAAAACTATTTTGAAAACATCAATGAAAATCAATATCAACCCAAATATAAATAAATATACCAAAAATCAAACTTTAATCGAAATAAAAGAAATCTTTTTTATCACAAACTGAAAAAAAGGAAGATAATATTAAAAAACGAAAGTAAAGCAAAAATGAAAAAAAAATAAGAAATAAAACTAAAATCAACTTTACAAATAAGTAAAAGAAATCAAATCATAATCGAAAGAAAAAAAATAAAAAAAATAATTCAAACAAAGTTCTTATTTAAAGTCAAGTTGTAAATTGTCTTACAAAAATAGCAAAAGCAAAATGAAAAAAACTTTAATAATTAAGAAAGAAAAAAATCTAATGCATAAAAGAATATCAATATCAATATAAAAACATAAGAAAAAATAAAATGCAAATAAAAAATGAAAATTAACATTCTAATAATAAAAAAGTGAAAGAAACATTCACAAGCATAAAAGAAATAGAAAAAAAAACAAGAAATAAAATCAAAATAAAGACGAAAATTTATAAAATAAAAATTAAAATTAAAATCAATATCAAAATCAAAATCAAATTCAAATTCAAAATAATAAACACAAACATAAATATAAAAAACAAATCCAATACAAAATAAGTCAAAAGAGATTATAAAGAAGTCACTCACAAATTTGAAAAAATGGATTTTGTGAATACTTACAATAGCATTTTACAATAGCATTTCCTAGAACCTTGACACATTTTCTTTCTTCATGAATCAGTCTTTACAAAAGTGATGGAGAGCAAAAAACAAACATTTGTCAAAAGGAAATTGTGTTTATATACTTGAATGAAGAAATTGGATGACTCTTCAACTATTGATCTTTTATGAATAGTCTAAATTTTTTTTTAATTATTGTATTAGTTAGTATTATAACCTTTAAACTTCAGCTTGTTTCATATTCCCATTGATTATAACAAAATAAAATAATATTCTTCTATATGTTTAGTAATAGATAGCAAAATTAAATTACGTTGGCGTGTCTTTTGAATTATCATATGCATGTTACTAATGAACATAATGTGAAACTAATGCAATGATATGTATTTCGAAAATAAAATAATGCATTTTTGTATATGAAAAATTGAATTAGGATAATCAATACATAAGAAGGGGAAAAGTTGATAATGTATAAATTTATTAGTGTTTTTAAATAAAAACATTAAACATCTTTTTGCCTTTTGGATTACCAAAATAAATTTATTTAATTATTATCATATTTTCAAGCAAAATCATATGTATTCCGAAAATAAAATAATGTATTTTTATATATGAATAGTTGAATTAGGATAATCAATACATAAGAAGCCGAAGCGTTGATAATGTATCAATTTATTAGCGTTTTTAAATGCATAGCCTACCTAGTCTATACTTCTATTATATACTCCCTCCGTCCCACTTCAATTGATACTTATTTCCTTTTTGGTCCGTCCCACATCAATTGATACTTATCCAAAATGGAAAGGAATCTTCACTATTTACCGCACTCATTCTCTCTCCTATTTTACTTTTTCACTCACAACATTCTCTCTCCTAACTATTCCTCCCACTCATTCTCTCTCCTATTTTACTTTTACACTCACAACATTCTCTCTCCACTTTTTCTCTCTCTTACCTTTCCTTAATATGTGTGCCCTTTTTTTTGGTATCCATTGAAGTGGGACGGAGGGAGTATATAAGAGTATATGCCTGTTACTACTTATACCTAGTTACATACCATATTCTATACTTCTATTATATACTCCTATATAATAGTATCTAATATCATACCTAATATCTATACTTCTATTATATATACTTCTATTATATACTCCTATATAATAGTACCTAATAACATACCTAATATTTATACTTCTATTATATATTCCTATATAAGAGTACCTAATATCATACCTTATATCTATACTTCTATTATATATACTTCTATTATATACACCTATTAATGTTATCCATTCACATACCTTAAGTTATTACCATTTAAGATCAACATTGTACATGGAATTTGAAAGGTTTTTTCTTTAACCCTACTAATGACGTGGATGGCCTCTAGTTCAACATTCACCAAAAAAAGATGATGTGTCACACCCATAGGTTGTTTCGCCTACTTTCATATACTATAGTATAGATTTTGTTTAATGACTGAACCTATATTTGCTATTAGACTCTATATATACTACGACTTTGGAATATTAATGCAATGCAACTCCCCCCCCCCTCTCCCCTTTCCATTTTTACTTTTTCCTTAACAATTAACAAGTCATTAACAATTATAAATTTGTGTTCTCAGTGAGTATGTATGTTTTCTCATTAATTAATATGTAATCTCAAATAAAAAAATTAATTAGTTAATGAATGTATTCAACAATTTTTTTAATAAATATTGTTGAATTCTTAACATATAAATATTAATATCTCTTAATATGATAAAAACATTAATCAATAGATTCTCAATATGTACTTTACTCATATAGACTATGTAATTTTAATGTTTTGCCATTTTGTCTAATTTAATTTTCGATTTTATTCCTTTTAACCAAGAATAAAAAATAAGTATATTGGGTGGAATTATAAATAAAATTATTATACTAAAAATGTGATTTAACAAGTTATAACATTAAATATAAAATACAAAATAATTTAATTCATTTCATGTCTTCTCAATCCAATACAACAAATTTGCTAGTACAATTAGAGCGCACACGCAAATATTCATTATAAATGTTAATTCGATCAAAATATGGAGTAGCCCATTCAGCTGCACAATTATGTCTGAAATGAATCCACTGTGGCGTGATTGTCGGCACCGGGTACCCTCCTGTCAATGTTACTTTGACGTAATGATTATTATTAACATGCCCGATTGCAATAGCAACATGTTGATGCCACGGTGGAGGATTAGATCGGAGCGGTAAGTGCGTTATGCTACCTGATATGCTTAGAACATGTAATATCACATTGTACTTCGAAGCAACCAGGACACCCATATCAGGCATGGTCATCCAATGCTCAGGAGGTGCACTTCTATTTTACTCGAATAAATTCAAGGAGTTGTAAGCATTAAAACCATCCTCCAACGCCAAACATCTCGACATATTCTTCTTTGAACATATTTAACTCTTCTATCAACTCATAACGAATAGTGGGCCATGTATCTTCATGAAGACCAAGACAGATAACTATTGCTCGAAATCCACAATTTTCATTAGATCTTACATCATGCACCTGCGTGATGTAAGGATGAAAAATAGTCGAAAACTGAAAAATAAATGGATGGAAAGAGTACTGTTGGTCAAAAGAGTAACCATGTCTACTAGGTTTTTTAGAAGGCAAATGCGGATCAATATGACTTTTTTTGAATATTTTGTCCTTTAATGAGGGACGACCGCAAGTCTTATGAATAACTGGTTCACGAACTAAAGTTGTTGATGGCGCGATTATCTCCCTTAACTTTCTCAATAAACTGAACTTACCAGATCTCGACTTTTTCTTGAATTGTGCCTTAAACATTTGTAACTCCGGTTCGTAACCAAAATCATCATCTTCTAAGGATGTGCACGGTAATTAATCAAGCTTCCTCCAAAACATATCTATTGCGTCAAGTGGAATAGAACGACCTCCTTTGAAGTATACTACTTGTTCATGCGCACACGGCAACCCATTACTCGTGCGTAATTGACATCCACGTTTCTTGGAAAAAATTCGTTTAACTTTGGACCGCTCAAATTCCTTGGACATTATGTCAAGTGCATAAGTTGAAATGAAACCATGCAATTCTCGGAACAGTGGTGTGTTGAATCGATGTCGAATGATAATTTTGCTCTGTTCAAGACTTCCTTGGATCAATATGACTTGTGATTTGACGACCTGGTGAATATACAACAATGACCTTTCTAAATCCGATCGTGGAGATTCTAAGTATTTTTTTAACTTGGCATGCTGACTCTCAACTCGATTAGTTGTGTGATTTCCAAAGTTCAGAATTTTATCTGTCAAAACAGCTACAAACATTTCCCTATAGGTATCAACCAATTTGCATTTACATAACTAAGAACACCTGAAAAGTCAAAAAACAAAAATCAATTTTATGAATATTTATTTATATACATAATTTTTTTGAATATTTAATTTAAGAATAGCCGAATAATCAAGCAATATTGCTTCAAGTTGTTCCAAATTGAACAAGTATGCTTCCTCAGTTTCAGATTCAACCAACATATTCCATGCTTGATAAAATGAATTTCAAGATTCCTTTGATTTTAATGATGGCCTGCACTTCTTCAAAATGTTTTGGTAGATGTGCCATCTACAAAGTAGTCCTTTAGCTTCCGAAAATACGTTGTTGCATGCTTTCATCAAAGCCAATGTCCTGTCTGTGACAATAACACGGGGAGCAGTGCATCCATACATTGTTGTCCTAAGACAACGTAATGCCCAAGTATAGCTCGACTCCGTTTCACTATGCATAAATACAAATGCAATGCAAAAGGTCATATTTGTCGAAGTTACACCAACAAGGCATCTTGTACCTGTTGGCTTTATATGTTGCATCTATCAACAAAACATGTGGAAATGCACGCCATATCTCCAAAGATTTTGGATGAGCAAAAAATAAATCTTCTAATTTGTTAGTTGAATCATTTGTATGAAACTCAAAAACATATTCGTTTTTTTGTAAAAAATCCATGACAACTTGCATTTGAGTTTTACCTGCTTTTTCCATAGTTCGAAGCTTATGGCGTGCATTGTATATGTTTTTGATAATAGACGCATTATCTGAATTTTGTTGCTTTACTATTGGCAAGATATCACGTGGTTTCACGTTCTTTCTTGACAAATCTTCCACTAATCTATATTCATCTCCGGACAACCTTCTTGAAAATGGATGACCTTCCATATGTAACGCAGCGTCATGATTATGTAATTCACATATAACATTCAAACTCCAGCAATCACCAATTCGTAAAAAAAATTCTTCTAATTCGAATGGACAACCAATTTTTTTTGTGCCGGTATGTCTTGTGGAGATTTTATTACTTTTGTAGATGCCACCTCGATCACATTGAAATACAATTCTAGGAATTTTTCTAGATGAACTTTTCACTGATCTTTTTATAACAATAGTATACCCAAGAGAAAATCTCACACTTTGCACCCAATTAATCAATTATTCCCGAGAATGAAACACCTAAATTCATACTAATTTATTAGAAACTGATAATACTATTTTTAATGAAAGTGTGCAGATTAATATTTATGCAATAGATAATTTATTTCAAAGCATTTGTATCAAATAAAAATCACCAGTATGTAGTTTCAGCAAAATTAATTTAAAGAGTAATATTTTTAGAAAAGAGGTAGAATCATTCACGCCTTAAAAGTCAAAAATGGTCAACGATGTTATTTTATAGTACTTCATTATTAACATTTATTTACAGATTTTAAAATAAATATATATGTCAAATTCTGTACTTTCTTTGAAATTATCAATTAATAAATAATTAAATCCAATATTTTTTATTATTTTATATTAATAATATGGCATTAAAAAATGCTTTACTCATAAAATATCTTCATTTTTTTAATTAAAATCCTTTATCATCAATCAAGAGTAAATTTTATTTTTTTATTATTTATTTTGAGACAGTGATATTAATTATTTAAAAAAAAACACTTTAACTGCATATAATATGACATGAAAAAAAAGCCAAAAAAGGAAAAGAAAAAAATAACTCGCTATATTACCTTATTTGTAGAAAATTTGAATGTGTCATTGCCATCCATTTCATTCACGTCTTCATTATTATCATCTTGAGCTAGTTTATCATATTCCTAAAAAAGTGAAAATATATAAGAATCAACTTAATAATTAATAAAATATATTGTACTATTTCAAAATAAATTGTAAAAGTGTAAGTTAAAATTACCTCATCACTTGATTCATCTAACCATTGACCTTCTCTCCAATATTTCATTTTCTCAAAAAGATTATATTATATTTCTAACATATAAAACAACATTTTGATAATATATTTATCATGAAGTTGAAATAAAAATTTAACTTGAAAGGTAGGACAACATGATTTTTGAAATGAAATGAAAATTTATAAAAAAAAAATATTCAATTTAATTGTAGTCAAACTGTATTTTTTTTTAAAAGAAGCAAATTTTTACTTGGAAAATAAGCAACACGGTCTTTAAAAATCAATGAGCAGATTTTTATGTTTGTATTTGACTTTTGGTAGGAGTGTGCTAATAAGGAAAGAGTAATAAATATTGGTGGTCAATCACCCAATCAAAACACCTCTTTCTCATTTACTGAAAATTAGTTTTATTTGTCAGTAACTTTGGTTAGTGTGTTAGTGTAAAAGGAAAAAAAAAGTAGTGCGAATAAAAATTCCCTTAAGAAAGGCCCTTCATTTTTTAAATTGTTTGAACAATGTTCTAAAATATTCATTCTACCCACACAAATAAATGATGTGTCTATTTTATTATTAATACAAAATTAATTTGGACAATTTTTAAATTATTTTAATGAATATTTGAAATTGTTAATAATACTATTTATGATGATATGTGAAGAACAAATTTTAAATTTTTATGATAATTCAATTTATTTATATTTATTGATCAAAATACATGTGCATTAATTTAAAAGAAAAAAAAAGTGAAAAAATCATTTAAGAAAAGGGGGAGTATTTTCCCCTTTATAAAATTTTAATATAAAATCGTTATCGCTTTCTACTTAAAACATTTAAATGTCACTTTTACCATTACACTGAAATCTGCTCTATTTTATTGATTGTTTTATTTTAACACATAAATGTAGGAGACGCGCTCACTTAATTGGGGTTGGGGTATGTTTAGTACTTTTGTTTTTATTAATAAATGAATTAATTTATCATAAGAATGGTACTTGAAAAAAATGTTAAAAATCGCATTTGATGAAGTTTAAACCTCTGACCTTCTGAAAAGTAACATTGAATGTCACTTGAGATAGAGCTCTTTGGCTGGCTATTTAGTAATTGTGTTTCTTGATTATGATAATAATTGTTTTTGTTAAAAATGGGGAAAAGGTAAAAAAAAAAAAAAAACGACACCTATTTCTACTAGGAAGTAATTATAAAGAATAGTAGACAATAATAATTGGTCCTGAGTTTCCCTCTCCATGATTAAAAAAAAAAAATATTAGCTTTTTTTTCTTGAATAATTTGAAATATATAAATATTTTTAAAATAATAAAAACACTTATATTTTTGTGGAACCCACATATAAATTATCTAAATCCACTAAATTTAAACCATACTCCCTCCGTCCCATCCAAGTGTGTATCAAGATTTTGGGCACGCAAACTAAGAAATACTATTAAGATAATGAAATTGGCTAAAGTTATTTACCCCAGATGTAATTTACCCCAGATGTAATTATCATATAAATGAAATTGGCTAAAGTTGGATTCAGACAGACCACACATGGAGTCTGCACAACTTGTTCATAATTCATATGAAGCTTCTCGATGACTTGTAATCATCTTTCCTTAGTTGCAAAGATAAAAGAGATGAATTTTAGTTTTAAAAAAAAAAAATTATTATTATTATTATTATTATTATTATTATTATTATTATTCCAATTCCAAATACCTTGCATTGTCCATAACTTATAATAAGACAGTTATGTCACTTCACCCTAAAGAAAAAGATTTTTACCAACCACAAATCATAATTAAATAATCAAATGGATTATAAATATATATATATATACATACATTACTCCGTCCGTCTCACCCGAAAGTTCAAAATTCTACTTCTTATTTGTGGGTCTCACGTGTCATAATAACAACAATTATCCGCTAATTATTTTATATCTCACTTTCTATTTGTTATCCAACTATCTACACTTACAAAATACTACGTTTTTCATTTTTTCTTAATTTTTGAACCAAATCATTTTTTGAATTTTTAAGTGAGGCGGATGAAGGATGTGACAATGACCTTATTATAAAATTATATTACCCAAAGATCATTTATGGTATTCAAATAATTTAGTGCTATCTTTTGGATTCTGAGTGAAAGTGGGAGCAGATGCAGATCCTCAAAAGTCACAGATTGAGATATAAAGAAAGAGTTGGTCTACACTTGCAACTTGCAACTTCAAAAATACCTTGACCCAGTTTTTATAGACCATGACAAAGTCAACAGACTAAGGGAGAAGAACAATGAGTGGTAAATATATATTCAAAGGGAATTATCATCACATATTCATTCCAACAAAAATTGAAGCAGGGTTGACCAGTCTTCTATCAGTCTCCTGTGAGGTCCAGAAATTTTAGATAAACAAAAAGTCAAGAGTCAAACAAATAAGTCAAACCCTAGCAAGTTTTTTTAAAATGGATTGCAAAAAATGGGCCTTTTTAGGTTTTGAAGTCTGGTGGGCTATTATTTTCAGCATCTGTCTGTTCTGATTTTCATTTCAGAATATGTGCTACTTAAATACTCCCTCCTCTTATAATAACAGTCTAGCTTTCTTTTTCGGTCCGCCCCAAAATAAGTAGAAGGAATGAAGAAATATACAATGAAGTACTCACCCAGTTAACAGGACTGAAAGTAATAATGAGCTAACTGAAATGATCATATGTCCAGATCTAACAAATAAAATTATAAGAAAAAGTATTGAGCAAAAGATATAGCAAGTACTGCCTCCGTCCCAAATGAATATTCCTTTTTGTTCTTGATCAAAAACAAAAATGGACATTTAATTTGGGACGTTCGGACATTGGGAGTACACACTTTATACTAGTAGAGAATATCAGGAAATTTTCATCTTACTAGGCGAATACAGCATGTCGTTTGAGTCCAACATATGCTTGACGAAGTTCTTTATATCCAGACCTGTAATGCTCCAGGGAGAAACATAGCTGCTTTATGGCCTCCCTTTTCTCCTCGTCTCTTTCTGAGATCAAATTTCTCTGCCTTTCTACCTCTTTCTCTAGTTCCTCCATTCTCACTCTCGTAAGCTTTCTCTCCCAATCATATTCAGTTGCCAATTCCATACGTTTAATTGCAGAGTCAGACAACTTGCTCTCCATTTGGTATATTATATCATCTCGAGAACTCACTTCAGCTCTAAGTGTGTCTACCTGAGCATTTAGCCCATCTTTTTCTGCCATGAGGGTATCATATTTTAGTTTAAGAAGGTCAAACTCATTAGTCAAACCTTCCATTGTAGTGCCTTTTTGCATTAGTTCCGCCTTCAATCTCTCAACATCAGCTTCATGCAAACTTTTCATCATTAAATTCTCATCTTTTTGCTGCTTGATCTCATATTCTAATGAGTCAACTCTTGCCTCAAGTAGGGCTTGTTTCTCATGCAAACTAGATATCTCAGAGTGGAGCTTTGCTTTCTCAATACAGTATTTTTCATTGGCATCAGATAATGCAGCATTCAAATCCCTAATCTGATTATCACGCGCGGATAAATTATGAGCCCCTTCAGAAATTTCACTAGAAAGTTCATACTTTAGCCTTGCAATGTCATCCTCAGACTGGATAAGCTTCTCTCTACTGACCTCTAACTCGTCACTTAAACTACGAGTCTTGCTATCAGCTTCCCAAATCTGAGTTTCTAATTCAGCCACCTGATTATGCAGCTTTGATACCTTTTCTCTCTCCACTTCAAGATTGGAGCTTTGAATTTCAAAATCACTCTGCATAGACTCAAGTTGAGCCTGCAAATCGGCAACAAGGAGAGTAACTGATTCTTTCTTCTTGAGGTCATCCTTCAAACTGGCAATCTCTTCTTCCGAAGACTTGAGCTTTTTGCTCAAAACCACCAATTGTTCTTCATAGCCCCCATTTTCTCTTAGCTTCAACAAGTCGCCATTTTTCAAAGGTGAAACCAAGTGCTTATTAGTGGAGTTCAAAGATTCTAAATCGGAGTCTGAAGATAATGATGATGAAGAATCAGAACCTTCCCTGACAGAATTATCAGAACTACCGCCACCAGAGCTTAAAAATAAATTAAAGCCAACAGCTTCTTCAGACTTGTGTGCACCCATTTTCTGATCAGGAGTTGGCATGGGAGAAGCTTTTGGAGAGCCAGAGTCAGAAATATCAAGATTCTGTGTTTGAGGGAGGGATGGAAAGTTCCTCTGTACTTCACCAATCAAGTGATTATATTTCTCAGCCAGCTGTTGATGTAGGCGGGAGAACTCCTCAATGTGAGATAAGAGCCCTGGTCTCTTGTGCTCATAATCACCTGGCTGTGCATATGAACTTCCATCACGTTCAATCAGCTTGGAAATTTTGTTCACAGCCTGATCAAACCCTGTTTTTGAGATATATTAGCATTAAAATGAAGCAATAATTGCAGAAACTATGAATGTGAACAAATCACAAATATTCGTCATCTGTGGGTGATAATGTTGTATACTCGCGGTTAAAAATAATAAGAAAAGCAATATGCATACTTTGCCCTTGCTAACTACCAAAATTTTGGTCACTTAAGAAGAATCAAGACAGCATCGAAGTTGACGATTCAAGGTGGGTGCTGTATTATATGGCGTACATGTAAGATCGAATGAAAGTAGAGATAGAATACAAAAGTTAGTAGCTCACCATTAAGATTTTCTGCAACCCATTTAGTATTCTCTGGACTAATGTGACTGTCCAACCAGTGTGAGTGCTTTGCCTCAGTACTCTCCATATCTGTCCACAATTCTTCTGAAATGCTGAAGACCATAGCAGGAGAAAAGGTGTAATTACAACTCACAATGCATCATACAACAATCTGTATTAAGTCTACAATCACAATCAAATTCCCTATGAAATAAGTCAAAGACAAAAACCTTTAAGCTTTAGCAGAACAAATAACAAACAGAAAAAGAATGAGTGCCCCCATTGGAACATGGAGGTTTCTACTTGAGCAAAATATAATTAATTGAATAGGAAAAGTATCTTGATATACTTATCTGCCTACCATCATCCATAAACCTTTTAAATTTGTAAAGTCTGGGAATAGATGAAACACAGACATTAAGACAATTCAAAAGGTTTTGCACATACATGAACACTAACTTGGACAAAATTCAAAAAATATCAGTGACTGTTTAGGTACAAAACCATATTATCTACTATAGTTATTAAGTACTCCCTCTGTCCCATTAGATAAGGCACAAAATGGGTTTCGCACAAAAATTAAGAAAGTGTATAGTGGAGTAAGTGTTGTGAGTATGAAAAGTGAGGTAGGTAATAGTAAGTGGATAGATGATGTGAGTATGACAAGTGGGTCCCATGAATAAACAAGTATTAAAAACTTTCCTTTTGGGCTTGTGTCTTTTGTAATGGGTCACCAAAATGAGGCTTTTGTGCCTTTTGTAATGGGACAGAGGGAGTAGTGTATAACTGGTCGTCTACTCTCGGATGACTCGTACAGCAGTTAGATATTTTGCCAAGTAAATAATGATTTTATTGAACAGAATAGAATCTGAAGGGCCTCGCCTTATTCCTATATGGTAGAAGTTATATAGCTTAATGGAATCATGAAACTGTATCATAGGAATTAGGAAGTGTACACGTAGGATTAAATTAACAGGTAGACACTTTAATACCAACGTAGACTTCTTTGCTACCAAACAGTTCTCAAGATGTGTTGTCAGTATGCAGACTCAAAACCTAGTAACTCTTACTCAACATAATGATCAACAATTCAACATCAGATCCCTCCATTGCCAATAATTTATTTCATCCACTTCAAATATTCAGGATGTTTGATGGCAGGTGCCAATAATCCATCTAGATGAGTGCTCACACATGTGGAAGCAGATATCTGCAGCCATTATTTTGCTTATAAGGTCCATATCATTCATACAAATCTTGTCATTTTTAAATGTCTATAAATAAATCTTTCAATTTTTTAGCATCTGAAAATAAACAATGGGAATGACGAGTTTGCATTAGAGAGCCATAGTGATAAAGTTTGGGGTTTCATCTAAAACCCAATTGGCAATGAGAGGAGTAGCTCAGGATCTTTATACTCCCTCCATCCCGAAATGATCTTCCCATTTATTTATTGTTTGAACAGAGTCTATTTAGAAGATAGAAAACAAGCAACAATCACACACACAGAGATATACGTGGTTCACCAACTTGGCTACGTCCACGGGCAGAGAAAGAGAATATTATTATCTTCTGAAAATCAACAGATTACAATCTCTAATCTAATGCACGAATTCTTAGGCACAAAAATTTCTGTCTGTGCAAACCCTAGATATATAGAAACAGATGAGCAAAATGAACTACAAACATGGTTGGGGGTAGGCTCTATTATATGTCTACTCCTAACCCTGCAAGATTTTCAACCCTGGGCCAAAATCTGTCGCCGAAAAACCCTTTCTGAACTGAGGGCGCGATCGCCCCGTCCCCCAAAACGACACCCGCGCGATTGCTCCACTCCTGGGCGCGATCGCCCCATTTCGACAGAAACTTAGCAGGGTCACGCTCTCTGCTCCGCGCGGTCGCTCCCCCAACTGTGTCAGGAATTCCGAATTTTGCTGTTTTGTCCCCTAATTTAGGCGTTCCCAACTTAGATGGCACCAAACCAACAATTATTGTTACTGCGAATGTACTTTGAGTGATACTTTTAGGTTAATCTAATTGTTCTAATGAACATCTAAGAATTGTTATTGATAGTATTCATAATGGTGTATAAACTTCACCGAATCTTCAACAAATATCTCTGGTTTGGTTGGGACAAAGAAAAGGGCATTTTTTGCTCCTTTTGGTCGAAGCTCTGCTTGCCAAAAAATATGGGAGGGTTAGGCCTACTTCACATGGGAGCTCTAAACCAATCTTGCTTAGCCAAAACTGCCTGGAGAATTCATTCTTGCCCAAATTCTCTGATTGCAACTGCTCTCAAAAGCCGCTACTTCCCGCAAACCAACTTTCTCCAAAGTAAAACCAATTCTTTGGGGTGGCGTAGCTTATCCGGGGGAAAAGACCTTCTCAATCCTAACCTACTTTAGAGAGTTTGTACTAGGAAAACATTCATGTATTGACGGATATGTGGATTCCTAACCATACCTATCACCTAAACTCAGATTCCTTAGTAGAAAGTATCCCAAACCTCATGGTTTCTAACCTCATTTCCCCCCTCCGGAAAAGTTGAAAAGCCCCTCTAGTCAAAATCCTTTTCTCGCCTCAAGTAACCAAAGAAATCCTCGCTACCCATATACCTCGCTCAAGCAAAGACTTTCAAGTTTGGATACACTCCCACCATGGGAAATTCTAGGTGAAATCTGGATATTTCAGAGCCTTCCTTGCTGATAAAGATCTACCTCCTAGCACAGACAACCTAGATAATGCAAACCGAAATTCTTTTTGGACAAAGCTTCGAAACCTCCCTCTGGAACCAAAACTCAAAATGTTAGCTTGGAGATTACTCAATTGACTACTCCCCACACAAAAAGGTCTCCACCTTTAGAAATGTAGCCCCCACTCAGAATGTAACAGGTGTGGATTAGTAGAAGAATCAGACACACATCTTTTCTTTACTTGTTGGGCCTCTCACAAAACTTGGATAAAGTCTCGCCTCCTTCTATCTATGGATCCTCCATATTGAAACTCTTGACATCTGCTTATGGATTTTCATTTGTGGGAAATTTGGCTCAACAGAAACCATATTATTTTCAACTAAGCCTATTCAAATATAGACCAAATCCTTTCAAGAAGTCTCCAACACCTCCAAACTACCAAAGATTTCAGAAAGCAGTTTTGCCCCCAACATCAAAAAATCGAAAGACTCACAACCCTCGAAACAAAATACCCCCCCCGCCCGGAGTCTTGATTCTACAAATGGAAAGACTCTAGAAGAATACCTCAGAAAACATGGAAGCAACACATTTCAAGTTCTGATTACTGACATAGCGTGGAAAAAAGATGCTAGATGGACCGGCTTGTTAGATAAAATCTAACAATAATCACAAAAAGAGAAAAGAATTACAATATATTGAAATACAATTTACAATGTAAAACTAAACAATGAGAAAACCGTAAGTTGATCATCTTGATATTGTTCGAGTCGTGTGTAACACACTCTCCTTAAGACAAATTCGCCTCCTCACCGAGTTATCCTTGAGGTTGTTTTGGACATTCGCCTCCCAGGATAAAACGGACGAACCGGAGTATTCTTACACACTAGAATATCCGACGAATCTCACTATGCTTGGACAAAATCACCGTGAATAGATTCCTTGGAAGCCAAAGAAAGAAGATGAACAAACTGCAAAGGGGAGGGAGAAGATTGATGAAAAAAATTGGTGGGTTGAAATTGTAACTTTTAGAACTTAATCACACTATTGATGTCCCATGATTCCTAGATTAATGAGGGATTAATAGGGATCATTACCTTGGAATTAGGGGTTACAAAGTGTGGAAATAAACCCCATGAATACAAGGTAATGACTCCCATATTAATACAAGGATTAGTTGGGAATTCATCACATGGTTATTTAAGCTATAACTAGAAAAACCCACAACAAATGAAAACAACTTTTTCCATCAATCTTCTTCCTCTCCTTTGCAATTTGTCCATCTTCTTTCTTTGGCCTTCAAGAAATTTATTCATGTTGATTTTGTCCAAGCATAGTGAGATTCGCCGGAGATTCTAGTGTGCAAGAATAGTCCGGTCCGTCCGTTTTATCCTGGGAGGCGAACGTCCAAAACAACCTCAAGCACAACTCGGTGAGGGGGCGAATTTGTATTAAGGAGAGTGGACACATGACTCGAGCAACATCAAGACGATCAACCTACCATTATTTCTTCTTGTTTAAGTATATGTTGTACATTGTATCAATAATGTAATTATTTTCTCTTTTGTGTTTTTGTAAAATTTTGTCTAACAATCTTAAGACAAATTCTATATTTGAGAAAGGATTACAGATTTGAGAATTCAGTGGAGCGGCGACCACGGGAGAAAAGATAGAAAACGATGGGAGAGACGGATGGAAGAAAATTCCAACAAGTTTTTTGCAATGACCAGCTTGTGGTAAAATTACAATTCCCAATTCGTTAACCGTTGGATCGAGCTCAAATTTGGTGAGCAAGTTCTAAACTCATATAAGAACAATCTGGACGGTGGAGATCGAAATATTTTATGTGGAGATGAAGATAAAATTTTCGGAACAAAACAGTTTATAGGAAGAAAAAAAAATTGAACATATAATGAACTAACGGAAGAACATCAAGGATGTTGCGACGATTGTGTAAACTAGTTGTGGCGACGCCATTTCTAGTATTTATACAATGAGTGATATACTCCCTCCGTCCCAGCCCAGTGTACACTCATTTCCCTTTTGGTCCGTCCCAGCTCAGTGTGAACTACCATAAATGGTATGTCCTTTAATATTTTATATTCTCCCTACCCCACCCACTCATTAACTCCACTCATTCTCCACCATACAATTTATTCAACCAACCTACTATTTACTCCACTCATTCCCTCTCTTCATTTTCTACCACACATTTTCATTATCTTAATAATATTTCTTAATCGGCGTGCCTTGGTCAATGGTTCACAGTTGGGTGGGACGGAGGGAGTATCTCTTATAGTTCATGAGAATAATAGATAGAAAAATTGAAAAGTTCATAGGAACTAAGTTGAGAAATTGAAAGTTGAAAGATGTAGTCTTCAACGTTCTTATGGTTCACAAGAATTATAGTGAGAAAAATTGAATAGTTCGTTGGAACTAAGTTGAGAAGATGAATGTTAAAAGATGTAGTCTTTAACGTTGCATTTTATCAATAATATATTGACAAAAATGATAGGGCTTATTGAAAGAAGTTGTTAAATCCTATTATTGTCAATAGTGACAAAAGTCACAAAGATAAAATCAATAGAGCTTTTTGAAAGAAGTTGTTAAATTCTATTGTTGTGAACATTGACAAATGTCACAAGAACTAAATCTATAGGGCTTTTTGGAAGAAGTTGTTAAAACCTATTAGGGGAATATGTGACTAATGTCATAAAGATAAAAACAACAGAACTTCTTGAAGGAAGTTGTTAAATCCTAAGATGACAAATGATACAAAATATTTAGAAGGAGAACTTCTAAAAGAAATTGTGTATTATGTAAATGAGAATGTGACTTTCTCTAATTTAGAGGTAATTCAAGATGAAACCTTTAAAGTTTTGGATAATTAACCTCCAACAATAATTTCATTAAGGAATTTAGAGGTTTATAAATATGAGTGGTTATAAGAAATAAATTGGGTTAATTCTCCTAATGAATTAGCAATTTATTCTTTGATTTAATTCTCTAATTAAGTTAGAGAATTATATTTGTAACAACAAAGTTATAATTGTTGAAAATTAAAGCCAGTGTTTGGTTTGTGTGGAGACAAATCTCTAATGAAATGTGGTTGTTCCAAGTATTCCGAATCACCATAGTGAAAATTTAGAAAATTTTGTTGGCCTCGACTTTAAGTGATGGCAACAAAAGATGTTCTACTTGACCACTTTGAACTTAAAGAGGTTTCTAATGGAATATCCTACAAAGTTGGGTGAAAATGTGATGGATGTTCAAGCCGTGAGTGTGGTTGAAGCATATGAATTTTCTTTATCGGAACTATATACTTAATGAATTGTCGGATTCATTATAAAACATTTATAGTACCAAGAAAATGCAAAAGATTTATGGGAGTCGTTGGACTATAAATATAAAATCGAGAATGCAGTTGCAATGAAAATCATCTTAAAGTCGCTTCCTTGATTTTAAAATAGCGAACTGCATATATCGTAAAAAATCATATGGAAGAAGTGAAAATAGTCTTCCATGAAAACCATGTTGAATGGATGGTGTTGAGTGAAATTCTCAACTGATGACAATAATTGAAAAATTGCTTTCCACTTGAAGATATTTTAAAATCACCTCAAACATGAATGAATAGAAATGAATGTTGAGGTGTGTGCTATTCGTCTTTGTGTTGGAAAAGAGAACATAACTTTGGAGAAGAATTGTCTAACATTTTTGTGGCTAAAGCAAATGTGATGAAGCATGCCGATATGCTTAATACAAGACAAAATTGGTCAAACTTGTTTGAAATGTCAAACTTGTGTGAAAAGTCATAATCGTTTGAAAAGTCAAACTTGTTTAAAAAGCTTAACTTGTTTGAAAAAGTTGTACATATACCTTGTGTCTTGAGAGACAACTGTGATGTCATCAAGAATGTTATTCATGATGCTTGAATGAATGAAACGCAAGGGTGTTTAAGTGATCAATATTGAGATTGAGTCTTGTTATATGGTCAAAATAGATACAAAACAAAACTTATCAAATATGTGATTGAAGTTATAATAAAGGCATGTTGATGCTTGAGATGTGAATATAATTCACTAGATAATGGTAAAATGTAAGTTTTTACCTTTAATGTTGCTTGCTAAAAAGCAAAATGTTGAATCTTATCTCTTTAAAGGAAAAGTTGGAAATCAACTTGATAAAGAGGTAGTGATAAAACACAACTAAGGGTAGTTTGTGTAAAATAATGTTGAGGTGTGTGCTATTCGTCTTTGTGTTGGAAAAGAGAACATAACTTTGGAGAAGAATTGTCTAACATTTTTGTGGCTAAAGCAAATGTGATGAAGCATGCCGATATGCTTAATACAAGACAAAATTGGTCAAACTTGTTTGAAATGTCAAACTTGTGTGAAAAGTCATAATCGTTTGAAAAGTCAAACTTGTTTAAAAAGCCAAACTTGTTTGAAAAAGTTGTACATATACCTTGTGTCTTGAGAGACAACTGTGATGTCATCAAGAATGTTATTCATGATGCTTGAATGAATGAAACGCAAGGGTGTTTAAGTGATCAATATTGAGATTGAGTCTTGTTATATGGTCAAAATAGATATAAAACAAAACTTATTTGTGATTATAGAATTCTTGTTTATAAATCCAAGATTCAATACAAGAATACTATAATGGAAACATGAAGCACTTCTTTTTTTAAGAATATGTTTTCGTATAAATTAAGAGATGAGGCAAACTCATTTAAACGGATTCATGATTCAATAGAAGAAGAAGAAGAAGAAGAAACTTATCATGAGAAAATGATGAAGAAGAGGTAGGACCTCGACATAGCAAATGAGGTAGGATAAGAAAATTCTATAGCCCAGATTTTCTAACCTCCATGATAAAAAGTGAATCACAAAGTTATAAAAGTTTTGAGCGCTTCAGAAGAAACTTTGTGGAAAAGGGTCATTAAAATTGAGATTGGTTCCATCTTAGAAAATTACACTTGGGAATTAGTGTAAGTACCTCCGGGTGATAACCATTAGCATTTAAGTGAATTTTCAAAAAAAAAAAAAAAGAAATGAAAACCGATGGAATAATTAATGAGTACAAGACTAGTCTTGTAATTGAGGATTACAAGAAAAATGAAGGCATTGATTAATTTTATACTTATTCTCTAATCACGAGAATAAAGATTTGTATTTGCAATTGATGCATAACAAAATTTGAAATACATCAAATGGATGTAAATAACCTTTTTAAATGTCGATTTAGAAGATAAAATTTACATAGAACAACCCGAGGGGTTTGTTGTACATGAGCAATGAACAAAGTGTCCACAATGTACACCATGATCAAATGGTGTTAATAATGAAAATTGACATTATTGCTAATTTTGGGACTACCCCGAAAATGTTGAGGTGGGTATACTTTGAAAAATAATTACCTTTTGGAAAGGTTTCCCCGATAAAATAATGAGATGCCCATATGAAATATGAAAACGTAGGCCTACGTACAATTGTGAATGTGGGGTATTTCGCAAAGTGGAAAGTCCAATTAACAAAGAAATTGAAATTGGTTACTAAATGGTAGATTATATTTTAAAAGTTATTGTGCATATTTGTTTGTTATATATGATTCAATAAGTTTGAATATATATAAAAATCAAAAGAAAATAAAATCATTGTAAATCAAGTATTGATGTCAAATTCATGTAAGTGAATAAATGATACTTTGAATTAAATAGATCAAAGTGTTGAAACGGTTCAAGAAATGGAACCTAGAAGAAAATGTGCGAGTTTGTAAAGTCATTGTATGACTTGAGACAAGTACAAAAATAACGACATCAGATGTTTGATTATGTGAATTTAAACAAGAGTGACTATGCTACTTTGTTAATTAAATCAAAAAACGATATGTTAACTAAGGAAAATTCTAGTCAATTTGATCTGTTGATTCAAATTCAAGGAAAACTAATGGATTGTTTGTTAAACAAGTCATTAGCTGTATATTCTTGAAATTTTTTAAAGGATCAATATGGAATAGCTGGGATTTAAATGAATTTGAGTTAACAATTATCAAACGGATAAAGCTTGTGTTAGTAATATGGTATATTGCTAAAGTCAATTTATGATTGAAAAGATATATAGCAATGTGTGTAATGGTAGTCTAGACATATATGTCTAAGACATAATAACATTAGACAACTACTCTAAACTAATTTGACTATGTGAGGTCAAATGATAAACGATCCGTTAACCAAAGGGTTAAATCGAGAGTTAGTTGTAAATTCGGAGGGGAATGGAACTTAAGCCTCTTAAAAGTTAAACACTGCGGAAAACCCAATCTAGCTGACTGAAGATCCCAAGAGCTAGATTCAATGGGACCACTTAACTGATAAAAGACTTGTAGCGTCACTGTGGGGGAATTAACCCCAAGTCCATTCCTATTATTGACATCCCGAAAGGACAAGGAAAAGCATATGGCTTTAATGATTCTTACGCGTCGAAAATTTGAGCGAGATAATACGGGTTACCTTTAAGAAATCACCTATTTGAGAGAAAAGTGGGGCCGCATCGAGGAGAATTGTGTGAGGCTCAATTCTTAGACCCTCTCACAGAACCTGGCAAAATGTTCAGGGCCATGAATGAACATAGATATGAGAATTGAACTATGTTAGGACGATACTTGTGTCAATCATATGATCGGCTACACAAAAAGCATAACGATTCAAGGACATCGTGCGTCTATCGACTTGCGAGTAGATTAAATATGCTTGTACGAGCGAAGGTTCAATTGGCATTCTCACACCTATCGTCTGCAAGTTTTCGTTTGTCGGACTCTATCACCAATCTCGTCCTCAATTTCCTTCATGTGGGAAATTGTTGGAAAAATGTTGTGTGTGAAGGAAATTGTGTATTTTCCTTATGTGAATCGTTTGTCGTTTGACAAAGATTATTGTGGGATTATGTTCCACACCGTGTGAACATTGAAATGGTATATCTAGATGTCCAATTTGAGATTGGATGAGAAAGATATGATAGCTCAAAGTTGGTGGGTTGAAATTGTAACTTTTAGAATTTAACCACACTATTGATATCCCATAATTCCTAGATTAACGAGGGAGTAATAAGGATCATTACCTTGGGATTAGGGGTTACAAAGTGTGGAATTAAACCCCATGAATATAAGGTAATGACTCCCATATTAATACAAGAATTAATTGGGAATTCATCACATGGTTATTGAAGCTATAACTAGAGAAACCCAAAACAAATGAAAACAACTTTTTTATCAATCTTCTTCCTCCCCTATGCAATTTGTTCATCTTCTTTATTTGGCTTCCAAGAAATTTATTCATGGTGATTTTGTCCAATTATAGTGAGATTCACCGGAGATTCTAGTGTGCAAGAATAGACCGGTCCGTCCGTTTTATCCTGGGAGGCGAACGTCCAAAACAAACTTAAGCACAACTCGGTGAGGGGGCGAATTTGTCTTAAGGAAGGAGAGTGTGTCACACACGACTCGGGCAACATCAAGACGATCAACCTACCGTTATTTCTTCTTGTTTAAGTTTATGTCGTACATTGTATCAATAAATATATTGTACTTATTTTCTCTTTTGTGCTTTTATAAGATTTTGTCTAACACGGCTTGCGTTGGGAACTATGGGATCTGCGTCAAGGAAGAATAGCTATAGGAAGGCAATTGGTGAAAGCAACATCAGGACTTCAAGCTGAATGCCTAGCAATCCTTAAAGGCTTGGAATGGACTACAAACCGGGGCTTTCGAAATCTCATAGTACTCACAGACTCTTACCTAGCTTGCTCCTCCATCCAAGGCTCTTGTACACTGGATTTCACTATTGATACCATCCTCCATGATACTCTCTCCATTATTAGTAAATGCGCTAGTTTTACCATTATTAAAGTTGATAGGAATGTAGTCAAATTTGGGCATGGAAATGCCCATTTTGCTATAAACATGTACCAAAACTTAATTGGCCCCCAGCCAATATATCGATATAAATAGACTATCTGTGTTTTATCAATTAATCTAAATTTATTGCTCAAAGTACTTCCGTAGTAAAAAATAAAATGGGAAGATTATTTTGGGACAGACGGAGCATATTGAAGGCAATGCTAGGTCATTTGATGTGGAATAATTGCTTCAACACAGAGATTTTAAACACAAGATACCAGTTTATCAGGGATGGTAATTAAACATGAATACTTGAATATCTACAAGTAAGATACCATGTTCAAAAATTGGCATGAGTAGACATGAATTTTATCAAGGAACTGCTAACTTTAAAAATCAAGGAAAACATAGAAGACATCTAGATTTGAACATACCGGAATCAAATTAGCATCCACTGAGCACACAACCCAACCAACGCAAAAAAATAGCTCGCGAACAGCTGATAACTGTTAATTTAAATCAAAATCAATCATACCGTAACAAGATCAAAGACAAATAAACAGGAACAAAAACTTGATTTTAGGTCAAATTAGAGAAATGAACTGTCTGCTTCCCTGTAACCGTAAAATTCTGATTTAGGGATAAGTTCATTCAAAAAAAGGAAACAATCAACAAAAACACACTAGAATTAAATAAGCAAGAGCTCGTAAAACTAACCTAGTAAAGGAAAAACCCCCTGAAATTCTGATCGAATTTGCACAGATAGCTATACTGTGTGTGTGTGTGTGTGTGTGTGTGTGTGTGTGTGTGTGTGTGGGTGAGAGAGAGAGAGAGATTTAAAGACAAGAAGGGAGAGAGTGAAGAGGGAGGGTATGAAACTTGGCTCCAGACACGAAGAAAAGTTAAACCAAACGCACCCAATTTTTCAGGCTCCATGTTGCGCGCCTTTCCCGTTCTAGTTTTATGACCAAATTTACCCTTCCACATTTCTAATTTTACAAGCGTAAAGTTCGATTTGAGGGTTAAACTCGGTAGTGCAGAATTTTACAGCTATGTGCTCGCTTAATAATCACACCTAACTGAACCCCACAATTAAAATGTTATTCCATTCGTCTCATTTTAATATTCCTGATTTAATTTTGTATAAAAATTAAATATAAATAATTATTATAAGTATGAAAAGTTAATTAGAATAAATAAAGTGGGTCGAGAATAGTAAATGAGTTGTTATTTGGATTGTAACAAGTGAATTTCGTTATTCATTTTATTAGAAAATAAAACAATTAAAAATCTGAAAGAATAAAAGGAAAATTAACAACCGTAAACAAACGGGGATAGAGGGAGTATATTTATTTACTTCATCCGTCCCTGAAAGATTGTCTCATTTGTCATTTTGACTTGTTCCAAAAAGTATGTTCCATTTCTAAACTTAGGCATGAATGTTAGTGCAAATCTACTAAGGTACAAGAAGGTGAAACTCTTCCTTAATAATTGCAAAATGTACAACAGGACAATCTTTTAGGGAAGGATGAAGTATTTTTTAAAAGAATTAATTTGTTTCCAGAAAGAATAAGATTTATTCGTATGCTTTTCAAAATGTGTTTGGCGGGAAATAGATGTCGGATTTGAAAAGTGAAATGATGTTGGGCCCAATTAAGTTTCTAGTGGATTGGGCCATGGAAATTTGTTCTCTTCACATCTCCCATTTTGTTAGATAATAATGCTCTTAATTCCATTTCTACTAAAACCAATTAATACTACTCGATTAATATAAATAATTTTTTTAAAATAATTATGATGAGAATAGACATTGTATAAGGTAGGACAATATATATACTACTCCCACCCCACTGTACTGGTTTAATTTTATTAATTTGTTTTACACGTAAATTAAAAAAAAAACCAAAAACTTGTAAAAAACGCGTTTTTTTTAAGCTTAACAAAAAACGTGTTTTTAGACTACGTCGTCGACTCTTCCACTTTCTTCATACCGTCTCTCCCGCCCCGTCACTGTCAACCATCGCCATTGAAGAAATCGCAATTGTGAATTCAGATCATAAATTTGATCTCAATTAGTGTTATCTCAAGGTTCGAATTTGCTTATTGGGAGTTAATTAGGGTTTTTGTTTATTGATTTTTTCGAATTTATGAACGTTGGGAAGGATTTGCTGTTGGCTTTGATTGGATGGATTCATTGTGAATTTGTCAAGAATGGTAATCGATTGATTGATTGATTTTGTTGGAGAGGGAGAGAGTGAAGAAGGGGTGTATTGCTGCTTGCTGTTGTGAATTTATGAATGTTGGGAAGGATTTGTTGTTTGTTGTTGGTGGGGATTTGATGTGTCAGTGTTAGGAATTTGATGTGCCGGTGCTAGGGATTTGATGTGAAGTGTATGTGTTTTTGAGTGCCAGTGCATGTGTTTTGAGTGTCAGTGCATGTGGGAATTTGAGTGCCAGTGTATGTGTTTTTGAGTGCCAGTGTATGTGTTTTCAAATGCCAGTCCATGTGTTTTTGAATGCCAGTGCTTGTGTTTTTGAGAGCCAACAAAAATTATTACCAGTGTTTTTGAGTGCCAGTGTATGTGTTTTTGAGTGCCAGTGCATGTGTTTTTGAATGCCAGTGCATGCGTTTTTGAATGCCAGTGCTTGTGTTTTTGAGAGCCAGCAAAAATGTTAGTGTAACAAAGTGCCCGTTGTAGTATCAATAAGTGCCAGTGTAAAAAAGTGTTGGTGCATGTATATTAAGTGACTTTATAAACTAACAATGGCACTTGATTACACTAACACTGGCACTTTGTTACACTAACACTGACACTTTGTTAAACTAACACTGGCACTTGTTTTACACTAACACCAGCACTTTGATACACTAACACTGGCACTTTATTACACTAACACTGGCACTTTTTTACACTGGCACTGGCACTTTGTTACACATGCACTGGCACTAAGTTTCTGGACAAAGAGAGCTTTTAACTGACACTTTTTTAGACGTGCACTGGTACATTTTTACCATAATACTGGCAATTATTTATACAACTACTGGCAATTATTTAGAACAAATTCACTTAATTTCCAATTGTATTGACCAAAACTTCAGCAAATTAAACCCTTTATCCACACCATTGAAGGACATTCTGTTTATCCAACGAAAAAACGAAGAGCTATGGAATCAAATCACACAGTTATCTCCAATTAATTATGTACCAATCAATAAAGTACCAATCAATTATGTAACGAAGCATAGTTGACAATGGACATTAATGGTGGAACTAAGGCACGAATTGTAGGTTACAAAATACTCAAACTGAGTGAACGCCGGAGAACGATCGGAGCTTGGGATGGCCAGAGAAGATGATAGGAGCTTGGGATGGCACGAATTTGTAATATTAACACTGGCATTTATCATGGTTGCCAGTAATTACAAAAATGTCACCGTTTATTTTGAAAACACGTTTTTCCTTATTTTAAGAAAAAACTAGTTTTTTATAAGACCAACTCTAAAAAAAATGTTCTAAATATGAAAAATAAAATATGGGAAAAAAATTATCAGATGTTTGAAGCACAAATTACTCTTCAAACAACTGATAATTTCAGTTATCAGTTGTTTGAACAACTGATAATTGAAATTATCAGTTGTTTGACCAAAACTGATTAAAAAAAATCAAAAAAAAAGTTTTTTGTAAAAAAAGAAAAATAAAAATAGTTTTTTGTAATTTTCCATCTTACATATTTTTTTTATAAATGTCATCTTTTTTTAGTGAGTTTTTTTTGTAATAAACCCTATTTTTAAATACAAATATTTGGTTTTGTGAAATTGGCTAGCTTCAAACACAAAGTTCAAGAAAAGCCCAGTAGACATGTGCAACATTCCCCTAACTTTCCTTTTTTGGATAATAATGATATGTATAGTGAAAATTTATAGGATAAAAATTATAGCGAATACGCTTATTTCTTAGTTGGATTGCAACAAATTTTTGTATATCCCAAAAACAAATTCAACGATTTACACATTTTCGATATGAATTTTCCTATACATTTCACTTTGTCCATCATTGTCCTACTCAATAATAGCACTCACAAACCAACGGTCTCCTGGCCAAGTGGTATCATGGTCGGCTTCCCTACGGGGAGGTCGGGGGTTCGATCCCCCCTGGGGGGATCTTGTGGATTTAATTCTTTCATTGGGTTTCAGGAGCCTTGGAGTCCCCCGGTGCACATCCGTGCAGTTAAGGAAGCAACATTGCTGGGCTTGCAACCTCAGTGTGGGGAGTTCAACTACCGCGTTGTAGGAGGGCTCCCTTGGGACCAGGAGTATAAGGGGTGCTGCCACCCTGGCTGCCTCGGACATATACCGCGATTTACCTCGCCCGGCATACCGAGGCCGGTGCACAGTGGTCGGGATTGATCCGGCGAAGCTGGGGAACCTGGGTAATCAAAAAAAAAAAATAATAGCACTCACAAATAGAGACAACCAAATGTGGCCCAATAGATTTGCACATGATACAATACGAGTTAATAATCAATTTCGTCACTAACCTATTAACATTTTTACCTATTCGTCACTGAAATATTTATTTTTACGATTTCGTCCTTAATCTAATTATTTAGTTTACCATGATATCCTTCTGTCTCATTTCCATCCAAATTGTCGTTAAATCTGCAAACGTGGCATGATGACGTTATAAAAATAGTGAGTTGGCACTAGACACGTAAGAGAATACTGATATGAAAGTTAAAGGGGATATAAATGCAAAATATTAAACTAGAGCCCCCCAAAATATGTCTCATAAATACTAAAATGTCAATTTACATATAACCCCTCTCCTTTAATTGCCCTAACCCTAAATCCATTTTCAGAAAGGAAAAAAAAAAAAGACAACCTCTTTTTCTTCACTTCTTTACGCCCCAACCCAACCAACCCATCGTCTACCCACGTCGTCCTCCATTCCCACACCATCACCTCCTCCAATCCTGCTCCACGCAACGGCGTCTCCCCCTCCCCTCGCCTCACTGTTCGTCGCCCCTTCCTTCTCTCTGTCAACACCCACGCCATACCCCACTCCCATGGCCGCCGCCTCCACACATTTCAGATCTAGATCTATCCCCCTCATATATCTCTCATCTTCGTGCATCTCTCGCCTCCGCCGCCATGTTCTCTTTTTGTTTCCCTCCTCAATATCTCCAAACAGATCTTCCATAGACCCACTATCGTCCCGACCATATTTCTGAGCTCCGATCAAATATGGTATATATAATTGTATTTTTTTTTTCTTTCAGAATATTGAAAATGGTTTTGTAAAATTTGAAATTGTTTATGTGTATAGTCCAGCTTCATAATCCCATGTATGATTTGCTTGAATAGCTTAACTGATTTATGAGAGGCCAAAATTAATCCCCAAGAAGGTTGAAAGTTTCGCTGATAACGTCATTTTCGTTTTTATCTAAGAAAGGCCTTTACTAGTTGATCGACCAGTGGTGTTTGGATGGTAGTGATGGGGCGGCTTGAGTGGAGATGCTGGTGGTTTTACAATGGGAAATGGAGGCTAGGTGGTGTGGTTGTTGGAGACGGTGGGCCGGTAGGTGTGCGGTGGGACAACAGTGGAATGGAGAAGAAGAAGAAGAAGAAGAAGAAGAAGAAGAAGAAGAAGAAGAAGAAGAAGAAGAAGAAGAAGAAGAAAAAGAGAAGGTTTTTTTTTACAGATCTAGATTTTGGTTTGGGGGAGGGGAAAGTGTTGGGGATGGCGTGAGAGGGTGGCGCTGGCGATGGGTTGTGATTGGGAAGAATGGCGATGGGTGTGGGTGGGGATGAGATGAAGATAGAAATGAAGGAAGAAGAATGATTTTTTCTTTACCTTTTTTTGTGTGTGTAATCTGAATTTATATTTAGGTTAATGAGTTTGTAAGGAAAAAGAATGGGGTGTTTGTAACTTTAACATTTCAATTTTCAAGATTATAGTTTGCTATTTTACAATTTCTCCCATTTTATTTCTTAATCAGCAAATTTTGACCAAGTCAAAAGCCATGTCGGCATTTTATGATGTCAGCATTCAAATAGGCAGATTTAACGTCAATTTGGACGGAAATGAAATGGAAGGACGAAATGGTAAACTAAGTACTTAGGTTAAGGACGAAATCGTAAAAAGAAATATTTTAGTGACGAATAGCTAAAAAGGTCAACAGGTTAAGAACGAAATCGTAAAAAAAATATTTTAGTGACAAATAGCTAAAAAGGTAAATAGGATAGTGACAAAATAAAATTGGTATTTAAGTCCCTCCAATACACATGCATCATCATCTTTGGATTTGTGAATGCTTTTTAATGCAAGATGCCCCCAAAAGATTTGCACTTAATCCAAAACAAACCCGTCTTAAACATACTCCCTTCTTTCAGTCTCACTTCTTTTACAATTATTACAAAGTTTCACATTAATTTTAGTTTATTTTAATAAAAATTTAAATTTATTAATAATAATATTATTAAATGTATATTAATAATAAATTAATTTTTTTATATAATTAAATTAATAAATTATGATTGTTCAAAGTTTCTTTACTGTAACAATAAAAAATTGAAAAAAATATTTTGAAGCGGAGAGAGTATCTACTTTTACCACTCCCTCCTCCGTTGTTATATGAATCTCCACTTTTTAAACATAGCAAATTTTGAAGAATTTCGGGCTCGTCTGGTGCACAGTTTTATAAACGGAGATTTTTTAAAACGGAGCTTTTTTTTGCCGCTATAATTTTGAGCGGCCAAAATATTCCCAACTTTTTAAAATTTAACGGTCTAAAACTCTTGACTAACACGCTTACTAAAAAAAAACTGAGTTTTTTTATCTCCGTTTTAACAAAAACGCTCGACAAGACGGGATCTTCTTTACTAAAATGGTCCTTAATTAATAATAAAGGGCCGAAGAAATCCCTCAGCTTTTTAATTGGACCCCTCCACCTATTCTAACTTTCACTTGGTTTTCTTTTCAAATCATTCTATACTCCCTCCGACCCAACATAAGCTTCCCATTTTTGGCTTTTCACGCAAATTAAGAAAATGGGTGAAAAGAAAAAATGTTGTGAGTGTAATTTGAAAATAGGAGAGAGAATGAGTGGAGAGAATAGTAAATTATAATGGTGTTGTGAGTATTAAAATAATGTAGGAGAGAGAATGAGTGGAGGAAATAGTAAAAATTCTTTGCCAAAAAAGGAAAGTGGAAGCTTTTAACGGGACACCCAAAATGGCAAAATGGGAAGCTTCTACTGGAACGGAGGGAGTATACTCCTCCCATCTCAATAATAAGTTCATCATTTTGATTTTGGCAAGCAAATTAAAGAAATTGGTGAGTGAAGAAAATGTTATGAGTGTAATAGTAAAATAAGAGAGAAAATGAGTGGAGAAAATAGTAAATTTGAAAAATGTTGTGAGTGTAATAATAAAATAAAAAAAAATGAGTGAATGAAATAATAAAATTTTTTTACCATTTTAGAAAAGGTAAAACTTTAAATGAAACATCCGTTTTGACAAAAGTAAAGTTAACGGAGGGAGTATTTTGCACAGAACAGATTGTCATGCAAAAAGGCAATACAGTATTCGATCATATCAAAAATCTATTTCCCCAATCATTAAATAATGATTAAATGTAAAGTAGTAAAATTTGGTGTAGACTTAAAGGGGTATTAAATTTGATAACTTATTTAACTGCACACCAAATTTTAATATTTATACATTTAATTATTAGAGGTACTAACTTTTTTGCATAGTTATTAAAACTAGTGTAACACCCGTGCGTTAAACGCACAATAAAAAAAACTTTGATAAATAACATGAACTAAATCATATACTCCCTCCGTCCCAATAAAAGCTTCACCAATTACCCAAAAGGACGTCCCGTTAGAAGCTTCACCTTTCCTTTTTTAGACATAAAATATTATTATTTTAATAGTGGGGCCCACTTCATTAACAATAACCCTTAATTAACCCCAACTAAATTCAAATTTAATTAACCCTTACCCAACCCAAATTATCAGTCCAACCCAAAATTAATAACCCAAAATTCATTTTCAAAAGCCTCTCTCTCTCCTCACATTTTCTCTCTCGTCCCAATCGTGTTCATCTTACGATGAAACCCTAGCCTCTCTCTCTCTCCGTCTCCCTCATCGATTACACCAGAAATTATAACATCCAATCTTCGATTTTCTCTTCTCTTTGTTCTCCTTGTCGAATGGATTCGACCAAACCTATCAATTTCTCAGATGAATCGTCCATGGCGACGAACGATGTTTCAATCGTTGCCGGCGATTCGTCAAATTTCTCTCCTTTTTTGTACTTTAATGGTGAATCGGTGGTGGGGGAACCTATTCCTTCGGTGGTGGAAGAAACAGAAGTGTATCAAAACATTTTTGGGGAAACCCTATCTCAACCAAACCTGAGTATCGTTCCATTATCAGTTTTTAATGAGCCATGGTGGTCTTTGTCGAAGGAGCTCGATGAGATATTTGCTCGAAATGGTCCACAAACGTACTATCGATTTAAGGAGGATAACTCAGTCTATGAATGGACTCCCCCCATTCCAGAACCTGCTATGTCACCCTTCCAGAAAAAGGTTGCAAGCCACAGGCTAAACTTGTTGATGTTGGGTTTGCACTGTCCCGCTGTACAACGTTGGCTCAAGGAACAGGTTCATGTTTTCTTTTCGAAATTCAAATCTTTTTCTAGTTTGAGTACATTGTTGGGAGTTGGTTGAAATTACTGTGTTAAATGATGAATATGGCTTCTTGACCTATTTTGTGATTTTTGTTGAACTGCTCACTCTTAACTGCTTTGGTGTGAACTGTGATTGCCTTGGTCTGCACTCTCCTCTTCTTCTGATGTTCTTCTTGCTGGAACTGAACTTTGTGATATGCATTGTGATATGCTTATGTTGAGTTTGAATTGGTGAGATGCATCATGCCTTCAAACTCTTATGAACACTGAACTTTGTGCCTGAATTGTGATATGCTTATGTTGAGTTTGAATTGGTGAGATGCATGTTTAACCACTCTATGATGATTCTTAAACTGACTTTGTAATTTGAATTTTCAAGGAACAGTGTGTTATTTGAAATTTGGTGGGAATATTAGTGTTTGCTTTAGTTTTCCCTCCCTCCCCTAATTGAAGATTAAATTTTCTCTCTCCTATTACTTTTGAATATAAATAATGGTTCCATAATTTCCGTGCCCACCCAAAAGGGTGAAGCACTTAATGGGACGGAGGGAGTAGTTAATATAACTATCTCATTTGATTTGCATGACTGTCATTAAATAAAAATAATTATCTCATTTCTAAGTAATTAATATTATCAACAACTCTATTTTTTTCATTAATTTGCGTCTTTTAAAATATAATTTTTTAAAAATTTGAAAATCCTTTCTTATACTTTGTATTTATCATTTTTTTTAATTTATGAAAGTTCATCTAAATAACACTCATTGAAACTTAATTATATATCACTCTTTAAGAAGATGGTTCAATAAAACACTAAAATCTCAGTTTTTTATTTTATTATTTTTTGAAATTTTAATGAACAAACATATATCAACAATAAACTCAAAAGTTGTATAAAAAAAGTGGCTAAATAAGATTTCAAGCCTATTTTTTACTATTAGCTAAAAAAATCACTTCGTTCGAAGAAATTAATGAAGAAAAAGAAAAAAGGTTTTAATAAAAACAAAGAAGAATTTAAGAGAATATAATTTTGAAAACAAAATTTTCAACAAAAATATATCACCACATTAATTTAATAATATTACAGATTTTTAAACATGATCAATAGCTATTTCCGTTTTAAAAACACTCTTCATTTAAGAAAAAAATGAAAAAAAAAATATCTAAGTATCATTGTTATACATAAGTCTTTAAAAAAATAATTATTACTATTACCCACATTTCAAAAATATCAATTCATTAAATGAAAAATTTCATGTGTTTCTAAATGTATTTTTATTATTGTTTTTTCATATTTCATTTTTTACTTGCAAAATTAAGAGTTTGCAAAACAATGATATTTATGAATTTGTGAAGAAAGGAGTTTAGGTATAGTGGCTAAAAGTAAGAGAAAAAAAGTAATGTTTCATTTGCATTTAATTAATAGGGGAGAGAATAGGATAATAGGTTAATTTAAAGACAATTAATTATTTTCTTGATTAGTTGATTTAAAGCAAAAAATATTCTAGAACCATCTATGTTTTGGAGGAAAAATGAGTTTGTTGAAGTGCTCTATGCACTTCAACCTTTATATATATATAGATTTGTCCTTTTTAAAAATAAATAAATAAATATACTTTTCTTTTTCTTTTATCACTTTTTAACTTTTTTTTTTAAGCTCACTTGTTACTCTTGACATTTTTTATTCACTTTTTTTTTAATTATTAAATGTTTATTTAGTTAAAGTATTACAATTGTGAAATAAATCCAAAAATATGAAAATAAAATTTTGAGTCATTAATTTGATACCAGCTATTGGAGATGCTAGTACCTTTGTTGTGAGTATAGATGGTTGTAGGGGTGTGCAAATCCGCCCATCGGCCCGCGAAATCCGCAAGGCCCGCACCCGCAAGGTTTTCAATCCTGCTGGGCTTTACTGCTTGAAAGCCCGCGGGGTTTGGGCTGAGATCGGGCTTTCATAGTTCTTCGGCCCGTTAGGCCCAGCCCGCATCCTTCTTCAAATGACTAATAACCTAATTTTAATGCTGTTAACTTGACTGGAGGCCAAACTGGAGAACCTACCTGGAACCTTTCTCTGCCCATCAACTCGAATTTTCATGACGCAACACTAAATGCATGTATTATACTTTAGCAAACATGATTTAATGGTCAAGTATTACTAGTACATGAAAATTTAATTAAGATGGAAAGCTATTGATCACGATGCAGCAACACAGCAACACTGACTAGCCAAAAGGCTGGGTATCCAACTCAAAAACCTTAGGCTAGTTCATCCAGGTGGGTGATGCAGGGACTTAAATATGGTCCAAAGGAGTAAAGCATATGACGAAATAATAATGTAATACACTACTACACCAAGTTGGTCATGAGGGATCAAGAATAAGTTATCTTATCAGTTCTTTATGGAAGGTAGCCCCTGGTTGTATGATTAAAAAGGGATAAAGAAGTGCAAGCCAATGGCCAAATACCAGTTAAATAATGAGGGAACATATGTCATACTCTCGCTCCAAAATGAATTTCAACAGAAGGTAGTTGTACCCAAAAATGATGCATGCAAGTAAGAAGGTGTATCCTTGGGCCGTGAGAGAACTCCGACTCGTGCTAAATTGTAATGTTAAATTGTTAACTTTATGACAATTCTTTTGATCTTGAAGTTGAAATTTGTAATTTTAAATTTGAGCCCGTCAAGCCCGAGCCCGCTAAATGCCCGCTTAAAGTCCGCAAAAGCCCGTTAATTTGAGCCCGCTAAATGTCCGCTATGTTGGGCTCTTGTAATTGAAGCCCGCAACTAAATGGGCTCACACCGGGCTTTGGCCTTTGGGTCCGCGCGCACCCCTAGATGGTTGGATAGGAGAGAGAAAGTGAAGTAAGTGGGTAATGGTTGTGAGTAGAGAGAAGTGGGTTCCATTTCCATTTTAGGAAAGTATAAATTATTGTGGAACGTCCAAAAGGGATAATTTTACAGATTATCATGGATCGAAGGGAGTATGTATTAACTTCACGCATTGGCGATGCCATTATTTGAACCATTATAATAAAAAATCTGATATCACATATGTTGACCAAGCACACATGGGAGAGTCAAACCATGTGTGCTCCGTCAACACACAAGTGATACGGGTGACTAGAACAAGCAAATACTCCCTTCCTCAGTTTCAGCTTAACTTAAGCTTTACCAATTATTCAAAAGGACGTCCCGTTACAAGTTTCGTCTTTTCTAAAATGGAAAATATTTATTAATATTCTATTATACCCACTAACTTTTCTCTCTCACACATTTAAATTATGGGTTTCACTTGTCATATCCACTCACTTCTTTCCTCTCACAACCCTTCTCACACTCCCATTATTTTGAATATATATATTGCTTTCTTAATTTGCGTGCTTCACCAAAATGGTGAAGCTTAACCCCGGACGGAGGGAGTACATTGCATTAATTGATGAAAACTATGCTGCATGTCTTGATCGTTCGGCAATTTATTTGAGTCTTGTATAGTTCGATCGCGTGTACTATATTTGTTTTCTTACCCAGATAAAATGTAACATATATTATATAAGATATATTATGTTATTATACTAGTACTCAAAAGCCCGTGTCATTGGCACGGGTCAGTATGGAAAGGGAAAGACGTGGGGAAGATGAAATTTCATGCTAATTAAATGACGTTTTAAATGTTATTTTAAACCGTTTCAAATATATGAAGTGCAAAGATATTTACCTGAAAGTTGAAACTTTTTGAGAGAGGGTACTTGAGAAATCATCGGAAGCCCATATTTAAAATAAAATCAGATATTCAGAAGAAGTAAAATTAGAATGAAAACACACTTGAATTTGTGAATGTAAACCTTCAAGAGAGGAAAATCAAATGAACTTTAGAATCGATAAATAAATGAAAAGCGTTCTACGCCTCGATTATTCGAAGACAAATAATAAAAAATTATTTAGAGAAAAAATATAGGCTTAACATTTGCTAACAATAAAAGATTAATCAGTTGATTCCTCTTCGACTACATTGGCAGCGGCAAAATTTTCTTCAACTCTTCTAGCTACTGCTTCCTGCACTTAGACAAAAATAGATAAGAACCATATTTATTTATATAACTATAAATGATGAATTATATTCGAGTATATATATACTCTCTCCGTCCCATGTGAATGCAAACCATTTTTTTGGGCACAATAACTAAGAAATATTATTAAGATAATGAAAATGTGTGGTAGGAAATGAAGAGAGAGAATGAGTGGAGTTAATAGTAGGTTGGTTGAATAAATTGTATGGTGAAAAATGAAGAGAGAGAATGAGTGGGTGGGGTAGGGTGAATATAAAATAATAAATTTGTTTCCATTTTGGGCAGTTTGCATTTACGTGGGACGGACCAAAATGGAAATAAGTTTGCATTCACGTGGGACGGAGGGAGTATATATGTAACATATACCGCTTCAGTGAGAAATGTGGGATCATCCCAAATATCATCGTACACATTAGCTTCAACAGCATCTTCAACTGCATCTTCAACCGTATCTTCAAGTACATCTTCAAATGTATATTCCACTACATCTTCAATCATATCATCAGTTGCATCTCTATTCACCTATGTCAAACATGGATTGTATCAAAAATTAAAATTATAGTAGCGATATATAGACAGTAATAGAGTTAAGTAAATATAACAATTATGCGAACATAATAACTATTTACTGTATCACTTAAGCTATATGCTTTACAGAAGTACTTCAGGATAAACAATATTTGTTGTGGATGTGTCATCTCCCGATGGTGATGGAATGAGAATCGTTATCCTATTGAATGTAGTACATCTTGATAAAGCAACATATAATTGGCCATGAGTGAACACCGGTGTCCGAAGATCAATGCCAACAAATTTAACAGATTGACCTTGTGACTTATTTATAGTCATTGCAAAACACAACCTAATTGGAAATTGACGCCTTGTAATTGGAATAATAAGTTCGGTCGAAGAAGGTGTAAGAGAAATTCTTGGTATAAATACCAAATCGCCTGCTTTATCTCCCGTTAAGATTTCAGCCTCAATAATACGTTGCCCACATCGAACTACTCTTAATCTTGTTCCATTGCAAAGACCATCCCTAGGTGCAAGATTCCTCATCAAAATAACTGGACAACCAACTTTCAACTGCAAGTCTGAAGGGGGAAGACCAGAAGGATTCAATGAGTTCAAAAACTCTATTGGGTATCGATTTGCCATAATCGGATCACTCGTATCATCATCTGTATATTTGTCTGCCGATAGATAACTGATGATATTGCCTGGAAACATCTCTAATGCTTGAAGATTTATGTAATTGACATCATCATTACGCGGGGACAAAATTGTTCGATCAGTTAAGAACCGAGCAGTAGAAGTCCCCGGTATATGCAATGCTGGATAAACTTCTCTTATTAGCTCGTTGACGTCTTTACACTTTCGGATAGTAGAAGAAAGTTCAATTGTCTCATTTGGATTGCTTCCCACCTTGGATGGAAATTTATTTAACGTTAATTATGAATGCTTATAAAAGAAATATTTAATTTGAATGCATAACTATTACCTTGTTCAAGTATTCCGCAAACTCAACATTCGCGAGATCATTTCGATCCAGCCGCATGTTTTTCGATAGAGTCAAGACGTATATCTTTGCCCAAAGTGATGATTTTTGGAGAGTTGACCCCACAATTTGTTCACGGTGTCCCTTAGGTATAACTGGTAAAGTTTGACGGAAATCACCACAAAAAACAACAGTAATTCCACCAAAAGGGCTATCATTATCACAAATATCTCGAAGGCTGCGATCGACGGCCTCAACGCAATGGCGATGTTGCATAGGAACCTCATCCCATATTATTAATTTTGTATCTCTAAAGAGTTGGGCATGAATTGACTGTTTTGTAAATGAACACAACGTATCTTCCAACACATTCAACGGTAGACAAAAGGTAGAATGTGCCGTTCTGCCACCAACTAACAATAACGATGCAATTCCAGATGATGCAACACATATCACGATATTGTCATGCGATCGACAAACCCCTGCAATTGTGTTGTACAAAAATGTTTTGCCCGTTCCTGCACCCCCATTCAAGAAGAAGGTTTTCCCTTGATTTTCATTCACCGAACACATCACAACATCAAAACAGTGTCGCTGACCAACATTCAAGCGAGAGATATTTGCTTCCGCAGCAGTAGTGAGATCATCATACTTAAGTTGTCTATGTTCCCATAATAACCTGTTGTTGTCGGTCATTTGGGTCCAATTTTGAAGTGGAAGAGGCATTGGTGGGAAATCTGCCAAGCTTTTTCCAGTTTCTTGCAATATTTCATTCAACAGATGCAGGCCATAATCTGTTATTTGACTATCATCCGGATATGGAATTTCATATTCTGTGCGCAATTTGTGAGGAAGATCATCACATATATTCATTGCAAACTTAGTCCACAACTCATGGGGATGTATCGGAGAGCATTGCGTTAGAATAAGCGCAAACAATCTCCTCAGTTGGTACCCAGTCTTCATAACTGAGGCTTCTTCCAAACATTGCTTCCATTCTTCATCATATTCTAGAAGACCCCGTGCAACGCAAGCACCTTTAAATGTATCATGCACAATGCCATTGTATGTTCGTAAATTTTCCCAAGAGGTTGGCCCTTTAACAGTAATTAATAAGATTCGAAGGTAAAATCTCTCACCACTGGAGGGGCTAGCAAAATATATTCTTCCAATTGCCTGGCTTAAATAACGTCTTCGTTTCCAAAAATTCGCCTTCCACGTGTAATGCTTCGGCATTTGTTGATAAGTAAACTGTTGGTCCATTACATCAGAAGCACAACATCTAAAAAACCCCATTAATTTTGTTACTTTTCCCTCAACTTGTTCAGCTATCTCTTCTCGCGAACATCTTGAATCATATGAAACATTATGCTCTCGAGGTAGATGGAGATCTAATCAAACAACATTAGGAAATTCTTCATGCAAGCTGTATCCATATAACCGCCATGCAGCTTTTGGCGGACCAATATACCTCGCATCAAGATATTGTTTGATTTCATCACCTTTCCCTAAAACCATTGTCGTTCGATCATGACCTTTGTATATGTACTTGTGAATGTACTTAACACATCTAACTCCAGCACACACCTCCACATTAATATGGCAATCAAATAACTCTGTGAGATAAGGGTTGTAAGGTACAACATCTCTGTTATCTACCTCCTTCCCTCTTACTGTCAATACAACTCCATTATCGCGGCGACGATAGACTGGATAGCCGTCATTATCAATAGAAGTTGTTTCGGCCCATTGTTTTGGAATTTTTTTTGCACCTATTGTTCTCCATACATTGCGAACTTGGGTTTCTCGTGCCGCACGGACCATGTATCATACATCTCTTAACTGTGTCGAAAAGTGCAGGCCTGCTATCTCGATCGGGTAATTCGGCACATACCACCCTATCAACTTGCTCAGGAGTTCTGATCTTATCTTCATCCGCGAGAAAAACAGTGCATGCATATGGGGGCAATCCTCTTTTCTGAAATTCAATTGTGAAAACATAAGCTTCTACTTTTCCAAACACCCTTTCATCTCTAACAATTTTTAACAAATGCTTTCTCTTTAATTCGAAATCTCGAGCAACCAAATCTGGCCTATCAGCTGCAGTTTGATTAGGAAGTAGAGCATCTCTAATTTCTGGCCATACCGGGTTGGCTATCATAGTTAAGAAAATATTTGGATGCTTATACGCGCGTGTAATAGCCATCGAATCTTGAAAAATTTCATACATTTGCCTTGGTCCACCAGTGAAAGAAGATGGAAGGATGAATCTTCTACCAATTTGATCCGGACTTGCACTCTCTTCATCAAAAATTTCTTGGAGATTTTTATACCGATCAACACGAACAAATCCCTCTTGGTTTTCCCTTAGGAAAAGAAGACGGTTTTGCTCTGTTGCAGCCCAAACGTCCACCAAATATTCCTGAAACAGTTTTTTGCCTCTCAAAATGGTAGAATACTCTGTTGTTCGTTAGAATAAACGATAACTGTAGTAATCCATCATTGTGAGTCTATTTATACTTATATTACTCGGACCATTCCCATTCACATCCCAGAGAGTCATGGACGGTTCCCATCCTAGCTCGTCTAAAGGAAATAATAAGACGTAATGCAATGGGGCGTATGCTGGATGACTTTCACTTATCCGCATCAAGTCTTGATCTCTGTAGTGAAGGACAATATCTCTTGTTCTCCTTCTCTCAGTACCATCACCGGGTAAGATTACTGCAATCTCATAAACCGTAGGTTCATTATATCGCCGTTGATCACTTCTTGGATCATAATGCAAATATGCTGACAAATTTTGATTAGACTGAAAGTGGCTTTGTTGTTCTAATATTGCACATGCTTGACGAAAGATAGGTGCAAAAGGATTGTACTGTAACACACATTCTTAGATGCAGCCCATTAGTTCTCCATCTAACGTATCATTTCGACGTTGACGACATTCTAAGGCAGCCATCGGATCGTATATGTAAAGTTGAGAGTACACATGATTTGAATCTGGAGGTGGAAGTAATGACCCGGAACGATGTTGTAACTCACCATGTATAGTGAAGCTATAAGGGGCCCTGTCACGTTGTACACGATCATCTAGATCACATCCAAGACTGGTGAAAGCCATTGCAGCATTATAACGTCGAATATCCTGGAAAAATGACGTCGATTAATGGTCACAACCGTCATATAATTCCCTGAACAGGGTGGGTGGATCAAGAAGATTAGGAAGCCTAACTTGCCCATCCAAGCAGCATGTTCCAAATCTTGGCCTACTCAAAGGAGAGTTAACCAATTTTTCGCCCATCCAGTACAAGGCATGACAATGCTGACATATGACATTCATTCTGCCAAGGGAATGACGAACTTGATTGAAAATTTGTTGAATCTCTATGTCACGTAGATGGAGCTCATCCTCTTCGAAACCACCTATATTTTCATTTTGTTCGGTAGTGGAGGGATCTTCTAATATAGTCGACCTATATTCGGAAAGGCGTGTTAAATTTTTTAAGATAAGTTTATTTGAATTAAAGAGGAGTAAAAGAAGAATTATGTTACATAGTAGAATAAGGAGCGGCTTGTTCACGCGAACGACGCCTCCTTTGTGCGATTGCCCGTCTCGAAGGACCCAAAGAAACGTTAGAAGAATTTTGTTGGCTTCTTGCTTGATCGGCTCGATCTCTTTCCCGTCGTCTAGATTGTGCAATTTCACGCATACTACGATAATTTCTATTTCTAGATGTTGAACTTTCTCCTAACTCCATATTTACTGACTGGTAGTGAATAGGCAAATAGACAAATATTACTAACTCTAGGAAATTTTGATTTTTAATAGAAATATTGATGATGCCAAAATCGTCAAAACAGCCCAAATCCAAGCGTTGAATGCTCCGGCGATTGCAAGGCCTGAAAATAAGAGAAAACACGTAAACTAAGCCGGGGCGGATCCGGCTAAAGGCCCTCCGGCGTGAGAGTAAGTTCACGGTTGATCTTAGAGAAATCAAATTGACAGAGTTTCTCCAATGTAAAAAGTAACGTACCGAATAATGAGCCATGGGGCTTGTATTTATAGGAATGGATAGATAGAATCCATGTTGGAATGAACTTGTAAATAGATAAGATATAATCTTAAGAGAATTATATCCGTTCAGGAGTCATTGTTTGACTTGAATTGATATTGGTAATTGTAATCCTGATTGGGTTACAACTGTATAATCCTTGTTGAATAAGGATTGTAGCGCTGGCCGGAGCCGAGGAAGGCAAATGATTTTCCTCGGCCTTTGGCAAATAAGCCGAGGAAAATGATTTTGCTTCCTCGTCATTTGGTAAATGGCCAGGCACGGAGATATCTTAGGGGAGAATGATTTTCTTTCCTCGTCACAGGCAGGATATATCTTAGAGCAAATAACTTCTCTTTCCTCGGTAATTCCGATATGGCGGCCCAAAAATGATGATAGAAGGCTGAGATAAATGTTCCTCGGCATACGAGGAAGATCTTACTCGGCCCTAATACTTCATAATTAGACAATACCCACTGCCCAATATAGTTGGGCCCAAGTTCGGGCAAGCCCATGTTCGTTGCTCGGTTTATACCGTTCAGTGGCCCCCAACTTTCTAGCTTGGCTTAGGACGAGTAGAAAGTTAGCTCGGAGCACATGGAATACGAACAGGTTTGACGCGTGTCCTTGGTTGGTAACTGACGGTTGCTATTCTGATGATGACCTGGGGCCCACCAGTCTTGTCACGCCTTGATAACTGTGTTTAGCATTTAATTCTTGGGGCGCCTCACCCGAATTTATGCTTTACCCATGGGTCGACCCGATTTGGGGAGATATAAAAGCTAAAACCCCTTTCATTTTACTCTTTACAAACCCCAAGCAATTGAGAGCATTTGGCAAGAACTCACCGGCGAAACAGCAGCGATCTTGAACCCAGTTTCCGGCGAGCTCTATTTTTCCGGCGAAGTTGCATTCTGCAGTGATTCCAATCGTTCTTGTAAACTCAGGTATGATTTTCTTCCCTTCTCACGAACTCCTTTCCTTCTTTAGCGTCTTCTAGGGTTGTTAGGAGAAATCATATGTGAATCAAGAACATGAACCGCCATTATTGAAGATTCAATCTTTTCTTCAAGAATTTTTGTTTCAACTCTCAAAATTTCAAATTTCTGATTTTCTTTGTATCTTGTTAAACTTCTTTGAATATTGAATGAACTTCCCCTTTTTAATCTTTGATTCCCCTTAGAAATGGCTCGTTCTTGGGACCATTCCCCCCGATTCCGTTATGGATATCATACGGGCAATGTCTCGAGGGTTTATCGACGAGAAGGGTCCATGGTTGATCTTTGAACTTGGATGATATAAGCAAGCGGTTGAGGGTTATGGCCGATCCCGTTTATTCATTCAATACCCGGACTCCACAAGAATAGATAGGATTGAGTACGGTTCTCCCAACATCATAGTTTTTGAGGATAGAGCTGAGATGGTGGAGCACATCGAAGCTGTTCTACCCGGCCTCCCATCGCGAAATGCGTGAGCGTACGAGAGAGTACGGCCCCCTCCTCGGCCTTATGAAATGACGAGGAAGGAAATCTTCCTTCCTCGGCCTTATGGAATGACGAGGAGGGAATCTTCCTTCCCGTCATTTAATCGGCCATTGACGAGGTAAATAATTTGGTCTCCTCGTCTTTATGCAGATATGACGGGAAGAGAAGGAGAACCCTCCTCGTCTACTCAAATAGTTAACGCCTTCGTTGAAGGTGCGCAAGCTGATGCCCGCCTTGTCCGAAGAGGAGGCCGAGGAGCGAGTAGCCGAGGAAAGCAAGTCGAGAAGGCACCAAAGCACGGGGATCCCATGATTGAGAGGTGCATGCAACAAGTACAAAGTGGACCGTCTTTGAGTATAAATTAACTTATATGGGCAAGATCGAGCCGAAGACGGAAAAAGAAGAGACGGCCTTCTACTATAACCAAGATTTCGTCCATTTTTATTTCAAACAGTTTCAACAGGGACTCCGTCTTCCCCTAGACCCCTTCATTTGCGAGTTTTTGGATGATGTAAAGGCAGTGCCGGCCATGCTAGGAGCCAATGGTACTAGGGTTCTGGTTAGCTTCATCATCCTCTGTAGTAGTTTAGGCTATGAGCCGACCATGGGAGCCTTCCGTCACTTCTACATTGTCCAAGTCATCAAGGAACAATGGTGGTAGTTATTAGGAGTGCCAATAGGAAACCTAAGTTGCTTCTTCCATGTCCGGCCAAAGTTCCAGTGGGGACAACCACGTTATCCGCGTTGAGAGCCAAGGCCTGGGAGTTCCGATCTCCTTGTGATGATCCAACATCTTCCTTTGCCGTCCAACAATACGGGTGGACCAAAGATTTGATCAGCGTGCGGAAGAGTTTGCCGGGGTAGGGGTCTGGATTGGAAGCAAGTTGAATCCTCGGATCATTTCTATATCCGGGCGGGATTGATGCGGGGAACGAGGGCGGGGTAGCTCCTCGTCAATGTTAAAAGAGGACGTCGCTTCAATGATTGGACGGTACATCCAGGCTTCGTATTCCAAGAGGATTGTATTAGGTGCCATGATGAGCGTCCCCGTGATCAATGTATTGGAGCACCTAACATTGTTGGACGTAAACTTTTATCTTGGACCCTTGTAATTTTGCGTCATATTATTTTGCTCGTACTTGACCTTGAATTTTCTTGCTCGTACTTGACCATTTCTTCCTTGTCTTCTGATTTGACCACCGAGGAAGAAGCCGCCCTTGCAATGGAGAGACTAAGTCCCCGGGGAGGCGATCGGGCGAAAGAGAAAGGCGAGCAAGAAGTCTGCTCTGATGGAAAGAAAGGATGAGGCCAATGCTCGTAATTTGGTCTTGGGCGTGCGGGGTGATAAACCCCTTCCCCTCAAACTTCACCAGGAGGTAAATTCTGAGGACGCCGCATCCGAAGAACGAGCTGACCCCATGGTCGGTGATATGACTAACCCTCTGCGAGGCCGAGGAAGCAGCGACCGAGGAAGCCGGCCTTGTTCAAAGGAGATCCGGCTCAAAAAGGCCTCAAAGTTCCAATGCCGAGGAGCCGGTGGCTAAGCGGGCAAGTATTGGTGGGGCCCCCAATCCTTCACCTCCTCCAACCTTGGCTATCAAGGACATCCAAACGGTTGAGCAGGCCGATGAGCTAGCAAAGAGCATGGCCCTCGACATTCCTCGTCTCAGGGGTCTTCCTTTGCAAGTTAGGGAGGGACCTTTGGTAAGATTAGGCCGAGCTCCAATTCAGAGAGCAATGGATGAGGACGCCTATGATGCCCTTGTTAGAGAGGCTCCCAGCGACGATACCTTGCTCTGCCGCAAGGGGCTCTTACTTGCCGAGGTAACAGTTCTTTCATTTGATCATTGATTGCGAGATTTGTTTTGCACTTGTTTGCACTTCTAATATTAATTCTTCTTTCAGTTGGCTTACATCACGGCATATGAGAACGTGCTAGCCAAAAAGAAGGCCGGGCGCTGAGTGAGGTCAAGGCTGCCCAAGCAAAGAGTGATGCGACAAGACCTCCTTGGTCAAACTTACGAAGGCGAAGGATGCGAGCTTGAGGCATCCAAGGCCAAAGTGGAGGCCGAGGTCAAAAGAGCCGAGGAAGTGAAGGCCAAAGCCGAGGAAGATCTCCGGCTAAAAGGGGAGGAGGCGGCCAAGGCATTAACGGATAAAGCCGAGCTTCGAGCAAAGGCCGAGGAAGGCGAGGCCAAATACCGAGGATTGGAGGCCTCCCTTCCCGCCAAGGAGAACGAGGGCGTGGTGCGCTTCAAGGAGAGCCCGGCGTTCAAGGATGCCGTGATATCTAGCTCGGCCTTCCGGGACGCCGTGGGACGAGCAAACGGCCACCATGTTCGAAGATGGATACCTTCATCTTGCCAGGAGTATTTTGGCTGATCCCTCCACCGGCCTAGATATCAATAAGATAGCCATGCTGATATGCCGGGACCAATACAGTGAGGAAGTTAGGGCTCTTCATCACTTAGTCCCCTTCTCTGCAAGCAACTTGGAATTGATAGCAGCCAAGGATGCTCAAGCATGCGAGGAAGTGTGGAGGCCGGCCCTGTTGTCCGGCAACATCAAAGACTTGGTGGAGGCCATCCGGGACGAGGAAGAGCACGAGACCGGGAAGCCGAGGTAAGGGGAATTGCCGAGAAGGCGATACCCAAGCCCATCAAACGACCCTTCCTCCTCCTGGCTCCATTAATACCGGTGGCTAGAAGAGCCTTTTGAGGATGCTCGGCGATCTTAGGATAGTTTTTCCTTTTTTGCTTTTTTGTAATAGACAATAGGATCTGTAATTTCCATTTGAATATCAATGAAAAATCCTTTGTCATTATTCTTTGTCATTTCACTGACTTGGTTATATTTTGGTATGTTATGCATTAGCCTTAGGAAGGTGGGATCCGAGGAAGGTCCCTTTCCTTGTGGAGCAAGTGGTTAGGCCGAGGAAAGATTCCTCGGCTTTAACTATACTCGTACTTCATTTGGGCTGAGGAAGTTTTCCTCGGCTTTGAATGTTGTAATCCTGAATCAGAGTAGATTCATGGTAGGAGGTTCATCAAGCCATTAGGCCGAGGAAAGTCCTCGGTCTTGGGCGTTAGTCTCTAAGTCAAGGTGGACCCTTGACTGGAAGGGTTGTAAGCCATCAGGCCAAGGAGGTTCCTTGGTCTTGGCTGCTTGGTATCCTGAGTTAAGGTGGACCCTTGACAGGATGTGTTGTAAGCCATCAGGCCAAGGTGGTCCCTTGGTCTTGGCAGTGTTAAGCCATCAGGCCAAGGAAAATCCTTGGTCTTGGCAGTTGAGTATGCCATCAGGCCAAGGAGGATCCTTGGTCTTGGCAGTTGAGTATGCCATCAGGCCAAGGAGGATCCTTGGTCTTGGCAGTTGGTGAGCCATCAGGCCAAGGAAGATCCTTGGTCTTGGCAGTTGGTGAGCCATCAGGCCAAGGAAGATCCTTGGTCTTGGCTATTGTGTATCGGAGAGTCGGGAGTAATGTCCTCATCTTCGGTCTTTGGGGTGACGAGGTGATAGTTGCTTTGCATGTTGGAAGAAAGCTGCTTTCGTAGAGCGAAATGCGATTACATAGAAGCTGCAATCCTATCAACTAAACGAGACAAAAGAAAACAAAAGACCGAGTATAAAAGACCGAAAATAAAGAGCTAATCTATTGCAAAATAAACTAGACTAGTGATAATATTTTCTAAGGTTGTCGGAATGCCATGGATGCTTGAGATCCTTCCCCTCCTTGGTCCTCAATCTGTAGGTCCCTTCTCGGATGACTTGAGTGATGATATAGGGACCTTCCCAATTTGGGGAGAGCTTGTTACATTACGCCTTCCGACCGGTGGCTTCGATCTTTCTAAGTACCCAATCGCCAACTTGGAATACTCTTTTGATGACCCTCTTGTCGTGATATGCCTTGGTCCTTTGCTTGTAATTCACCATCCTCATCTGCGCGGCTAGTCGTTTTCATCTATCGAGGTCAGGTCTAGGAGCCTATTGACCTTGTTGACTTGCTCATCATAATGGGAGTTCCTTCTTGTAGGGATGGCCATCTCTGCTGGTGCCATAGCCTCCGAGCCGAAGGTTAGTGCGAATGGGGTTTCCCGGTTGGCCCCGGGTGGTTGTGCGAACAGCCCATAAAGCTAGGGAAGTTCGTCCAACCATCTACCCTCGCGACCTTCAAGATTCTTGGTGAGGGCGGTTAGGACCGGTTTGTTGGCGGCTTACGCTTGGCCGTTGCCTTGGGGTGCGCTGGCGAAGATTTTGCATGGCGTACTTTGACTCTTCCCAATTCGGTTGTAAATGCCGTGGAAAATTGGAGGCCATGGTCGAAACAATTGTATGCGGAAGGCGAAATCTGCACCGAGATGTTGTCATGAACAAAGTTGATCGCGTTCTCTTCCGTTATCTTGGCCAATGCCTTGGCTTCTATCCACTTGGAGAAGTAATCAACGGCTACTATCACGTACTTGCAATTACCACGGGCGGGTGGGAAGGGTCCAATGAGGTCGATCCCACATATCAAATGGCCACGTAGGTATTACAAGTGTTTGCTCGGCTAACGAGTAGTCTTGGAATGTCGAGAGAACCTTTGGCATTTGTCACATTTTTCGAACATAGGCATGCGCGTCTTCCCTTAGAGTTTGGCCGGTAGTAACCTAGCGATATGATTTTGTCGGCTAAGGTTACGGCCCCCGGGTGTCCGCCGCAAACACCTTCATGTACTTACGCCGGGAGGTTCTCGGTTTCCTTGGGATAGACACACCTTAGCGGGGGCTTCGTGAAAGATCTTCGGTAGAGGACTCCGTTCATCACCACGAATCTTGGAGACCTCTTCTTGATAAGCTTGGCTCGAGCATCATCTTACGGGAGTTTCTCCTTCTCAATGTATTCGATGTAGTCATCGATCCGGCATCTCTCTTCCTCGTCCGAAGCATGACTTGTAATCTTTCATACGCGGGTTCCTCGGCATAAACTACATATGGGTTGGTCTCAGAAGGAACTGCGTCCATGGTGGCTAGTTTGGAGAGAACGTCTGCGACTTGGTTGTCTTCCCTTCCTATACGCTTGAGCTCGAAAAATTCCATTTTCTTCGTCATATCTAGGACCAGGTCTCTATACTTGGCAAGGGTGACATCTTGAGTGTTATATTCTCCCTTCACTTGTTTGACAACAAGGCGGGAGTCACGAAAGCAGCCACCTTAGTTGCTCCATAGAAGGAGGCCAACTCAATGCCAAATATGAGAGCCTCGTATTCGGCTTGGTTGTTAGAGGCGGGAAACTGAAGCGGATGGCATCTTGTATAGTATATTCTCCTTATGGGCTTGCTAGTACTACTCGGCTCCGCTTCTTTCCTTGGTAGGCGATCCGTCCGTATACGGGATCCAACGGTTGGATGGGAGTTCAATGGGAGAGTCTTTTCCTCCGGCGCGTTTTGCTTAGGGAGGTGGGGAGATGCTTTCGCCCATAAAGGCGATCTCGACCATGAAGTCAACCAAAGGCTGTGCTAAGAGGGTCTTCCTTGGTTGGTAAGTGATATCAAACTCCGTTAGAGCGATTGACCAATTAAGGAGACGTCACGAGCCGTCCAACTTGTGAAGGATTTTCTTGAATGGTTCGTTGGTGTAGACGGTGATAGGGTGTGCGAGAAAAATATGCACGCGGCTTCCTTGAAGCAATGACTAGTGCGTATGCTATCTTCTCCCACATTGAAATATCTGCTTTCTACATCGGACGGGGCCTTTGAGACATAGTAGACGGGCTTCGAATTCCTTCATCCTTTCGAACTAAGGCAGTGCTGACAGGCGTGATCGGTGGCGGCTAGGAAGACGTATAGCATCTCACCGGTAGTCGGGTTGCTAAGCAAGGGAGGGGAACCCAAGTACTCCTTCAGCCGGAGGAACGCTTAGAGCATTCGGGAGTCCGGGAGAAGCTCTTGGTACCCTTCAATACCTTGAAGAAAGGCGGTGACTTTTCGGCGGACTTGGCGATGAATCTTCCAAGGGCCGCAATTCTTCCATTAAGTCTTTGGACCTCCTTGATGGTGGTAGGTTCCTTCATGTCAATGAGCGCCTTGATCTTTTAAGGTTTGCTTCAATCCCCTTTGGGAAACCATGAAGCCCGAAATTTCCACTGCGGTAACTCCGAACACGCACTTGCTTGGATTCGGCTTCATGTTGTTTGCTCGGAGGTTGTGAATGGTCTCTTCTAGGTCGGGAACGTGGCTGCCTTCCTTGGTCTTTATGACCATGTCATCAATATAAGCCTCCATGTTTCTACCTATCGACTTGCAAAAACTTGATTTACCATCCGTTGGTAAGTGGCACCGGCATTCTTGAGCCCAAAAGGCATCATGATGTAGCGAAATTCCCCACGAGGTGTTTGAAAGGCGATCTTCTCGATGTCTTCTTTCGCCATTTTATCGATGATAGCACGAGTAGGCATCTAAGAAGGCGAGAGTTTGGTGTCCGAGAAATGGAGTCCACCAACTTGTCGATTACGGGGAGAGGATAAGGCGTCCTTGGGGCGAGGCTTTGTTTAGATCGGTAAAGTCTATGCACATACGCCATTTCCCATTTTGCTTCTTCACCATAACGACATTAGCCAACCAAACGGGGTATTTGACTTCGCGAATTATTCCGGCGAGTAATTTACGCACCTCTTCTTTTATAGCTTCCTCCTTGTCCCTTGCAAAATTTCTCCTCGTTTGGGAGATGGTCTTCGCTAAAGGATCAACTTCTAAGCGGTGGAGGGCTACTTCTTCATTGATCCCCCTCATGTCTTCGACTCTCCAAGCAAAGACGTCGAGAAATTTGTTTTCAAGAGGGATATGATTCTTTCTTTCTCTTCTGTGATAGCTGGCCTCCTAGCTTGATTTTTGTTCGGGATAGTCGGGATTAATGACTACCTCTTCTAGCTCATCTACGAGGCTTCATTTACGGTCCGTCTCGAAATTCCGGGGATTCGATGATGATCTCTACTGATTCTCCTCCCTTCATTGTCGTTTACATTGAGGCCTTCTTCCTCCATAAGTTTATCGATGTACGGAAGATCGTTCTTCCCAGTCATGGTTGGCCCCGAGTTACGGTCATTGACGAGAATGGGGTCTTCCTCGGAGATGGGTAGAACTATGCCTTGGTCATCCGCGGTTTCTAGGACCATAGGCTCTTCTTCCGGTGTGGGTAGAGTTATGCCTTGGTCATCCACAATTTCTAGGACCATAGGTTCCTCTTCCTCACTTTCCCATACTTCACGGATATAGTTCATTCTAGAGCTAGTTTCCGTGGTCTTGTGATTTGGTGATCTTGATGTTCTCCTCGGGCGTATCTATCTCCACGCTTTTTGACTTTTTCGGCTCTTGACAACATGTTCCAAGAAATCTTTGGGGGTTGCCCTCACGCATCCAATGCCGGCACGAGTGGGAAATTTAACTCGTTGGTGAGGAAGGGAGGCTACCATCCCAAGTTTGGCTTGACTTGGAATGCCGATAATCGCATGATAGTCACTAGTCAAATCCATGACTATAAAAGTGACGGTAGCTTTGGCTCGGAAGGGATGATCGCCGACTTCGAGTTCTAGTTCTACGGTTCCCTTTGCTCAACCTTATGGTTGGTGAATCCTTGAAGCCTTCCATGATATGGCTCTAGCGCGGTGTCTTTCAACCCCATTTGTTGGAAGGTGAATAGTCTGAGGATGTCACGGGGAGGCCCCCGTGTCAACAAGAAGTCTTTCGGATTCAACATTGTCAATTCGACCCTTGATGACCAATGAGCTGCTCACGAGTGCTCGACTTCCGCCAACTCATTCGGAGAAAAACTAATGATTTCTTACGCTTTATGGATCAGCGGGGACATGGTATACTTTGCTTAGCTCGTGGATCTGGTCCCTTAGCTTTACGGTGGAGGTCACCTCTTCACGGATCACATGTAGTTTAGCCCTAGGAGGCCTTCGATCTTCATCCTCACTCTTGGAGTCATCTTCGCTCTCCTCTTGCTTCCGCTTTCGCTTGCCATCTTTCTTCATGACATAACGGTCTAACTTTCCCTCGTCAACCCATTGTTGGATTATCTTCTTAAGGGCCCGGCAACCATCGGTGGTGTGCCCGTTGTCCTTGTGAAAATCACGGTATTTGTTCTTGTTGCGGGGATATTTTGGGTGATCGATCGGCGGACGAGGTGGAGGAAGGTTCGCTAGTTTGCATGATTTCGGAGATGGGCTTTGTAAGAGGGGTGAACTCCGGCTTCTCGGTGCTTACGGTTCTATTCTTTCCTTTGGAACCCTTGCCGTTCCCGTTGTCATTACGTCGGGGTTAGTTGCTTCGGGTTCCGTCTTGTCGGCTCCCTTTTCTTTGTCTTGTCTTCGGCCGTGGAAATGGCATAAGCCACTTTGTACAATTCGGCCTTGGAACTAGGTTCCCTGGTGAGAGTTCATAAATGAGGGCAGGATTTTAACCCGAGTTGAAGCAGACTATGACCTCCCTATCGGTGAGGCTTTCTTCGACTTGGTCTGCCATTTTTCGGAACCTATTGTAGTAGGCGAGGGTGGTCTCTCCCTTCCCTTGCTCAATGTTGGCCAAGTCGGTTAATCTCATCTTCCTCTTCCCAGTAGTGGCAAAATGATCTAAGAACATTCTCCTCATGCCCCTCCGGCCAATCGATGCAACCTTTCTTGAGCTCACGGAACCGGAGTGAAAACATTCGGAAAAGGTGCTCGCGAAAGCTTTGCGAGCAAGTCATCGGCGATGGTGAGGAGATTCATGGTTTGTTCAAAACTTTGCACATGGTCCTTGGCGTCGGTGGTTCCGTTATATTTCTCGAAATTTGGGAGCTTGAGGTTAGGATGGGGAGGTGCGGCGGTTATCCTCAAGGAAAACGGACGGGTGGCCCAATCATAATCGTCGTCATTATATTTCTTTCCCCTCTCCATATCATCCGGCCTTTGTTTCAACGGCTCCCATTGCTTTGTTTCTATTTCCTTCTCTTTGCTTGAGCGAGTGCTTCGTTGGGAGCTTACGGCGACTTGTCTTTAGGGCGATCATTCACCCTACTATGCTCCGCTTCATGTCGGTGGCCATCACGTGCGGAGGGCCTTATCACGTCTTGGTTCCGAGAGTCTTGTGCGCAGTATCATCTGTAGGGCTCTGGGGTCCTTGGCCTAGCAAATTCTCGATGCCGAGGACGAGGAGAGTCCGGTCGGCGAGGACGATGAGAATGCGAACGACGAGGACGAGGAGAATCGGCGACGAGCTCGAGGAGACGCGGGACGCCTAGGTGTCATGATGAGGCGAGCGGGGGATAGGCGCCTATTCAAGGCTGAGTCTTGTCCTTAGGTCCTTGGAGTTCACTTCCTCTTCCCTAGGAGTTATTTGGCTTCTCGGGTCGACCACAGGGATCCTTACGCTTCTTGTTATGCCGAGGACGAGGAGAATCCACAGGGCGGCATTGGTAGCTCGGCGGTCTTCGGGGAGGAGCACGATGCTCTCCTGTTCCTTTCTCAAAGGTGGGCCCGTTGATGGTACAATGAAGGGAGCCATGGAATGATCTGGGTCCATTTGCAAAAAGGCGACTTGTGTTTCATACATCCTTTGCAAAGTCTCCATTTGTTTGTGTAACAGGCGTCGGTCGACGGAGTTGAGATCCTCTGCTTGGCCAGGCGTCGGCATTCTTTGTTTTCTTCCTTCACCTTGCTTCCCACGAGCACGAGTAGGACGAGGAAGGTCATTGCCCTCTCCTCGGCATTTGCACGACCCATGGAACGAAGAGTCGTGGCAAGGGGAGGAATGGCATCGGCTTGAGGTAGAGGAGGAGGAGGAGGCGGTGGCTCCTCGGCTCGTGTTTCCCCCATTCACTTGGGTGGGATCCTCAATTTGTAACACTTGTGAATTGTCCGTCCATTATGAATTCACAAAGATTATTAAATGCGAAATTTTCCAAAAATCACAATTTCACGAGAACCGAGATTTATGGCTAAATTTAGGGTAAATTTTAACCAAAACAAACAGCCAATTGTGCAATTTTTCCAACACAAAATTTCAAGCCACAAATTTCGCTTCGGACGTGAACTAGCGGTTTCCGGCCGAATTAATGCGGTTTCCGGTGGAAGTTTACAAATTCGATCGAATCAAGAAACGAGCTGTCGGAGCAAAAATTTCCGATTTCAATCAAGAACAAATCCAACGGAAAATAGCTTCTCGGGCGAGATTTTCCGGGCCAAACAAAGGGTGTTTGAATCGATTTCCCGGCAATGGAACCAATTGATGATGCCAAAATCGTCAAAAACGGCCCAAATCCAAGCGTTGAATGCTCCGGCGATTGCAAGGCACAGAAAATAAGAGAAAACACGTAAACTAAGCGGGCGGATCCGGCTAAAGGCCCTCCCGTGAGAGTAAGTTCACGGTTGATATTAGAGAAATCAAATTGACGAGTTTCTCCAATGTAAAAATGCTTGTCTTAGAATAATGAGCCGTGGGGCTTGTATTTATAGGAATGGATTGATAGAATCCATGTTGGAATGAACTTGTAAAGAGATAAAGATATAATCTTAAGAGAATTATATCCGTTAAGGAGTCATTGTTTGACTTGAATTGATATTAGTAATTGTAATCTGATTGAGTTACAAGCTGTATAATCCTTGTTGAATAAGGATTGTAGCGCTGGCCCAGACGAAGGGAAGACCAGCAAAATGATTTTCCTCGGCCTTTGGCAAATAAGCTAGGAAAATGATTTTGTGCTTCCTCCGTCATTTGGTAAATGGCGGGCACGAGGAAGACTATGCAGCAGGAGAATGATTTTCTATAAGTCTCCTCGTCACTTTGGGATATATGCCGAGCAGAAATAACTTCTCTTTCCTCGGTAATTCCGATATGGCGGACCCCAAAATTGATGATAAGAAGAAGTAGAGATAAATGTTCATCGGCATACGAGGAAGATCTTACTACCGGCCCTAATACTTCCATAATTACAGACAATAACCCTTTGCCCGGTATAGTTGGGCCCAAGTTCGGAGCAAGCCACATGTTCGTAGCTACGGTTTTTATACCGTTCAAAT
>JAFEMH010004139.1:0-225250 GCA_022495995.1 Adenophora triphylla var. japonica | reverse complement strand
GCTAGGTCGAGTCCGTCTTCGGCAGCGCTCCCGCTAGGTCGAGTACGTCTTTGGCAACGCTTCCGCTACGTTGAGTCCGTCTTCGGCAATGCTTCCGCTAGGTCAAATACGTCTTCGGCAACGCTTCCACTAAGTCAAGTCCATCTCCGGCAACCCTCCCGCTAGGTCGAGTCTGTCTCCGACAACGCTTCCGCTAGGTCGAATACGTCTTCGGCAACGCTTTCGCTAGGTCGAATACGTCTTCGGCAATGCTTCCACTGGGTCGAATACATCTTTGGTAACGCTTCCGCTGGGTCGAGTCTGTCTTCGGCAACGCTTCCGCTAGGTCGAGTCCGTCTTCGGTAACACTTTCGCTAGGTCGAGTCCGTCTTCGGCAACGCTTCCGTTGGGTCGAATCCGTCTTCGACAACGCTTCCGCTAGGTTATGTCCGTTTTCGGCAACGCTTCTGCTAGGTCGAATACCTCTTCGGCAATGCTTTCGCTAGGTTGAGTCCGTCTTCGGCAACGCTTCCTCTAGGTCAAGTCATTCTTCGGCAACGCTTCCGCTAGGTCGAGTCCGTCTTCGGCAACGCTTCCGCTAGGTCGAATACGTCTTCGACAACGCTTCCGCTAGGTCGAATACGTCTTCGGCAACGCTCCCGCTAGGTCGAGTCCGTCTCCGACAATGCTTCCGCTAGGTCGAATACATCTTCGGCAATGCTTCCGTTAGGTCGAATACGTCTTCGGCAACGCTTCCGCTAGGTCGAGTCCGTCTTCGACAACGCTTCCGCTAGGTCGAATACGTCTTCGGCAACGCTCCCGCTAGGTCGAATACGTCTTCGGCAACGCTTCCGCTAGGTCGATTCCTTCTTTGGCAACGCTCCCGCTAGGTCGAGTACGTCTTCGGCAATGCTTTCGCTAGGTCGAGTATGTCTCCGACTACGCTTCCGCCAGGTTGAATACATCTTTGGCAACACTCACACTAGGTCGAATATGTCTTCGGCAACGCTTCCCTAGGTCGAATACGTCTTCGGCAACGCTTTCGCTAGGTCGAATACGTCTTCTACAATGCTTCCGCTATGTCGAGTCCGTCTTCGGTAACGCCTTCGTTAGTCGAGTCTACCTTCGACAGCAAAAATGCGGTGGGAGGTCCATTCGTTTGACCGCTCCTTTCCCCCGCAAGACCTGAACTACGACCGGCTTGATTCCCAAATGGGATACATAGGAATCCTTTCATTATGGGTCCAGCCATTCGACCGCCTGGGTCACCTCCTCACCCATCTGGATAAATTTTTGCCAGATTGGGATCCTCATTTTGTCGACGACCCCACTTCCCCTGGAAGTACCATCGCCGAGGGGCTACTGTAAGTACCCAATCTGGGTCATTAATGTTCCTTCAGCCCAAATTAGTGATTTATAATCATTTAGGGGCATTTTGGATATTATTTTGACAATTTGAATGAGGAAAGACCTCTTAGGAATAAAAAAATATACAAAATCACGCTGATATTTGTCATTTCCAATAAAAAAAAAGGAATATTGACAAAGAACAAAATGTCAAAACTGCTTTTCTGCACAGGACAGGCACGCCTGCTTGGGTCATCCGTGCGGACAAGATTGCACCTACAATCTTATCCACGCGGATAAGATCAGCATCCAACAACCCTATAAATTTAGCCCTTCTCTCTCAGTTTCAGAAGGCCAAAAATTCGTAAAACCTACTGTTACTCTGTCAAAATTCCCTCTCAAACAGCCCTCAACACTCTCACCACCCAAATTCCACACCAAATTCAATACCAAATCCACCCCAAAACCACTTCCAAGTCATTGAAACCTTCAAATCCTAACCACAAACCCAAGAAAAATTGGTAAACCCTCAATCTCTTCACTCATATCTCCCTCATTCATACATATTCATACCATGTAGTTTAGTTTTCTCCTTTTGTTCTCCCTTCTCCCTCTTATCCCAAGGATTCAAGAGGATCTCCATGGAACCCGTTTCCATGGATGATCCTCCAAAATGATCCACATCCCTTTTCATTTTATGTCATTTCCCCACTCCCCTTTTTATATTTCTTGGTACTTGCTTGTTTGACCTAGAAGATGGTCATCTTGGAGCTCATCTCCATGGATGACCACTTCAAATGGTCCATATTTCATGCTCCTTTACATGTTTAGTTTTATTTGCTTCCTTGACCTTAATATGGTCATCTTGGAGTCAATCTCCATAGATGATCATCTCAAATGGTCACATTATTTACATTCCTTGCAAATTCCCCTCCCCTTGTCTAAGATGCTCACCTTGGAACATTTTTCCTGGATGAACATCATCTAGACACACAAAATGGGTCACACAAGATGTATAAGATACACTTGAGTACAGGTCTCAAGGTTGGTCTTCCTATGACCACCTTAGAGACCTTCCTCTAAAGTTGATACATCTTGACCTAACTCCCTTGTCAACTTACTTTTTATGTCAAAAACCCCCCACTCCCAAGCAAATGAAATGCTCACAAAGTCCCAATGTACCCCCGGAATGACTTGATTAAGTGGATTTCATCACTTATGACCACTAATCCAAGTCTAGGGAAAGAGAGGACAAGCGTGGATGCCAAAAATCCAAATCCCCTTTTACTTTCTGTCTTTCAGTTACAATTCCAGTTAAGGCCTGTAAATCTAGTTAACTTTCTGGAAATTACAATGACTAAACTGGAAACTGTAAAATATTGACACTGCAGGTTAGCCCGCGCGGATAAGATTGCACAACAATCTAGTCCATGCGGATGATATTGTCATTGGCAAACAATCTCTCAATTTTCTGTTATTTTTAGTTTAATCCCCGTTTTCAAACTGTTTTTCAGTTCAGTCCCTAAAAACCCAATTATTTTCAGAAAATCCCTTTTAAAACTCACACACACACACAACAAAATTTCTCAAGTAAGGAAGACTCGTCGTACGAGGCATTCCGGGTGAACACTAACGTTCTTCTCGTAATGTAACGTGACCTCCGAACTCATTTTCTCTAAATATTGGGTATTTTTCAAAGTTTTGGCCCTTAAACTAAAAACGACGTGGCGACTCCGAAAAATGATTTTTTCCAAAACAATTCCCAAAACAAAAAAAAGTAAAAAGGAAAAAAATCGCGGATGCACATCATCACGGGTGCAAATGGGTCTTTCGCATCAAGTACAACCCTGACAATACAATTCAGAAATACAAAGCTCGGCTTGTAGCCAAGGGCTTTCAGTAACAACCCGGTGTTGATTACACTGAAACCTTCAGTCCCGTTGTCAAACCCGCTACTGTCAGGCTCCTTCTCTCCATTGCCATAACCAACCGCTGGCCTCTCCGTCAGCTTGATGTCAACAATGCCTTTCTTCAAGGCTCACTCTCTGAATCCGTTTTTATGAAACAACCCCCCGGCTTTGAGGACTCCACTAACCCCTCTCACATTTGTCATCTCTCTAAAGCCATCTATGGTCTCAAACAAGCACCTCGAGCTTGGTTCCAAGAACTCAAAACCTACCTCACCACTTATGGCTTTCACCCCTCCTTAGCCGATCCCTCCCTCTTTATATTCAACAAAACACCAACCCCAATATTTCTTTTGGTTTATGTTCATGACATCATTGTCACCGGACCGTCGCCCACACTCCTTCAGTCATTCATCACTAGCTAGTCCAAGCGTTTCTCTCTCAAAGATCTTGGCCCTCTATAATATTTCTTGGGTGTTGAGGTTGTCTCCAACAAAAATGGTATCCTCCTTTCCCAAACAAAATACATCCATGATCTCACCCGTCACAACATGATTGACTGTAAACCACTCCCCACCCCTATGGTCACATCACCACCCCTTCTGAGATCTACTACCACTCCCGCTATTGAACCCACTTTCTATCGTGCTATTGTTGGTGGTCTTCAATACTTGTCATTTACTCGCCCTGACATTGCCTTCTCAGTGAACAAACTTGCAAAGTTCATGCAAAATCCCCAATCATCTCACTGGGTTGCTCTCAAGCGGCTCCTCCGCTACCTTCATGGCACTAAGCACTTGGGTCTCCAGATTTACTCTGCGTCTTCCCCCTCTCTTCATGCATTTTGTGATGACGATTGGGTTGGTGACAAGGATGATTTTGTGTCCACTTCTGGTTTTTTTGTTTACTTCAGGCGTAACTCGGTTACTTGGTCCTCCCGCAAGCAACGTGCTCTTGCCCGCTCTACCACTGAGGCCGAATTTCGTGCCATTGCTGACACCACTACTGAGATTACTTGGGTTCGAAACCTGCTTATTGAGCTTGATATTTCACTTACTTCTCTGCCAGTCATATATTGTGACAACCTTGGTGCCACAACTTATTCAGCAAACCCGATTTTTCACTCTCGAATGAAACATGTGGCTCTCTCGTTTCATTTTGTCCCGCGTGAACTGGAGTTGTCCCAGCTCTCTCCGTGCAAGACATTGTTGCAGTAATGACCAACTTGCTGATGTTCTGACGAAACCACTATCTCGTCTACGCTTCAATCAATTCATTTTCAAGATTGGTCTTCTCCAAGGATCGTCCATCTTGCGGGGGCATATTAAGGATTTTACGGAATCTCCTCCTAAAGTTTCCTAAAGTTACTTGTTTGACTTTCTCTAGATTATTCCTTGTCAATATCCTCATGTATTTAGATTAGGCAACTAATTATTTGCATTATAATTAGAATAAGGAAACTCCTTCTCCTTATTAGAATAAGACTCCTTTTCCTTATTATAATAAGACTCTCTCTTGTATATATACTAGGCTACTACCCGTGCGATGCACGATTTTTTAAATTTTGTCATTTGAAATATAAAATCTTTATTTTAATGAACATTTAAGTGATTTTAATAAAATAAATACTTAAATTCTTTTATGATCTTATTATACTAAGTTTAAATATGAATTAGAACTTGTTGTTTGAAAGTAAGATATATTAATTTCTCAAAAAATGAGCAATTACCATGTATTTTTTAACAATAAAGACACGTTTATATAGAATGAATGGGTATTAAAAAGTCATATCTAAGAAAAAATATAAAAAAGTCTTACCGTAAATATAACAACAAAAATGAAATTTTGTTTGTTTCGTAATAAAAGAAAAATATTGGATAAGTTATTTTAACATAAAAATATGATGCCAATAGAAAAATAGTTAAATAGGGAGTTTTGAATGTTTGGTGAGGCAAATACGTAGTTTAAAACTGAATATAAGAAGTATCATTTTCAAATTGAAAAAATAAAAGATTATTCATGAATATTAAAAATAGAAATTTTATTTTTAAATGTTAAATATTTAATGAACACCACATTAACCTCTAAAATTGATTTTTTTAGAATTGAATATTATTAGGTGTATGTAAATTGGTTAAGTTGAATAATTAAAAGAAAATAACTGAAATTAATTAATTGTTCAATGTGCAATTATATTTATTTGAGCATGTAAATTAGTTAAATTGAATAACTTAAGTAAAGTGAGAGGGAGTATTGGTATGAGAAACAATAATTAATATGGATGCATAAATATTTTAAACTAATTGATTAAAGCTGAGTAATTAATTGAATTAATGAGTGATGATGTCAACATGTATTTTGGAGGAAATTTTTTTCATCAGAAGCAGCCAAGTGTCCAATGATGACATCAGCGATTATTTTTTAGTAGATAGTAATAGAAAATAGATGAGTGAAGATGTCAACATGTGTTTTGGAGGAAAATTTTTTCATCTGAAGCAGCCAAGTGTCCAATGATGACATCAGCGGTTATTGTTTTAGTAGACAGTTATAGAATAGATAATAGATAGATTAAGAGTTTGTGAATAAACAACCCAAGGGTTTTCTCATCCATGAAAAACTCATCCAACATGAACTTATCCAATTCAAACTTCCAAATGAACCGTTACAGTATTTCACAATTAACTCCATCACTAAGAACAAACATTCAATTAATTAGTCAAACCAAACGATACCTCTTCAAATCTAACTCCAAACTAACACCTTGTTAGAAGTTAAAAGAAAAATTGTCCCTCTCCAATGAATGGGGTGGTGAACTAACTAACCAACCCAATTAAATGTTCTTTTTGTTGCGGTCAACATGCACACACCTACTAGCCCTTATCTCTCTTCACCTATATAAACTTGCTTCCATCTTGTGGTTTCTTGCACAGATCAATCAACAAATTTTCTCTCATTTTCCTTCGCTTCCCTTCATTTTCTTGATTAAGAATGGCAGGAAATCTTGATGTTGAAGTTGAGGTTAAGTCTTCTGTGGACAAGTTCTGGGATGGCATAATGGATTCTGTCAATGTCTTTCCCAAATCCTCTCCTCAAGTGTACAAGAACATTCAAGTTCTTGAAGGTGATGGCAACTCTGTTGGCTCTATCCGCATGGTTCACTTTGGTGAAGGTAAGATTCTTTGACTTTCTAATTCACTACTCCCTCCATGGCTCTGACCCTGAAAAATAGTCAAATTTAACAAAACAAGTCAAATATTTTAGTTGTCCCAATCCGTCCCGGCACAAGTGAGACTAATGGGTCAATCTTTATTCATTAGTCTCACTTGTCTTGGGACGGAGTGATATAAGTTGATGCCAATGCAAAATGCTTGGGACGAAATTTTCTAAAATCTCATGTACCATTTTTGTGCGCCACTAGCTGATCAACGGATATGCGATCATTCGTGGGCCATGATGATGATGGTGATGTCAGTCTTAATAATCCATAATGTTGGCACACGACGAAAGTGCTACAAAAGATTTTCTCTCAATATGTTTCCATACATGTACTCTAAAGAAACTTGGATCATATCAAGAGGTTGGTAAATGAATTTTTTTACAGGGTCAACCCTCATTCAATCTGCAAAAGAACGTATTGAAGCTGTAGATACGGAGAAGAAAACAGTGGCTTACAGCGTAATTGAGGGGGATCTTCTCAAGTTTTACAAGACATTCAAGGCACATACTGAGGTGACTCCAAAGGGAGATGGAAGCTTGGTTAAGTGGCTCTGTGAGTATGAAAAGGCGAGCGATGAAATTCCTGACTAAGATACTATCAAAGATAATGCAGTCAAGTTCTTCCATGAGCTTGATGCTTATCTTCTCAAGGCATAGAAATTTTCGAGTGTTGGTTTTCCCTTTATTTCCATAAATAAATTGCAGATTTGTTCTGCATTTCTTTATTATGTTAAATGTATCAGTTGTTATTTATATGCTGGATTTTCATTATGAAATTACATTTATCTTTTCATTTCTTTTGCATTTATCGTTTTATATCATAAATTCATAAAACAAGAAGATATACATGAATTTTGTACATATGAGGTCATGTGTAACTCACACGACATCCACAGATCCATTCGCTCATTTAGATCAGCGAATGAAAGAGTGACATGTGTCAGAGATAGCGGGGACCTCCCACTGTTTTCCCTAATTGTGGTAGATAGGCCTCATGCACCCGTACACGATTAGGCCAAGCGGCTAACTTTACATTCCTCCCAAAGCGACTTTAAGGATATTTTAAAGGAACATGAACCCCAGCGTTACTAAAGCGAAATGATGCATAGTAACCGTTTCAGATAGCGGGGAATTTGAGGAGGCAAGTGATGAGATTCATGAGCTGAGCGCTATGATCAAAGATAGTATAGTTCAGTTCTACCATGGCCTTGATGCTTATCTTCTCAAGGCATAGAAGTTTCAATATCTTGATTCGCCCCATTAAATTGCAATTTTGTTCTGCAGGTCTTAATAAAAGCTGTGTTTAATGTATCTATGTTATTTCTATGCTATAAATTTGCATTCATCTTTTGATTTCTTTTGTTCCTTTTGTAAGGTGCATAGGACATTAGGCAACTACAACTCATCAGTAATAATATTCCCTCCTTCCCACTCGAAAAGGCACAAAATTGGCCTAGTACATGGGGATCAAGTGTTGTGAGTATAAAAAGTGAGGTAAGAAAGAGAAAGTGTGGTAGAAAATAGTAAGTTGATAGTTATTGTGAGTATGACAAGTGATCCCATGAATAAAGAGGTATTAAAAAGTTTCCGTTTTGAGAGTGTGCCTTTTTAAATGGGACACCCAAAATGAAATTTTGCGACTTTTCAAGTGAGACGGAGGGAGTATATACAATTGTGGCTGCCAAAGTAGATTCTTGTTTTAAGACAGAACACTAGGATGAAGGTTGAATGTGAAATAAAGTTTAGTGCAATGCATACATTTGGATCTATACACCAAGTAGGTATATTTTTTTTCATTATACACTGCACATCAAAATCCATTCTGATGTAAAAGAGTTAAAAAGGTAAACCTAATAATACTTCATTTTATTTGCAAATCAAACTTCCTCAAGGAACACTAACTAGGAAAACAGGACATAAATTGGGACAGAGGTAGTACTAAAAAGGACATTTATAATCAAAGGTACTTGCACGAAGGTTCCCGTGCTATTGTTTCGATTTGTTTCCCGAGCTAAACTCCATGTATATGTGGTGAGGGTCTCGTACATGCTAGCGAAGCAGAACGATATACAGAACCCAGTTGCCATAATAGTTCTTGTAGTTTCATAGGATACAGGCTATCTATAGTATAAAACAAAGGGGTGTTTTGAACAGTAGTATGAATAGTTCCACTTGCCGAAATTCCCATTTTGCCCTCACTATTTTGTCCCTTTCCCATTTTGCCCTTAAAAAAAAAAAATTTAATTTAAAAAAAAATTAAAAAAAAAACAAAAAAAAAAAAAAAAACAAAAAACGTGGCCTTGGACACGGGCTTAGGCTAGTAAGAATATATAAAAGGAATGCATCAAAATGATGCACAGAACCAGCCGCCTGAGTATCTTCCAAAGGGAAGAGGCTTTAAGGACATTTAAAAAGGAACACCAACCCACGACTTTGCTAAGCATAATGACACACAAAACCCAATCATCATAATAGCCCCGAGTGGTTTCCAAAGGGAACAGGCTTGAATGACACACACTACACAGAACCAAGTTGCCATTAGAGTAGTTTCGAAAGCAAAAGTGGATTTAAGGTTATTTAGAAGGAACACGAAGCCCAGCGTTGCTAAAAAAAATGATACACACAACCAGTTGCCATAATAGTCTTGAGTAACTTCTAAAGGGGATAGACTATAAGGATATTTTAAATGAACACTAACACAACTTTGCTAAAAGCATAAATTAGAAAAGAAAAGGAAGCTAGCAAGGAACGCATGAAATATTAAACATAGGATTTAAGAATTCATACTAGAGAAGAAGAAAAAGGTACCGGGAAAAAGCTAAAAGAAATCATTCCCAATTCAAACTTCTATATAAACAGTTATAGTTAGGGGTGAGCAAATATTCCCAAGAAAATCTGAATTACCAAAACAAACTTCCGACGGTATCCCAACTATTCTTGGTGAGGCTCTCTCCCTCTCTCAGTCTACGTTTCTCACTTCCTCTCTCTCGCTCCCTATATATATGTATTTATTATACTCCGTCCATCTCATTTGACAAGTCAACGTTTTTATGAATCATGTTTTGTTTGTTTGAACTTTATTAATATTGCACTATAATTATTGCTATTTACAAAAACGAGACTATTTTTTAGGACGGACGAAGATGAAAGTAAGACAGTTTTTTTGGGTACATGTCATTTAGATGTGAACCTATTCAAGTCAAACTGCAAACTAATACCAAATCATCCTTGTTGCTGTGTGTTTTATTACATGTCTCTCACCAGTAAATGATGTTTATGTAGTGATCAACACCAAGTTAATGCATAGACCTATTTCAATTCTATACATTTTTCTCTCGTTAACTTTCTTTGATTTTCCTTGCTTTAGAATGGCGGGAAATATTTATATTGAAATCGAGTTGAAATCTTCTGTGGACAAGATCTGGGATGCCTTAATGGATTCTGTCGACCTCTTTCCCAAAGTGGCTCCTCAAGGGTACAAGAGCATTCAAGTTCTTGAAGGTGATGGCAAGTCTCTTGGCTCTGTCGTTTTCGTGCAGTTTGGTGAGTCTCTGATCTAGAAAATCGTTTAATTTGACTAGTAAAATATTTTACCCTAGCATTGTGATACAAGTTACTCCCAAGTACCAGTGTGAAAATTACACTTTGATTGCCAGTGTTCCCGTAAATGGAATCTTCAGCACTCTTTCATCACAAATTACAATCATTTCAAGAATGATTTTGGTTTTTACAGGGTCACCCCTCATGAAAACTTTGACGGAAAGGATTGAGCGTCTAGATGCTGAGAAGAAAATAATAGTGTACAATGTATTTGACGGAGATTTTCACAAGTATTGCAAGACATTCATAACGTACCTTGAGTTGATTCCAAAGGGAGACGGGTGCTTGAATAAGTGGATGTGTGAGTTTGAGGAGCCAACTGATGAGATTCATCATCTAAGCGCTATGATCAAAGATAGTATTGTCCAGTTCTTCCACGACCTTGATGCTTTTCTTCTCAAGGCATAGAAGTTTCAATATCTTGATTTGCCCTCTGTTTCAACAAATAAATCGCAGTTTTGTTCAGCATGTCCTAATAATAGATGTGTTTAATGTATTTGTGTTATTTCTATAATTTAAATAAATAAATTTGTTTGTTTTTTATATTGTGATTTCTTGAGTGGAAGGTAGAACCCACTTGGCAACTTTGTTGCTGAGCATCTTCTGAGAGTCTCTCTCTCTCTCTCTCTCTCTCTCTCTCTCTCTCTCTCTCTCTCTCTCTCTCTCTCTTTCTTTCATTTTCTTTGCTTAAGAATGGCAGGAAATATATATATTGAAATTGAGTTGAAATCTACTGTGGACAAGATCTGGGATGCCTTAATGGATTCTGTCGACCTCTTTCCCAAAGTGTCTCCTCAAGGGTACAAGAGCATTCAAGTCCTTGAAGGCGATGGCAAGTCTCTTGGCTCTGTTGTTTTGGTGCATTTTGGGAAAGGTGAATACTCTATATGTTGACTTTTTTATCAACGACTCACTACAAGTCTCTGATCCAAGAAAATAGTTTTATTTGACAAGTCAAACAATTTCACGATTGATTGTATATTGGTAATTCTTATAGTTCACATGAACAGCTACAATTTTTTTTTTTTTAGAGAAGCCAAATTGTAGAAGTTAATCATAACCTACATATTTACATTGGAAAAGAACAACAATGCAAACTCAAAAATATGTAGTCTTGGGCACTTTCATCACAAATTTTGATCATTTTAAGAGGTTGATGAATGAATTTGGTTTTTACAGAGTTCCACCTGATGCAAACGTTGAAGGAAAGGATAGAAGCTGTAGATGCCGAGAAGAAAACAATAGTGTATAACATATTCGACGGGGATTTTCACAAGTATTGCAAGACATTCAAGACACACCTTGAGGTGACTCCAAAGGAAGATGGGAGCTTGATTAAGTGGCTGTGTGAGTTTGAGGAGGCAAGTGATGAGATACCTCACCTGAGCTCTATGATCAAAGATGGTATAATCAAGTTCTTCCATGGCCTTGATGCTTATCTTCTTAAGGCATAGACATTTCAATATCTTCATTTTCCCTTTATATCCATAAATAAATTGCAGTTTTGTTCTGCAAGCCTTACGAAAAAGTTGTGTTTAAAGTATCATATGTTATTTATATGCCAGATTTTCGTTGTAAGTTCATAACTTTGCATCCGTAAATTTTATCTTAATTTTTTTTTTTTTTTTTTTTTTTTTTAAGGTTGGATGCTGCATATATATATAGGACATTAGGTAGAAACTAGCAACACCTTATCGGTATCTACAACAGATCTGAACGCTGCACGGCCTTGATTGGTGGAGGTGGGTGTAAGTACCCCAATCCGGACCGCTCTCCATCCGAGCATACGGGATTGGGTAATTTCAATGGGGAGTGAAAATGACGATTGTGTCCTTAAAACAAAAGCCAAAGGCCAAGATAACGACTGCTATGGCCTGGTTCTTATTTACAACAACTTGTCCAAGACAATTCATTTACTGTCCTTCCTTTAATACTAAAGGGGGACCATTTAAAGTGACAGGCATTATTGCCATTGGCAATTTGCCAACAAGCTGGCAAGAGGAAAAACTAATTGAGAAATGAAAAGTGTCGGTATGAAAATATAAGGTTACTAAAGAAGGTCCCTTTGAGTTTGAAACATTTACTATCTAACCATAGTACTTTGTTTAATATAACGAAGACCCCCTCATTATTTATCAACACTGTTTTGTTTAATCCCGGAACTAATAATTTAATTTAATAGGCATCAAAGGAGGTCTTTATTTTCAGAAGTAAATCAAATGGACATTTTACAAATCTTAAGATACCCACATCCACATAAAATTAAATAATATTCAATCAACTTAATACACAATTTCTCCAAAATCACAAGCAACTATCATATAGTATACATATTTACTTATTTAACCTTTTTAATATTAAAGTAAATATACAATACCAATGGTCGAAGGGCAGTGGAAGTGATTGGGTAAAGTCAACTGTTGGACTAAGGATTGAGTTATTGTCCACTGTTTGATTCATTAATATGTAAGTATGGGTTTCTGTGGAATTTTGCATCTTGTTTGGACTTTTATAGGTTTGTTACGCCGCCCAGGGTTCTAGAGTCCATGACTCCTAAGTTAATTGCAAATCAGTGTGGGCGTGAGCCTCTTTCCTTGTAGGTTCCTTGGCCCATCAAAATTGAAACTTTTTGAAAAGAGAAGGGAGGACTTGTAGACTTGACTTCAGCTACAAAGGGAACCAAGATTTCAAAAGGTCACAAGTCACAACTCTTTAAACAAGAAAAATAGCAAGAGTGATTCCTGCAATTTTTGTGTTTTCTTCTCACGGGCGAAAATGGCTATATTAGTGGTAGAGTTGGTGGCAAATCAGTTGATTTCCCTCCTGGCCAATGAAGCTCAATTGCTGGGAGGTGTCAGTGGAGAAGTCAATCGACTTAAAGACGACTTAGAGAGCATCAAATCCTTCCTCCATGATGCAGAATCAAGAAGTTCAAGTGATAAAGGAGTCAGAACATGGGTAAATCAAGTTAAAGATTTAGCTTATGACATTGAAGATGTCCTCCAAGAGTTCATGATTCGAATTGCACAACCTCAAAGGCAGAAGGGTTTCCTTCAATCAATCCACAAAGCTTATTTCTACTTCCGCCAAATAAGAGCTAGGCACTACTTGGGTGTTCAAATAAAACGGATCAAGATAAACATCAAAGCCATTTCAGAGAGGAGGGGAAATTTTTCATTTAAGCGAGCAGATGGAGGAACAGGTGGTTCTAGTACTATGTCAAAACCGCTATCATGGCATGATCCTCGCAGAGCTTCTCTTTTCATTGATGAATCTGAATTGGTGGGAATTGAGAACCCAAAAAAGATATTGACAGAATGGCTTGTAGAAGGGGATGAAAAGCTTACCTCAATCTGTGTAGTGGGAATGGGTGGCGTTGGAAAAACGACTCTGGTGAAGAAAGCATACGATAGTGCGGCTGTGAAAAGGAATTTCGATTGTCAGGCATGGATAACTGTGTCCAGATCCTTCACGGCGGTCGAGCTGCTGAAGGATGCATTGAAGGGATTTCTGGAGGCAACAAAGCAGCCAGCTCCTCAAGGAATTGAAGCCTTCAGTGACCTGCAACTGGTTGACTTGCTCAGGAATCACCTGCAACAGAAAAGGTATGTCATAGTTTTTGATGATGTATGGGACATAAATGCTTGGGAAGCAATAAAATTTGCTCTCCCGGAATGTGATTGTGGTAGTAGAGTAATTTTCTACGACACGAATAGGTGATATAGCGACATCTGTAGAAACTACGAGTATCAAAGTTTACCATTTACAACCTCTAACTGAGAAAGAGGCATGGGGTCTGTTTTGTCAAAAAGCCTTCCGAGGGGTGGACAAGGGTGTATGCCCTGATGATCTAGAAGAGATGTCGCGAAATATCTTGAAAAAGTGTGGGGGATTACCACTTGCTATTGTCATGATAGGTAGTTTGTTGTCAAGGAAGAATAAAACAATTTTCGAATGGATGAAAGTCTATCATGGCCTTGCCTCTGAAATGAAAACAGATAGTAGCAGCCTTGGAAGTCTTCGGAGAATACTTCTACTAAGTTACAATGATCTGCATTACTACCTCAAATCTTGTTTCTTGTACTTTGCCGTGTTCCCAGAGGATCACATGATTAGAAGAAGGAAGCTGATCCGGCTATGGGTTTCTGAAAGGTTTGTTGAAGAGAAACAAGGGCTTACAGCAGAGGAGGTTGCAGAGAACTACCTCAATGAGCTTGTCAATAGGTGCATGATCGAGGTGGTGGAGATAAATGATTTCAACAAAGTTCAGATTTGTAAGCTTCATGATCTTATGCGAGAGATTGTTCAATTAAAGAGCCGGGAAGAGTCCTTTGTAACAGTAGTAGATAAGGAAGACATGACACCACGTGAGAAAATTCGTCACCTAGCAATCCATCTTGATAACGCAAACTTCTCAGCAAATATAAATAAGTCTTGCCTTAGAACCCTCTTGGTATTTGCACCAGCGAATCCTTCGATCTACTATCAGCCGGGAATTCGGTCCGATTACAGATTTTTAAGGGTTCTGGATTTAGACTTCGCTCGAATTTCCCAACTCCCACTTGAGGTGGCTGAATTGACTCATTTGAGATATTTAAGTCTAAAATATACACAGATAGAAAAGCTTCCAGAGACCATAGGAAAACTATCCAGCCTGGAAATACTGGATCTCAAAGGAACGCCTATACTAAGTCTGCCTACAGGTATCTTAAAGCTGAAGAATCTTGTAGAGTTACAGAGCTATCGCTATCAGTTCAGAACATCACCCTTTTTTGCTGATACGTGTGGGATGACAGTTCCTGAGAGAATAGGAAAATTGACAAGTTTACAAAAGTTTGGTTCCATAGAAGTGCAGGAGGGTAGTGACACAGTGAAAGAATTGGGAAAGCTGACTCAGCTGAGGAGGTTGGGCATTCTTCAACTAAGAAGAGAATATGGGAAAGAGCTTTGTTCTTCATTGGAGAAGATGAGACACCTCACGTCTCTATACATGGTTTCAATCAACAAGATGGAACTTCTAGAACTGGACCCTCTACCAAATCCCCCAATGTTTCTTCAGCGTCTGTACCTCAAATGTAGTTTGACAGCTTTGCCTGAATGGGTTCCTTCGCTCCGCTACCTTTCCAAATTAATTCTGGAAAACTCTAATCTAAATGCTGATCCACTGGAAGCCCTTCAGACACTGCCAAATTTAGTGGTACTTGATATTCGTGCAGCTTATAATGGACAAGAATTATGCTGTAACTCTGGTGGTTACCCGAAGCTCAAGAAACTTGGTCTTCATCAAATTGAGAAATTAGAGAGCGTGCGGTTGGAAGAGGGAGCTATGTGCATTCTTAGTGAGATTCAGATTTCGTGTCCTGAGCTGAAAACGGTGCCTTCAGGAATTGAACATCTGATGCAACTGCAAGAACTGCTCCTGTTGGAAATGCCTCAAAAGTTCTTGAATACAATAGAACAGTCGCATGGTATTGACTTTTGGAAGGTTCAGCATATTACGACACTCAAGCATATCTATCTGACAAGAGGAAGATGGAAAACTGAAATTCTATCTGGATTCGAGCCACAAAGAGTTTCAAAGAGAATAATACTAAGTTGAGCTGAAGTTATAGGCCAGAGTGTTGACAAGCAGCAGTTGATCCCAGCATAAAGCTTAGAATGAGTTCGTGTATTATAGTTCATCATAAGTTTGTTAAATAAGAGTGTTATCATAAGTTAAATCAGTGTCTATGCAGGTTAATCTAGTTTAATTTGTTCTTTGGGTTATTTTGTAATTTTGAATCTTCACTGCCTTTTCTAACAAGCTTCAGAGAGATTCATTAAATTGAAATTGCGACAAATAATCTTTCCAAAGTTTGTTAATGTGCTCTCTTTGTACTCCACATAGTGTTTCAACCCAATCCATCCCTCTCAGTATCACTTAGCACCACCAATGCTCCCCTTATGCCCGAGCACTGACAAGTAGGACCACTACAATATTGCTTTAAAACAAAGCATGGCATCGCTATCGAATTTTGTATTTACCTAACAGGATTATGCAATGCATATTGTGTTGCGGCATGTTTATATAAGAACAATCACTCTATTGAATATCATTATATAATGACATGAAATCTTTCAGTCCGCACAAGAACAACAAAAGTGCATAATATCAACATTTATTTTCTTCTATACATTCTTACTCTTCAAGGTGCAGTCTTTTAACATGTAGTAATCACTCTAAGCCTTGCAATCATAGCATTTGGAACTTTACATGCCCATTTCTAGATACAGAAGCTAACAAGGCCATTTTAAGCAACATAGTAATAAAGAATGTAATTGATTGTTAGCAATGAAACAAAGCCCGTACCTTATTTAACTTCATATGCTCATTTCTTGATGAAGGAAAACAAGGCCATCTTAAGTACCAATGTAAGTATTCATGAAAACCAACCATTTGAATGCATATCAACGAAACAGAGGCGGCCATCTCTGCATTCATACATCCCAGATCCTCTCTGTTGCAATCTGCAGCCTAGTGATGCATGTTACCAAAATATAAGTGGGTTTCAAGTTTTATTTACTTGTGATTTGTGAACAAGAATTATATGAACAGGTTGTGTGTGATCCAGAAACTCAGTTCTTTGTTGAGGCATTATATCGAACAGGTTGAAGCATGTGATCAAACAAGACGGCGGAATTTTTTGAATGAGTGGTGATCAGATCAACTACTTAATTGGGTAAGCTTTTACAAAGATAGTAACAATATGATTCTATGGACTACTTTTACTTTAACAACAAAAAAGATAATTTTCATGGTTGTTTGCATTGAAATGGACGTACCACCGTCCTTACAGTAACATCAGTGGAAGATAAAAGAGAGAAAAGTTATATCAGTGGAAGATAAAAGAAAGAAAAGTTAATATGATAACTACTAAATGAATTGTACAAGTTACTTTGACATCAGAAACTATCACTTTTTATACTACTAAAATTCCCAACAACTACTTCCTTCTGTTACACCAAACAATCGGGAAGTCCTCCGGTCAGTAAATTGCTTGAGATGTCAAGGAAGGACAAGGCCGCATCACTTAAGTGGCATAAGAAAGAGAGCATTCCTGAAAACTTATTCCTTGAAAGATTTATTGATACCAAAGTTTAAGGAAACAGTGGTATCGGGCCCACAAAATTGTTTGAACTCAGATGGGTTAAGCGCTAGAGATTTGATAGTAAGTTGTTTACTTTGACCCTTGACAAATCATTTGCAAATGAAGCAGTAAGAAGGAATCTTAGAGGTCTATTATCAATCAACCAATATTAAATCCTTTGTGTTTCTTTCTTTAGTAAAAAAATAAAAGACGATGTTGGGTGTTGTAGTTTTTCTAGTGTTGTTGTGTGTAAGTCGTGTTAGTGCCAGCTTATCCCTTAGTTTTAAAAATGGTTCTAATGAAATCATTCGTTGCATTGATAAGGAGAGACAAGCAATTCTTTTTTTTTGCAAATGAAGTAGTAAGAAGGAATCTTAGAGGTCTATTATCGATCAAGAACCCACTAGTTCTTAGCGGGCAGTTATTGATTGCGAATTGCTATGCTCGTGTTGCACAAGATGCTTTAACGTGGATGAGTGGCACCATTCAAAAAGTCCATGACAGTGTGAAACATGTTAAGACACCATGAAGAGAAATTTACTGATCTGAGACAACAGCTTCAAGTACCAAGTACAAAGAGCCTTGTTCTTGATAACCAAATACTGTATCACATGCTTGTAGCTGCCACTGAATTAAGCTGACACATGTGCCATGAGTGAGGATATCTCCAACCCGGACCGTATGTATGGCGTGTCTAAATGCAAGGTTGGTTTATTGAGGTCACTGGTTATTAATTTGTATGGACCACTTAAAACGACTTGACCAACTTTTTTCTTGGTATACCTTATCAATATCAATCGTGTTTGACCACTGTTGTATACTCTCTCCGTCCCACTTGAAAAAGTACTAATTTTTATTTTGGTTGTCTCATTTAAAAGACACACACCCAAAATGATTTTTTAATACTTATTTATTTATAAAACCCACTTGTTATACTAATGATAACCATCATCTAACTATTATATATCCCATTTTCTCTCTTCAACCTCACTTTTCATACTTATAACACTTATTTCACTATACACTTTTCTTAATTCATATGTTATGTCAATTTTATACATTTTCAGATGTGACGGAGGGAGTAGATTACATTTTAGGCTATTTAGGCTATTCCACTGGAGCACACACATAAACTCCTATAAAAATAATGGACTATATATTTCCTCTTTATTGTTGTCTTGGGTCCCCACGCTAGTGCTTAGGACAAGTGATATTGAGGTGTTTTTATATTTATATTTTTTACGATTTTTCATATAATATTAATAATTATTATTATTTTAAATGATAAGTTGAAAAAGTATGCCAGATAGAGAAAAACGAATTGTACAGAAGAACAATTACAAGGGAGGGCTACTATTGGGACAGAATATAACAATACAAGCTAACAATAATCCACCAATTGCACAATCACAAAGCTCACTAATTTATTTTCATACAATAGTAACTACATTGATAAGCTAATGGAGTAACCATTTCTATGGAACATCATACCAAAAATCTACTTATGTACTAATCTAATCTCAAAAACACACCCCTCCAAATAGCAATTAATGTTAACACATCATTAACACGAGTTTGAAACAAATAATTGAAATTTATCTACATTAAGGAGAACTTCCTATTCTTTGAGATGGCTGAATTGACTCATTTGAGATACTAAGTCTGAAATTTACAAGGGTCATTGCCCCATAAGTTCTTTTTTTTAAAATCTATACTCAATAAGTTCCTTTTAAATGAACGTATCAATTTTTTGTCATTTTGGACAAAAATATCCCCCAAAGAATGTTGTATTATATTTTCAAAAAAAAATTAATAAAAAATTTTTTTTTTAATAAAAAAAATTTAATAAAAAAAATTTTTTTAATAAAAAAAATTTTAAATACAAATTTTTTTTAAATAAAAAAATCAGAATATTGTATTATATTTTCAGAATGTTGTATTATATTCAGAATGTTGTATTATATTTTCAAAAAAAAAAAAATTAAAAAATCAGAATGCTGTATTATATTCAAAATGTTGTATTATATTTTCAGAATGTTGTATTATATTCAGAGTGTTGTATTTTATTTTCAGAATTTTGTATTATATATTTTCAAAATGTTGTAATATATTTTCAAAAAAAAATTTAAAAATTTAAAAAAAAATTTAAAAAAAATAATTTTTTTAAAAAAAAAATTAAAAAATAATCAGAATGTTGTATTATATTTTCAGAATGTTGTGAGGGCAAAACTGAAAGTTCACTTGTAAAAAGAACTTCCTGGTCATTTTAATACAATGAGGAACTTAGTGGGAAGTAATTTGTTCCAAAAAGAACTTACGGGGCAAATTCTCAATTTACAAAGATAAAAGAGCCTCCAGAGAGCATAGGAAAACTATTCAGCCTAGAAATACTATATCTCAAGGGAACACCTATACGAAGTCTGCCTACTGGGATCTAAAAGCTGAAGAATCTTGTAGAGTTACAGAGCTATCGCTATCATTTCATGTCATCACCCTTTTTTGCTGACTCGCTTGGAATGATGGTTCCCGAGAGAATAGGAAATTTGAAAAGTTTACAAAAGTTTGGTTGTATAGAGGTGCAGGAGGGTGGTGACACCCGTGAAAAAATTGGGAAAGCTGACTCAGTTGAAGAGGTTGGGCATTCAACTAAGATGGGAATATGGGAAAGAACTTTGTTCTTCATTGGAGAAGATTAGACACCTCAAGTCTCTATACATGGTTTCAATCGACCAGGAGGATCATCTAGAACTGGACCCGTTAAAAAATCCGCCAATGTTTCTTCAGCATCTATACCTTAAAGGTAGTTTGACAGCTTTGCCTGAATGGGTTCCCTCACTCGGCTACCTTTCCAAATTAGTTCTGCAAAACTCTAACCTGAACACTGATCCACTGGAAGCCCTTCAGGCCCTGCCAAATTTAGTGGTGCTTGATCTTCGTGTAGCTTATACTGGACAAGAATTATGTTGTAACTCTAGTGGATACCCGAAGCTAAAGAAACTTGGTCTACATCAAATGGAGAAATTAGAGAGTGTACATGAATGGTACTCGCACGAGTATTTCATATCACCTTAATTTCCTGAAGTCAGTAAATACCTTTCTATAACCACACGCAACATATCTAATGAAACCCACATCGGCAATAAAACTGCAACACAAAACTGCAGAATTTTTTATGCTACACTTACTTGTAGAGTAGTAATGGCATTCATAAGAGAATTTGGAAAGTATTTAAAAAAAAACTACCGATTGAATGTGAATCAACGAAATGGAGGTGATCATCTCCATGATCACACCGAGCGCAGACCCTCTCTGTTGCAATCTGCAGCCTGGTGAAGCATGTTATCACAGCAGTCAGTTTCAAAGAATAAACAAAGATTTAGTTTCAAGTTTTCTATACTACCTCTTTGTCCAAAATGAATGCCCAAACAAATTTCAAAAAAAAAAAAAAGAATTTTTTTTGGACATTCATTTTGGGACGGGGGGATTAGTGATTTGTGAATGAGAATGCAACACCTACGTGATTGCAACATGAACCTTTGTTTAGAAGAGCAATGTGTGGTCAAGAAATTCAGTTCTTTGTTGAGGCATTTCGTCAAACAGCATGTGATCAAACACGACGTTAGGCATTTTTCATTGAGTGGGGATCTAAATCAAGTGATCAGCAACTGATTTCATTAGCTGCGGCCTCGATTTGGCAGAAGAAATCGTAAACTAAAACAAGCTTTGGAAAGTTTTTGATAGCATGCCCCCAGTTTCTATAGGCTTTTGGCTTACACCTGCCCGAGGGTCGAGTTTTTCTCTGCCGTTTCTTCGGTTCCTAGCTCATGTTTGGAATCACATTTTTTGTGCGTGTGTGTGCGTTTCTTCTACTCCTAATGATGATCGAAAATTGCTCTTTTGGAGAAAATTTAAAATAAATTTATTTTGGTACAAAGGTAGTAGGATTCATACTACTACGATTACGAGTTTATTTATCCTTAAAAAGTGGTTGCTCAATAAGTAAAATCAAGCCTCATTCTCATCGATCGTTAGTTAGAGTTCTATCTTTCTCCTTACCTTCTGACGTGGGACATCGTCAAAAAAAAAAACTTTTTTTATTCTGTTTATAAATAAGTAATTGCATTTCTGAATAATGAATAATGATTACACATTGCGAAATCGAAAATTACAATCACAAAGCTCAAAATGATATTTTTTTTTTTTCCATACAAATGTAATTACATTGATAGTAACCTCTCAAAAAAAAAAAAAAAGATAATGGAGTAACCATTTCTATGGAACACCATACAAAGGAAATATCAACAATTACTTTGTTCTTTCTTTTTTTCATGAAGTGTCTATTCTACTTATGTATTAATCTAAATGGAGAGCCTAAAAAACACACCCCTCCCAAATACCTATTCATGTTAACACAAATTAACATGATTTTCAAACAAATAATTCAAAATTTATCTACACAAGGGAGGTTTTCTCTTTCTCTTCATTTTTCTCCATTTTAATGGGTAATTGAAAAAAAAAAACTATACTTGATCTTCCAAAAGTGGGACCCTATTATCCTCCAATGTATCCATACTATCCTTTTCATTTGTTTCTTCTTGTAGTTTAATGTTGCCCCACATCACTGTATAATAACCAATTCCACAAATTGTTGCACCCATTATACTGCATAAAAAACCAAAATAATTTCATCATATAGAATATAGAAGATTAGTAGTAATGGTGAATGACTAACTGAGTTATTGTATCATGTTGAAACTGAATTTATTAATACTATTTTCTTATCAAGAAACACGACACGACATTTATTTTAAGAACGGACTAGGAAAAAAAGATGATGACGGAAGGGGATTTTCAAAACATAATCGAAAAATGTATTACCTTCCATAATGAAAAGTAGTTGAGAAGAACAAACATCCACACATGCTAGCAATAGGAATCCCAAGAGGCTTGAACATAGGCACATAAGATGATCCTTTATGTTGATGGCACCATATGTGAACATGGCTACGAATCACACTTCCAAATATCGCCTTTTATTTCAAAATTCAAACGAATATATTAATTGGTTATAATTAAATTTTAAAATAAAAAATATATAAAACATTATTCTTAAATTATTTTTGTATATATTGGCTTACTGTTGCGACAATGACGAAAAGTTCCATGTTAAGCTTCAGCTTCCATGCACTAAGGTCTCTTTCTATGAGTATACAAAGTCCAGCAGACTGAAGAGTCCCCATTATGGTACAAAAAGAGGCAATTGACATCACTTCTTCTTCTGGGTAACTTTTCATCATTTTTGCCTAATTTAAATCACCACAAAAAAAAAAAAAAAAAAAAACAAAATTAGGATGGAGGCAACAAAAAATTGAAAAATTAAACTTAGCCAAGATAGATATGTGAAAGAAAATAAGTCTTATAAAAAAAAATCAGTTTTATCTAACATGGAAAAGCAAGGTTTTTTAAACCTTTAAAATTGTACGGTTACTATCTCAGATAGTTTTAACTTACGAACGGACAATTTTAATACTCCTTCCGACCCATGATAAATGTCTCAAAATGGGTTCGGCACGAGAATTAAGGAATAAATATATACTCCCTCTGTCTCATAAAACATTATCCCTTTTACTATTTTGGGCGTCCCACTTTAAAGTCTCACTTTCCTAAAAAGAAATTTTTTTAATACTTATTTATTCATGGGACTCATTTGTCATACTCACAACACTTTTCAAATTTACTATTCTCTCCTCCCACTCACAACACCTACTTTAATAACATTATTCCTTATTTTTCATTCTCAACAGTAAAGGAGTAATGTTTTATGGGGCAGAGGGAGTATAATATAAAAAGTATATAGTGAAATAAATGTTGTGAGTATGAAAGTGATATATGAAAGAGAAAGTGGGGTAGGAAATAGTTAGTGGATATTTATTGTGAGTATGACAAGTGGGTCCCACAAATAAAAAAGTAATAAAAAACTTTCCTTTTTGGGATTGAAACATTTTAAATGCGACGCCCAAAAAGGAAAGTTGGGACATTTGGATCGGGAAGGAGGGAGTAGTAAAACTTATCCTTTTTTACTTATTTGAGTTTACCATTAAAAATAACTAAATACTCCGTAGTAAAACTAATCAACAGATGGAAAATTTTAAATTAATAAAATCAAATTTTCTTATTGTATAGAAAAAAAAATGTTTTTTTTTAACAAAATACTTTTGGTCAATTTGATGTAGCTTTGACCAATAATTTTAAATAAAAAATAATGATCCTAATAAAAATCTAAAAATTGTTATTGAAAATATTATTAATCGTGATACAATAACAAATTTTTAAATTTTTATTAGGATTATTATTTCTTATTCCAATTTTTGGTTAAAATTACGTCAATTTGAGTCATAGTTCATATTCACGTGGGACAGGGGAGTATGTGTATTTAAAATAGTACCTGAAATATGTTCCATAATGAAACTGACAAGGAAGCAGCAGCAAGATAAAGGGCACCAAGAGTCCAATGTTCATTTGTGGAGGAAAAAATAAATAATCTGGTTTTTGAATTTGCAAGCTGAAGTTGGTAGGGGCTAGAATATTTGATAGGTGGGCCCTTGTAATAGGTAATTGAGAGGGCCCCAATTAAAGATACCATGGTCCCAATCAATCTCATTTGACTACTTGTGCTTCTCCAGTCAAAATTTGTATTTCTGTGATTAGAAAAATGAAAATATATTAATATGATAAGTGGCACACATGATAGATATACTCCCTCCGTCCCATTAATAACTTCACTTTTTGTCATTTTGGGTATCTCATTTAAAGCTTCACCTTTCCTTTTTTGACAAAGAATCTTTACTATTTCACTCACTCATTCTCTCTCCTATTTTACTATTACACTCACAACATTTTTCAAATTTACTATTTCCTCCACTCATTCTCTCTCCTATTTTACTATTACACTCACAATATTTTCTCCACCCTTAATTTGCGTGCCGAGCCAAAAAGGGTGAACTAATTACTGGGACGGAGGGAGTATTAAGTACTCCCTCCGTTTCAAAATGTTTGTCCCATTTGACTTTTTTGTTGTACTTTGACCACAAATTTATGAGAGATTAATCATGTTCATGAAATTCTAAAAGTTGTTGTTGATAATATTATTAATGGTAAATCAATATATAAGAATTTTTAGAATTTCATGAACATAATTAAATTGTCATATATTTGTGGTCAAAGTTCAACAAAAAAAATCAAATGGAACAAACATTTTAGGACGGAGGGAGTAGTTATAAATTCGATAAAAGAACAGAAAGTTGTAACCCTAACTATATATCATCAGAAAATATTATAAATATTCATTTTGAGACGAAAGAAGCAACAAGCCGTCAAGAAATACACAGAAGAAAGTTGAGAAAAGATTACTTACCCGAAGAAAATGGAAAGAATGAAGGAAATAGGTGGGATGATATTGACCATCCCACACACAAGAATTGGAGAGCTGTAACTCAGACCAACATAAGCTAGGTTCTGTGCCATACTTACCCTGCATGCAAAATTATCAAGAATTAATGGAAATATCATTATATAAACTCTCCCCCGCGTTGCAGTTGACTTGTTGTCGATCTAGTTTGTGTATGTACGTAGTAGTTTTTACCATTTTAAAGTTGCATCCATATTAAGAAATGTTCAAACGGACCAAAATTAAAAATATGAGCTTATAATTATGAGACGGGGGGAGTATTTATAAATGGATGCAATGCAGAGAATGACAAACAAGTGGTACAAACCCTATGAAACCAAGAATGAAGATCCGACCAAGGAAAGCCCATTCCAAAACCGCTTCTCGTCTGCAAGAAGTGAACATGCGATAATTCAAATGCATGTTAAATTCAAATATTATTTCATGCATGCATGTAAATTCCGAACAATTATTTTAGGACGGAGGGAGTATTATTAGATGATATAATCATGCATGTTCTAAAGAGAAAGAACGAACCTTTGGCGATAAAAGATGGAGTTGTAGGGGAGGAGAAAGAGAGATGACAAAAAGTTTGTATATACAAAGAAGACCAAAGGGCTCATTCCTTTTGAAAATATTGTGCTTGCCATGATTGTCAATCCTATTGTACAAGCCTCCATTAACGCCATTAACATCCCTGGAAATACTTCTCCCAAAATACTTCCATCCTTCATGATCATCTCCATTTCTCTCTCTCTCTCTCTCTCTCTCTCCCTCTCTCTCACCTTGGCTTATGTGAAGATGGCAAGACTGTTCTTGAGAGAGAAAGTTAACCCTTCATGAAATGGTGAAGCTAGCTAGTTTAGTTGTGAGGGAGAATGAGCAACTCGAATGGCCTTATATATTAGAGGGAAGACACTCCATTATTATTTCATTATTTATTTAATTTGGTTTGTCAATGAATTTGGTTAATTGTTAGACTACATATATAATTTCTTTTTAGGACCACATTTATAAGTCAAACTTTTTAATTTTGTACTTTTTACATATTTATATTCATAATGTTTACAAAAATATTATAATTTTTGTTAATATATGCAAGAAAACTATCATTAATTAAAGTTATTTTTTTCTTAAAAAAATCATTTATTGATTAATTATTGAAAATTGACTCGTTAAAATTGAGGATTATTAACTTGAAAAATTCAAAAGGAATAGAATAAGTCTATCTTTTTAGAATAAAAAGATTCATTTTTTTTTCATATCGATTCATCATTAAAAAATCTAATTTTAGAAGAGGATATAATATAGTTTTCTCTAAAGGATGTGCAAGTGGCTCACATTTATTGTGGTCCCACAAAATAGAATTTATATCCTTTCGATCATTTTCAAGTTATCGAAATTCATCAGCATCACAATGGTTTTAATTATTTAACTTTTTTTACATAACCATCCAAGATTCAAGGTGCGCTTACAATTTGATAAGACAACAAGTTGTTAAACTAAAATACGACTTCACATTAAATGCAGGGAGGGACCCAATATAGACACGAGCGGGGGCGATGACATCCACCGAATTTCCAAAAAAAAAAAATTGTACTTTTATAGTTTTATATTTAAATTGAAATATTTGAACATGTAAACAACAATATCTCAGTGGTAAGGTGTTGCAGTTTTATTTTTAAGGACTAAGTGTTCGAAATCGAAATCCCTTAAAACTATAGACATTTTACAAGCAGACTTATTTTTATAATAAAAGAGATTATAATAGCGATGAAAGATTATAAATATGTTTTAATTAAAGGATTGGATAATTTTAATGATTATAGAAAATTGTAATAGTTTTAAGTAATTGTTATATTAATTTGAATATATTTTTAGTGTGTACATTATTATAACGCAAAATAAAAGTGATTAATTTGAATAATGTCTCTATGTAAATGCAAGGTTTTTTTTTTTGACATCCACTAAACATAATTTCTGAGTCCTTCACTGATTAGATGACGCAAAAGAAATAATGTCGCATTGTTCTTAAAAAATATGATACTCCTAGTATTTGTGACCATATTATTTTGTGCTCCTAGCTTGCTCTTACAAAATATGATACTATCTAGTACAAGATAGGGATACATATTAACAAATATGGGACAAAGTAACACAAGAATTCCGCTTACTTCTAATGGGAGTCGAACGTGGGACCTTTACTATGTGCAGGCCTCTAACATACACTCGAATATCATTAGGTCAGGAGGCCTTAGGTCCACATTATTAATTTAATTATCTAATTTTCATACGTCTGATTTATAATAACTGTCATATTTTTCTTTTCTTTTTTCAAAACATATGATAGTAAGAACTCATAGGTAATGTCCCATTGTAAACCCTAATAGCGAACACGTACATTTTATATGCATTGTGTAACTTGGTTAGTTTTAACTAGTAAGACCTATATCTATACGCGATAATTTGATCAAATGTTTAGAATCTCAATCGATCTCGAGAAAAAAAAAAGGGTACCATTTGATCATCTCAATATTAGGGTATAGTTTAAATATGCAAGAGTGTAAATTATGGGAAAAACATTTAAATTAAAATGATCGATATCATTTCAAAATATGAGAAAATCATAAAGAAAAAATGTCTTACATTATATATAAGACCCATTCATGCCATTTTCTTGCTATGTCAATAACATGTAAATAGAAAATGCAATAACATTTTCATTATCGCGACTCTTAGGCCTCCGAAAGAGACGAAGATTAAATGGCCATGATGATGGAGGATCGGAAATGAGAATTATGTTGTTTTTCTAGGGATAATTTTATCTTAATTATGTCAATATATAGCTGTAAATGGCATGCTTGGAGGTCAACTAAATAAGTCAATGCCAGTTATCCAAGAAATGTCAGCAGATAGTTGCATCCCAATTTCAATTTTATTCTACAAAACAAGGATAAGCATAAGCTTATCCCAAGTAAACTCTGATTCCTCTTTGAAAAATTCAGAAAATTAGAGACATTTATGTGTGTATATATAGCTTTATAAATATATAAAATATGTTTTGGAAGGTCAATTATTTTATGTTTGTTAATTCATCTAAGTCGATGCCCCAGGGGAATTTGTAGTTCATTTTAAATTGGTTGACTGAAGAAGTCGTATTAAATTTATCATAGGTATGGTTTTAGAGTCAAAATATTTGGTTATTTGTGTGACCCTTGGTGGGCATTAATCGGAATCAACACTTGTGTCTCTTTTGCATTTGTACTCGCCTCTTATAATGAATGTCATAATTGATTTTTGTACGAATGGATGGAGTATTATTAAGTAGTACTCCCTTCGTTTCAAAATCTTTGTTTCATTTGACTTTTTTATTGAACTTTGATCACAAATATATGATAATTTAATTATGTTCATGAAATTCTAAAAATTCCTATTGATTCACCATTAATAATATTATCAACAACAACTTTTAGAATTTCATGAACATGATTAATTTCTCATAAATTTGTGGTCAAAGTTCAATAAAAAAAAGTCAAATGGGATAAACATTTTGAGACGGAGAGAGTATATTTTTCTTAAAAAAAAAAACATTTGTTGATTAATTATTGAAAATTGACTCGTTAAAATTGAGGATTATTAACTTGAAAATTTCAAAAGGAATAGAATAAGATTATCTTTTGGGAATTTGCCTCATAATAATAAGTTCATTTTGGAACAAATCACTTTCCACTAAATTTCTCATTGTATTAAAATATTCCATAAATTCTCATGTTGTATTATGTAAATACAACATTTAGTTATGCAGTAGTTTAAAATCATAATACTGCATCCGCACCACCGCCTCCGCCACAGCCCAGCTCCGCCGCCGCAGTCTGCTATCGCCGCATGCCGGATTTCGGTCAATTTTCGCCGAAATCCGGTCAATTTTTACTGGAATCCGGCAATTTTGGCCGGAATCCGGCCGCCGATCGCCGGAATGCGGTCGCCGAAGGTCGGAATCTGGTCGCCGGTTCATGGGCTTCGGACTCCGGTCACCGGCGGCCGCCGGAATGCAGTATTATGGCCTTAATTGATGTTGTATTTTCGAAACATAATACAACATGGGGAAGGAACTTATCGAGCATTATAAAACTTTTTTAGAACTTATCGGACATAGTCCCTTATCTTTTTAGAATAAAAAGATTCATTTTTTTTCATATCGATTTATCATTAAAAAATCTTATTTTAGAAGAGGATATAATATAGTTTTCTTTAAAGGATGTGCAAGTGGCTCACATTTATTGTGGCCCCACAAAATAGAATTTATATCTGAACGGGGTATAATTCTCCCCCTATTAAATATCCCTAAAAATAAGGAAAGCGATTAGCACACAAAATCTTAATTCAATAGGGATTTATTCTCACTCAAGAAGTCTAATTTGGAACGGACTCCTAACGGGCTAAGAAACCTAAATTAGACGAAGATTCACTCTCCTAATACAAGTCAGCTATGGAACTCCTATTCTTGAAGGACACACCACTTGAAAGCTATAATAAGGGTCAAATCCCTCACACAAAAGGTACATTCAAACACACTCTCAATACTATAATACGCCTTCCCTTCCGATTTATATCATCTCCATATACAGATGCTTATTCTCACGCCGGAGGGTTTGCGCGGGGGTAACTCCCCGTGCCTTAACGGTGTTTGTTTTGCAGATCCATTCCTCCTTCGTCCAGGAATCCAACGCCGCGTTCTCGACTGATCAGGTACCCCCGGTACCGCTCATTTTTTGCAGAATCAGTTTGATTTCATTGCCGGGAACGAGATAAGGCTAACGATGGATGACGATGATGACAATGGAAATAACCTTGACAATAGAAATAATCATTCGGAAAGTGAAATACAAAATATGGGTTGGAAAAGGCAACCAACCTACCTTATCCATCCAGGAAACCCTTTCAAGCACCTCTACAAAGCTCCTTTTTTTAACCGACAATTACAATTTCTAATGGTTGTAGACACCCCATTCTGAACCCATCGGAGCAGGTTAATACCACTCTAAGTCTCGCCTTGAGTCAAGAGTAGAAATCCACCATTTCGTCATTTTCGTTAAGTTTTGACTAACGACCGTTAGTTTTGACTAAACTGCATACAGGATAACGAGGGAAGGACAGAATTGTCCACTGACAACCTTGTCCCGCGTGAAACAGTCGTGTCCCGCGCGATACTAAGCCCCTGCAGACGTGCAGAAGCCAGTTTCCTCATCGATTTCAACCTCTTTCTTGATAAAATCTTATCAATTCGATCTCTAATAGAATTTGGATTCTGGAACCCTCCCATGGTATTTTACCTCTCCACCTTCACCTCTCCAACATATATAAATACTTGAAGACATTCAGTTTTTCGGATCCCTGACTTTCCTGTCAACCCCTGACATTTACTGGTTTCTCTCCCTGAAAGATTCTTGTAAATCATCCTAAAATCACCTAAAGTTTGTTTATCAACCTTGTTGATCAACAAACATTGAAGAAAGAATCAAGGACCGAGGCGAAGCTCTGTCCGCATCAAGATTCGACTCTAAACTTGAGTCAAAACTCTGTCCGAGTTTCTTCACACGAGGTAATCTTCCTCTCTCTTTCTAATTGATTATTAGAGTGGTATAATACATTAAACCTAGGATCGGCCTAGAGCCTCCCCAAGCCATGGGGACGGTCTCGAAGCAATCGATCTTATATTCCGTTTAACCTAGTTAAATGGATTCTTTTACTTGTTTCTTTAAATAAAACGTCTTTTCTTTGAAAACCTCTCTCTTTTTAGCAAGACCGATCTCCGGATTCGGTATCCTTTTTGTTTTCTGGTTTTCCCGTTCGCCTCGAGATTCGAGATAAGAGTCGAACACGTAAAAGGGATTCCAGATTACATTATCTGCAGAGTTCTTTCATCTTAAGGCCTCCCTTAAGATGTAGAACTCGAATCCCTTTTTTGTTTAAATAATTGATTATTATTTATAACTGCGTGTGATTGGGTTTTTAAATTAAAGTCCGGTCCATTGGGGATTCGAGAGTTGTAATTAAATTATTTGGTTCTCTCTCTTTCTCTCATTAAGTGGAACTACGGCGGCCTGAGTCTTTCGAATTTGGGAGAAACGTAGGTAACCACTTGGTGCGGCCATTATTTATTTTCCTTTTAATTTTTTTTAAAAAAATCTCTCTTTTATCTATCACCTAGATTGACTCTCACACATGCGCTCTCATGCTATATCTGTCATTGTACTACATACTCCGATTAACCGGGGACCCACACTAAGGACGGATGACGGTAACCACCTAGTCGCCGGTCTCTCCGAAGTTGGATCATCCCACTTCGTGTATTCAATCCATCTAGATTGTCATATCGTGGGGAGCCTAGCCTTCCTGCCCTGCATCGCCACATATTATGTAGACTGTCTTTTTAGGATCACTTCGTGACCGGTCGATTTGACTCGGTGATTTTTCTTATTTTTGACCAAAATAAAGCCATGTAAAATTGACCATAAAGAAGGACTCGGAATAGTACCTTCGAAATGACCCCTTCGGAAGTCCCTTTAAAGAAAAAAAAAATCCTTCAACAATCTTACATGGCTTTGTTTTACAAAAATTGGACTGATTACTTAGTCGTTAGGTTTGGATAAAAACCTTAGAAACCCCTCAAAATGGATTCTCCGTTCCGACCAGAAATTATGTTTAATAAAAATCGACTTTTCGTGTGATTGTCTCGTGCGAGACTACCTGTCCCGCGCGGGACAATGTCTCTGTTTACTGTGATTGAGCCTGAACCGTTTAAGCCTTCTTCCGACTCGTTGTGCATAGATTTGATCCTGATACCATCTCTGCATCTCTTCTGTCAGTTTTCCGAACCTACTCAACCTCAAGACTCCCAACACAATGTCTACGAAAAAGTACTTCGTCACTAAGAAAGACCTTGAAAAGGAAGATTTGCGGGAAATGACCAAGTCTCTTATTGCTGAAATGGAGCATGTTGAAGGTTGGAGGGAAGCCTTCGATTTACCTACCACCCGCATTGCTAGGGATTTACGAAGGATGGAAAGTGACTCCGACAATGGGCGATCATCCGTACAAGAAGAGCTAAGCGACATCAAGGCTCAACTTGCCAAAGCCCTGTGATAGATAGAAGACAATGATGCATGGCATAACCTAGAAGAATCCATCCAAGCTAACAAGACAAGCGTGCTGATTGATGAGCTTGAAGAGGTCAAAGGTGAACTCTAGACTATGACTCAGAAGTGTAGTGCCCTCGAAGCCTATATTGAAGATGACATTGATGAGAAGGTCAAGTATTGCCTCAATACCTTTTACCGTGACCTCAAGGAGCAAATGGAAGCAGCATATCAGTCTCGCCACAACACCTTTGTGCAACACTATGAGAACCATATCCGAGACCTCCATAATCAAATGGCTAAACAAAGGAAGGGGAGGACTTTTCACCGACATTGGGAGGATCTCTCTCGGTCATCTCTTCAAAAGCCTTCAGAAGGATGGAATGATGAGCCCAATGGAGGGTTATCAGCCTAAGAGGGAAGGTCAAGCTCCACACCTCTACTGCTACTACCATCAGTGCCATGGCCACCATACCGACAATTGTTCAAACCTGAAGAATACAGTCCAAGACTTAATTGACAACGGCACCGTCAGACTTGCTCCTAGAGAAGGCGCCCTTGGTTGGACTAAGAAATGAGAGCTTCTTTCTTTTTTTTTTTTTAGTCATTTACTTTTATTTGCAAAGAAAAAACGATTAGTAGTTTAGTTTAGTTTGGATACTACTTGCCTAAAATCCTCATTTTTGGGCAAGAGTATCAAGTTTGCTTTTCAATAATAGTTTAGTCAGTATCTTTCCTTTCTGCTTATTTCCATGGCTTTGAGATTGAGAAAGATAGCACCTTGAATATCATAGAAACTTGCAATGAAAATGACTACTCTAAAGCACTATGATTTTCCGAAAACCTTCCTGTTTGGAGAATGATGCAAGCGAAAGGGTACTTTCCTAGCTTGGGACTTGGCAAACACTTGCAAGGGATAACGGATCCACCGCCGGTTCCCCCACCATACACGAAGCATGGCCTAGGATACGTCATTTCCATCCACGATGAAAGTGACGAAGAAGAGTGCGACTTCACACAAATCAAATGGGAAGGAACCGCGTACAGAAGTTACAATGACCCAAAGACCAAAAACTACAACCTCGAACTATACTGAAAGACGCTCAACGGCTACTTCGTTCGAGAAGGGGAAAGCATCCCGTACTTTATCTTTTCAGAACCATGGAATGACGATAAAGGAAAGCGCCATCACACCCCCTCCCACTTCAAGCGCACCTCTGTATCGACTGAATCACTCTAAGGGTCTAATCGGTGGAACCGGTAAACCACGCGAGCTAGTTAGATGCGTGGGGCAGAGGGCTCATTGTACCCCCTTTTCTTGATCCAGCCTTTTCTTCGCTTCGATAGTGAATCACCTACTCAAAAAAGGGGCAGGCCTGCACGCCTTATTTGAGACTACTAAGGCGGGCGGTGGACTCTTTCATTAGGGAAGGGATTCGGGCTTTGAAATTTTCAGCGACTGCGACGCTTCTTCAGATAAAACAGAACTCGTCCCACTAAGCCTTTTAGATTTGTGGGGCACAAAGGCAGAAATGACCAGCGAATGGGACTTTGTGTTGGGAGAAGACATGCTGCGATAGTTCGAGAACCTGTGCCGGCTAGAAGACAGCCATATTCATGCAATATCCAAGGGGTACGCTCCAACCACTGATTACACGAAGCTAATCCAGAAATGTGATGAGCCAATTCTAAACTGGCACGTCACCGGGGGACCAGTTATTGATGAAGACTTCATGATCAAAGAGCTTGGTTGTACTCCCCATCCCCGTAGGAAGATAGGCCCTATAGCTTTCACTCTAGAGTCAGGCTCCACCTCTGATGAACTCAAGAGGAAATTGAGGCGATGGTCGAGCATGTATTCCCTTACTTCCTTAATGGAAACTTTGATCTTTCCGAGTACCCTGAGATTGCTAACATCGTGAATGATGAATTAACTAATAATAATCAATATAACGAACAAGTTAATAATGAATCATACGATGAGATAGACCATGAAAACGAACAAATTTTAAAAGAATTAGCAAAGCAAGTAGGTCATTGTGGAAAGAATGGTCCCATTGACAACGAAGAAATGCAAACGGTTAATCTTGGGACAACAGAAGACCCCAGAGAAACAAAGATCGACAGCTTCTTCAAGGGGGAAGACAGAGAAACCTTAACGCAGCCCCTCAGAGAATGTGTCGATGTCTTCGCTTGGTCCTACAAAGATATGTCGGGGTTAAGTCAGTCGATCGTAGAGCATAAGATACAGCTGCTACCCCACGCCAAACCAGTTAAACAGAAACTACCCAGAATTAAGCCTGAATGGTCAATGCAAGTGAAAGAAGAGATCACGAAACTCTTGAACGTAGGGTTTATCGAGGTGATCAAGTATTCGGAATGGCTGGCCAACACAGTACAAGTGGCCAAATCAAATGGGAAAATACGAGTCTGTGTTGACTTCAGAGACTTGAACAAGGCATCCCCTAAAGATGACTTCCCGCTACCAAACATAGACATGTTGGTCGATGCCACCGCAGCATACGAAGTCCGCTCATTCGTAGATGCCTTCGCAGGGTATAACCAAATCCTCATGGCAGAGGAAGACCAACACAAAACAGCGTTCACCACACCTTGGGGGACGTTCTGTTATACGTTCATGCCGTTTGGCCTAAAAAATGCTGGGGCTACTTATCAAAGGGCAGATGGTCAGCACTTCAGAGATCTCAGAAAATTCTTCAATCGACTGAGAGAACACAAAATGAGGCTCAACCTCGCAAAATGCTTATTCGGAGTGGTCAAAGGGAAGGTCTTAGGATACATGGTCACCGAACGTGGCATAGAAGCAGATCCCGCAAAGATAAAGGCCATCATAGACATTCCTCCACCCAGAACACAGAAAGAAGTAAAGGGATTCATGGGCAGACTCCAATACATCAGTCGATTCATCAATCAACTAACTACAATGTGCGATCCTATCTTCAAGCTACTCAAGAAAAATGCACCTCAAGAATGGACAGAGGAATGCCAAGAGGAATTCGAGAAAGTCAAGTACTACTTGACTTCTCCACCTATCCTTCAATATCTCTCTCTCACTCGACCGGATATAGCCTTTCCGGTGAATAAACTTGCACAATTCCTTCACCACCCTCAAGAAAGCCACTGTATAGCTCTCAAAAGACTCCTTCACTATCTTCATGGCTTATTACACATAGGTATTCAACTGTTTAAACAAACCCCTTCTACACTCCATGCCTTTTATGACGCAGATTGGGCGGGTGACAAGGACGACTATATCTCTACTACCGGGTTTGTTGTTTATCTTGGTCGCAATCCTATAGCCTGGTGTTCTAAGAAACAATGAGCTCTTGCACGCTCTTCCACGAAAGTCGAGTTTCGTGTTGTTGATGTCACTACTGCAAAACTTTTATGGGTTACCAACCTTCTGTCCGAACTTCGTATTTCGCTCCCTACTCCTTCGGTGATCTATTGTGACAATCTCGGAGCTGCCAACTACTCTGCCAATCCTGTATTCCACTCAAGAATGAAGCATCGGCACTCACTTTTCACTTTTAAGAGAACAAGTTCACCTTGGCAAGCTTCGTGTTCAACACATCTCCGACAACGACCAACTCGCTGATGTACTCACAAAGCCACTCTCCCGTGCTCGGTTTATATCTCTTATCTCCAAGATTAGGACTCACTCAATGACCGTCCATCTTGTGGTGGTGTGTAAAGGAAGAGACTTCTGGTACAACAGCAATGGCACGGCCGAGCATAGATAACTGCACGCCCGTGCAAGCCATTCCAGATTAAGCCGCAATTCAACAATTGGTGCACGACCAAGTAAAGGAACATGCACGACCGTGCAACAGAATCTGCATGTTTTCGTTTTCTCTTTCTGTTATTCAGTTTCCTTGTTTATAGATGTGGTGTATATCTTCCCATTGTAAACATAATCGTATATATCTCTAGGCTAGCTGTTACATATCTTTTGTATATAAATATCTATTCAAGTGATCAATAAAATTATTCTTTCACCATATTATTTACATATTAAAGTATTTTTGGTCCTAAATGAATATTAAAAAAATGTAAAATATATACTCCCTCCGTCCCATACCTAGGTGCACACTTGGTGTTTTGCACGTAAATTAAGGAAAGTGAATAATGGAAAAAGTGTTGTGAGTGTAAAAGTAAAATAGGAGAGAGAATGAGTGGAGGGAATAGTAAATTATAATGGTGTTGTGAGTATAAAAATAATGTAGGAGAGAGAATGAGTGGAGGGAATAATAAAAATTCTTTTCCATTTTAGGAAATGTGCACGTAGGTTTGGGACGCCCAAAATGACAAAATGTGCACGTAGGTATGGAACGGAGGGAGTATTTTTTTTAAAAAAAAATTACAAATTGTTGGATATTTCATTTTGGGACGGGATGAATACATAAGAGTAGTATACGTTAGATTCATATGTGAAATATCATATGGACCCACATTATTAAGTTAGACCCTTCATGCTCTAATATGTATTACTAATCTACTTATATTGCAACACATTAAAACGTGAAGGGGTCAGGTCAAGTTGAAAAAATGGGCGTCCAGTGAACAAACTTTTAGCGCAGGAATTCACTTCTTGAAGGTTTGCACATTCAAAATGATCAAATGGAACCAACAATCGGTGTAGTCGTTATTCAGTTAGCTCAAAGCCGTTTTCCGCTTGATTTTGATTCTTGTCAAGGTCCAAGAATCAAGAATGCTTACATGACCTCAACCTGTTTGTTTTTATTCCCCACAGAAGCCTACTTTTCTTTACACACGCCTACTTCTCTATATAAGAACAACACTGATCGTTCCAAACACTTCTCTCGATTCAATTGTATTGCAACCCATCTTTCCAATTTCAAGAACTCTTTTTCGAGCAATAGATCTGATTCAAGAAGCGTTTCTGAAGTTTTATTGTTTGTTTTCATCCAACTTTTTTGAATTCAAGACATTCACGAAACCCACATAAGAATATGAATTTGGAGCTGTCAAGATTGCAATACTAGTATAGTATGTTATAAAACCAACAATAATAATCAAAAGAATGTCAAGCGGGCCCAAAACCTCCACGGTTGCAGGCAGCGACAATATACCAGCACCAATAATGGTGGCAAAAAGACTCAATTCTGCCCATTTAACTGATTTCATCCTATTGGGCTCATTACGAGGGCCATTGTTAATGTTTCCACCTTGTTCTTGTATGTCTACCATAGTGTTAGTGTCTTCACCGTCTTGTTCTTGTATGTCAATGTTTCCACCTTGTTCTTGTATGTCTACCATAGTGTTAGTGTCTTCACCGTCTTATTCTTGTATATCTCCCATGTTTCTCTACATAAGAACAACACTGATCGTTCCAAACACTTCTCTCGATCCAATTGTATTACAACCCATCTTTCCAATTTCAAGAACTCTTTTTCGAGCAATAGATCTAATTCAAGAAGCATTTCTGAAGTTTTGTTGTTTGTTTTCATCCAACTTTTTCGAATTCAAGACATTCTATCAGAAACATGGGAGATATACAAGAACAAGACGGTGAAGACACTAACACTATGGTAGACATACAAGAACAAGGTTGAAACATTGACATACAAGAACAAGACGGTGAAGACACTAACACTATGGTAGACATACAAGAGCAAGGTGGAAACATTGACAATGGCCCTCGTAATGAGCCCAATAGGATGAAATCAGTTAAATAGGCAGAATTGAGTCTTTTTGCCACCATTATTGGTGCTGGTATATTGTCGTTGCCTGCAACCGTGGAGGTTTTGGGCCCGCTTGACATTCTTTTGATTATTCTTGTTGGTTTCATAACATAATATACTAGCTTGTATTGCATTCTTGACAGCTCCAAATTCATATTCTTATGCGGGTTTCGTGAATAATTCTCTTGGGATATTTGCTATGGCGTCACTGCACCTTCGTGCTGTAATGAATTTCATTGTCATGCTTATTGGCTACATGATCATTATTGGTATGAACTTAAAACAATTTTCATTTCTATAGTTTACAATGTGTATTTAATCCTCTCTTTTTATGTGTTTTAATGGATTTATAATGTTTGATTTGAGAAGGTGATGTCTTGTGTGGGACATCTGCAAATGGAATCATGCATGTTGGTGTGTTAGCGAGATATATTGGGGAGCAATGGGGGATGGAGTATAAAGCTTTGCTTGTGACAAGGGTTACTTTTTTTGCGTCCTTGGCATCTATTACCTTGGTAGGCATTGCATTTTTTCCATCCTTACTTCAAGGCTTGGCCTTAGTTTGCATTTCTGCATTATTGATTCCAGGGTGATCGTCAGAAATGGTGCTGTATTATGGTTGATGAATAACTTGATGTCTTCTTGCTTTCAGATTCGTGGTGGATCATTTCCATCCCTAGAGTGGCACTGGCCCTTATTACCCTTGTGATCACTGTGGTTATATCTATTATAAATTTGGCAAAAGGCACCCTTCTGCTCCCGGATTGTCTTTTAAGTTTCCTGCTTTTGCCTGGTGCTTCTTCACAGTAGCGACTACCTACATCTACCAATTCGATGGTAAGCAAGCAAACTATGTCGTTCTTAGGCACATTTCAAGCAGAAACCCTTACATAACTTCACTGCTCTCTTGGTCTTTTTCTATTGTGCTTCTAATATATAAACAAAAAAAGGAAGGGACAATAATTCCATGATAAGGGGCTTGCAGATAGGCACATGTCTTTCATGCCTCTCGTTTCTTGCATATTTGGTATTTGAGCAACTTTCCCCTTGTTAGGTTTCTGTAGACATCTGAAACATCATGTTCTGTGTCCTAACCTTTATGATCACTAGTCTTAATGGTTGGGAATGCCTTACTTCCTAGTCTCTTGTCAATCAAACTATAATCAATGAGGCAATTCATAATTTTGGGGTTTTAGGTAATTTAAATTAGTGATGTAGTTGATGTATCTTGCGTAATAAATGGTATTACTCCTTCAACAATTGGGTGCACCAAGGGTGTCATTCTGAGTTTAGTAGCTATATCAGCTTGCCCATTGGCTCAAAATAGTTTATGATAAGGCTAGTATAGTTAAAAAGATACTCACCCCCACACATGTGCACCAAGGGTTTCATTATGAGTTCCTGGAACGAGAGTTTATCGATAAGTGAAGAGTAATTGTATTTCTTGATATTCAATATGAACCTGATAAATCTTGATTCAGATGCTCACAGACCCAAAAATGAACTGTTGTGTTCATTATTTATTTTTTATCATTGCCCAACTAGTCCCAAAAAAATGATTGTTGGTTAGGCCTTGTTTGAGAGATCTATAAGGAGCATTTCAAGTGACGTGCCTAGGGATGCAAGTTTATGAGAACAAGTTTCTGTATTGAACAATTAGTTTTCCATGGACTTTTAATAAGAAGCTAAACAGTTCTATTTTTATTTCAGTGCGCACTATCAGAAATGAGCTGGAGAATAAGGATCCTGCCTTAATGGGACAAGTTGTGAAGAGATCATGGTCTGTATGCGGAATTGCTTACATCCTGAGTAGCATCTCCGGGATCTTCTTTTTTGATGTATCAACAATTGATAATATGGTGGTCACCTAATTTTTATCTTCGCTTCTTCTATGCTCTCTATTTCATAGCTGTTTTCCCCAACAATTTCCATGTACTCCACCTCAGTGTAGATGGCCTGATGGCCCTGATTCATGCTACTTGGTGTCTTCATCATTTGGACAATAGAGGATTCGCATATGATATGACTTGTATTACTATTGACCTTTTATCTCTTTTGTAACTTGTAGGAATGTTCATAGAGCACAAAGAGTTGCAGTGTACGAAAGTGTGGTAACCTGGTTCAAAAATGTGGGGGCCTGAATCACTGATATACCAACCTTGATCCGTAACATTCTTACCTGATCCCCCACCTTCCACCATCTCCATTGTTGCATGGACATTACGTAGTAGTTTGATTGGTTATACTTATATATATATATATATAAGCCCTATTTTAATAATTTATATTAATAGTTTATTCACTTATTATTTAAAAATGAAATTGTAGTTAAATTGTGCACCCGTTGTCGAGAAATCTTAGATAGCCCCTGATCATGTTCATATCCTCTATGCACTATCACATGTATTCTGTTTCAAGCTTTGCATCTCATGTCTGTGGTGTGATATTTTTTCTCATTAAAATTATCATGAAGTTGAATTCACAATTGCATGACAATTTCAGTTTATAAATGGAAGTGTTTGCTTGCTTCTAACATCAATTATGATTCACAGCAATATAGGTTTATATAAGATATTGGAGATAATTAATGAAATATGAGATAAGTTAATAACATAGACTATTGGAAAGCAACTGGTGGAGATGTGTCAATTTATGGGAAAGGGGAAAAAAAGATCTGTTGAAGTCTCTGGTTTGTCATAGTCGCGCGCACACACACACACACACACACACACATATAAGCCCTATTTTAATAATTTATAGTAATAGTTTATTCATTTATTATTTAAAAATGATTTACTAAAACAATAACCGCTGATGTCAACATTGGACATTTGGCTGCTTCTGGTGAAAAAATTTCCCTCCAAAACACATGTTGACATCATCAATCATTAATTCAATTAATTACTCATCTTTAATTAATTAGTTTAAAATATTTATACATCCATATTAATTATTGTTTCTCATACCAATACTCCCTCTCACTTTCTTAAGTTATTCAATTTAACTAATTTACATGCTCAAATAAATATAATTGCACATTGAATAATTAATTAATTTCAGTTATTTTCTTTTAATTATTCAACTTAACCAATTTACATACACCTAATAATATTCAATTCTAAAAAAAAAAAAATAGAGGTTAATGTGGTGTTCATTAAATATTTAACATTTAAAAATAAAATTTCTCATTTTTAATATTCATGAATAATCTTTTATTTTTTTAATTTGAAAATACTACTTCTTATATTCCGATTTAAACTACATATTTGCATCACCAAATATTCAAAACTTCCTATTTAACCATTTTTCTATTGGCATCATATTTTTATGTTAAAATAACTTATCCAATATTTTTCTTTTATTACGAAACAAACAAAATTTCATTTTTGTTGTTATATTTACAGTAAGACTTTTTATATTTTTTTCTTGGATATGACTTTTTAATACTCATTCATTCTATATGAACATGTCTTTATTGTTAAAAAATACATGATAATTGCTCATTTTTTGAGAAATTAATATATCTTACTTTCAAATAACAAATTCTAATTCATATTTAAACTCAGTATAATAAAATCATAAAAGAATTTAAGTATTTATTTTATTAAAATCACTTAAATGTCCATTAAAATAAATATTTTATATTTCAAATGACAAAATTTAAAAAATCGTGCATTGCACGGGTAGTAGCCTAGTATATTACTATTCTACTTATATTGCAACACATTAAAACATGAAGGGGTCAAGTTGAAAAAATGGTCGCCCTGTGAACAAACTTTTAGCGCGGGAATTCACTTTTTGAAGGTTTGCACATTCAAAATGAACAATCTCAATCAAATGGAACCAACAATCGGTGTAGTCGTTATTCAGTTAGCTCAAAGCCGTTTTCCATTTGATTTTGATTCTTGTCAAAGGACCAAGAATCAAGAATGCTTACATGCCCTCAACCTGTTTGTTTTTATTCCCCACAGAAGCCTACTTTTCTTTACACACGCCTACTTCACTATATAAGAACAATGCTGATCGTTCCAAACACTTCTCTCGATCCAATTGTATTGCAACCCATCTTTCCAATTTCAAGAACTCTTTTTCGAGCAATAGTTCTTATTCAAGAAGCGTTTCTGAAGTTTTGTTGTTTGTTTTCATCCAACTTTTTCGAATTCAAGACTTTCTATCAAAAACATGGGAGACATACAAGAACAAGACGGTGAAGACACTAACACTATGGTAGACATACAAGAACAAAGTGCATACAAGAACAAGACGGTGAAGACACTAACACTATGGTAGACATACAAGAACAAGGTGGAAACATTGACAATGGCCCTCGTAATGAGCCCAATAGGATGAAATCAGTTAAGCGTGCCCAAAACCTCCATGGTTGCAGGCAGCGACAATATACCAGCTCCAATAATGGTGACAAAAAGACTCAATTCTGCCCATTTAACTGATTTCATCCTATTGGGCTCATTACGAGGGCCATTGTCAATGTTTCCACCTTGTTCTTGTATGTCTACCATAGTGTTAGTGTCTTCACCGTCTTGTTCTTGTATGTCAATGTTTCCACCTTGTTCTTATATGTCTACCATAGTGTTAGTGTCTTCACCGTCTTGTTCTTGTATGTCTCCCATGTTTTTGATAGAATGTCTGGAATTCGAAAAAGTTGGATGAAAACAAACAACAAAACTTCAGAAACGCTTCTTGAATAAGAACTATTGCTCGAAAAAGAGTTCTTGAAATTGGAAAGATGGGTTGCAATACAATTGGATCGAGAGAAGTGTTTGGAACGATCAGTGTTGTTCTTATATAGAGAAGTAGGCGTGTGTAAAGAAAAGTAGGCTTCTGTGGGGAATAAAAACAAACAGGTTGAGGGCATGTAAGCATTCTTTATTCTTGGTCCTTGACAAGAATCAAAATAAAACGGAAAACGACTTTGAGCTAACTGAATAACGACTACACCGATTGTTGGTTCCATTTAATTGAGATTGTTCATTTTGAATATGCAAACCTTCAGTAAGTGAATTCCCATGCTAAAAGTTTGTTCACTGGGCGACCATTTTTTCAACTTGACCCCATCATGTTTTAATGTGTTGCAATATAAGTAGATTAGTAATATATTAGAGCATGAAGGGGCTAACTTAATAATGTGGGTCTATATGATATTTCACATATGAATCTAACGTATACTACTCTTATGTATTCATCCCGTCCCAAAATGAAATATCCAACAATTTGACAAGAATTAGAATTGAGTCTTTTTGCCACCAAAATTAGAATTGAGTCTTTTTGCCACCATTATTGGTGCTGGTATATTGTCGCTGCCTCCAACCATGGAGGTTTTGGGCCCGCTTGGCATTCTTTTGATTATTCTTGTTGGTTTCATAACATACTATACTAGTATTGCAATCTTGACAGCTCCAAATTCAGATTCTTATGCGGGTTTAGTGAATCATACTCTTGGAACATTTGCTATGGCATCACTGCACCTTTGTGTTGTAATGAATGTCATTGTCATGCTTATTGGCTACATGATCATTATTGGTATGAACTTGAAACAATTTTCATTTCTATAGTTTACAATGGGTATTTAATCCTCTCTTTTTATGTGTTTTAATGGATTTATAATGTTTGATTTAAGAAGGTGATGTCTTGTGTGGGACATCTGCAAATGGAATCATGCATGTTGGTGTGTTAGCGAGATATATTTGGGAGCAATGGGGGATGGAGTATAAAGCTCTGCTTGTGACAAGGGTTGCTTTTTTTGCGTCCTTGGCATCTATTACCTTGGGTAGGCATTGCGTTTTTTCCATCCTTACTTCAAGGCTTGGCCTTAGTTTGCATTTCTGCATTATTGATTCCAGGGTGACTGTCAGAAATGGTGCTGTATTATGGTTTATGAATAACTTGATGTCTTCTTGCTTTCAGATTCGTGGTGGATCATTTCCATCCCTAGAGTGGAACTGGCCCTTATTACCCTTGTGATCACTGTGGTTATATCTATTATAAATTTGGCAAAAGGCACCCTTCTGCTCCCTGGATTGCAAAAGGCACCCTTCTGCTCCCTGGATTGTCTTTTAAGTTTCCTGTTTTTGCCTGGTGCTTCTTCCAGTAGCGACTACCTTCATCTACCAATTCGATGGTAAGCAAGCAAACTATGTCATTCTTAGGCACATTTCAAGCAGAAACCCTTACATAACGTCACTGCTCTGTTGGTCTTTTTCTTATGTGCTTCTAATATATAAACAAAAAAAAAGGAAGGGACAATAATTCCATGATAAGGGGCTTGCAGATAGGCACATATGTCTTTCATGCCTCTCGTTTCTTGCATATTTGGTATTTGAGCAACTTTCCCCTTGTTAGGTTTCTAGACATCTGAAACATGATGTTCTGTGTCCTCACCTTTATGATCACTAGTCTTAATGGTTGGGAATGCCTTACTTCCTAGTCTTTTGTCAATAAAACTATAATCAATGAGGCAATTCATAATTTTGGGGTTTTAGGTAATTTAAATTATTGATGTAGTTGATGTATCTTGCGTAATAAATGGTATTACTCCTTCAACAATTGGGTGCACCAAGGGTTTCATTCTGAGTTTAGTAGCTATATCTGTTGGAACAAAATGATCCATTAAACATGAACCGTCTCATAACTAGATTAAGAAGAGAAGAAGATGAAGACGGAAGCGTGTACCTTGTGATTCCATGATTATGTTCTTAGTCTTGTTCTTGAGTAGAAGGAGGAAGTATGAAGATAGTCTTCAAAGTAGGGAAGAGTAGATCTTCTAAATGATGAGTGCCCTTATTCTCTTTAGTCTTCAAGTACTTAGGAAGATTTTGGAATGAATGAGAATGTAAAAACTAGTGGATTCATAGGCTGATGGAAAGGCCTTTATAAAGGAATCCAAGGGGCACTTCATTTAGGGACTACACCTATTGATGTATAAGATATTACCATTATGTCCATCATTTAATGGTAGTCATATACCTAATGGAATTCTACATATTTTGTCTATACTTTAACATTATTTAAATGATTATAACACATGGAATTAAATGACACATATTAATTAATCCATGTTCTAACAATCTCCCACTTGGATTAATATTAATATGTATCTTTTACTAAACAAATTCCTTAAATCATTTATAATATGAATGACAACCCTTATGTGCACGTTTATTGTCATCCAACACAATCTCGTCCATTAGTCTTATAAGTATAGGGACTAAAGGGGCAGTCGTTGTAATTGATTCGCAACTAAATCCACATTAATCACATATATATATATCCAACTAAATGACATAGATTAAGTATAGATATGTAGCATGGAATATTAATGAATATATATTATGAACGCATATATATATTCTCCAACTAGTCCTACTTAACTTAAATGAGATCAATATAAATAAAAAAACCAACACAAAGAAATAGAAAACAACACAAACTCCCACTGATTTAAGCATTATCAAAAGTTGTTTCACCCATATGAGCAGTATGCTCGTGAAAAATCAAAAGAGATAACACTTTATAAAAATGGATCCAATAATATGGAGTTTGATCATATTAGTTGTATATCTATTTGTTCATTTTTATACTTATTTCTCTTCAACAAGAGACATAACCATATGATGTCTTTCGACATCTTTGCATCTAGTAAAATAGAATCGAAATACCTAATGATCTCAAAATGATCCGATTTTACATACATAAGCATGTAGTTAAATGTTTTATAGGTACTTCATCATTCTTTTGGATGCGACTTAATGTTCTTCTTTCCGAATTGCTTTGATATTGACCAAGCATCCCAATAATAAATGCAAGGTCTGGACGAGTACAGACTTGCGCATACATTAAGCTTCCTACTACCGGTGCATAAGGGATAATTTCCATATATTTGGATTCAAAATTAATTTTAGGACATTGCTTTAGACTGAATTTATCTCCCTTAGAGACAGGGGTGTCATGTGGTTTACAATTTTGCATGCTAAACCTTTGTAATACCTTCTCTATATGGCTCTTTTGTGATAATCCTAAAATACCTCGTGAACGATCATGATGTATTTGGATTCCTAATACAAAAGAAGCTTCACCAAGATCTTTCATATAAAATATGTTTGAGAGAAATTTCTTAGTTTCCTTTCGAAGATCCTTATCATTACTAGCAAGTAAAATATCATCCAAATATCATCCACATATAAGACCAAAATTATAAATCTACTCCCACTGAACTTATGGTACACACAATCTTCACCAAGATTCATTTCAAAACCAAATGAAAGAATAACTTGATTAAATTTTAAGTACCATTGATGAGATGCTTGCTTAAGCCCATAAATGGATTTCTTAAGTTTACAAACTAGTTGACTAGTTTGATCTGAATCAGACACCATTTCTGGTTTCTTCATATAGATAGTTTCCTCAATATCACCATTGAGAAAAGTTGTCTTATTATCCATTTGATGAAGCTCAAGATCATAATGTGTAGGGTTTTACGGGTCCATGCGCAGCGGAATTAAGCATTAAAAACATAAAACCCAAGAAGCCCTAGGATCCGTTCTATATAATTAACTTGAAAAACTATGAGATAGAATTTTACCAACCTTGAATGCTTTCCGTTCTTGAGCTATCGAACGATTTTGATTATGTGATATCGAATCACAAACTTCGTTCTTCAACTTGCTTGAACTCTAGGCCTTGATCGATGAACGAGCGAAGACCCTCTTTCGGTATCCACACCTTTGAATGAATTCAAGAACGATTTCTTGATGATTGCTAGATCTAAACCTTGAAGAATATTGAGAGTATTTTGTTGTGAATTTTGCTTGAAAATTTCGGCTAGACTATTAGGGTTGAAAGACCTCACATATTTATACTACATTGGCATGAATATGTTTCCTAATCGAATTAGGAGACCAGGCTGTCAATCCACGTCTGGTGGCTTATTATGTCGCGCGGTATACTCAGCCACATGGCTAAGTATGTCGCGTGACAAAGGTAGCCGATTCTGAAACTCTCAATCATTCTTCCAATGGTTTAACCAATTCATTCTAGTTGTGTGTGACCCAATAGGATTATATTATGTTGGCAATGAGTTCGATCATATCAAACCTCATAAGACATAAGCGGACTCTAGCAAGCCATTATGTCTACCCAAATAATATAACGTAAGAGTTCACGTTTCCAATGGTGTACTTCCATTTCTCCCTTTGTCTCACGATGTTGTATTGAACACAAGTCATGGTCCTTGTCAACTTGTCTTTGTTCAATGCTTTCTCGATTCTTGAGTATAATGATAATTCCAATCATATTGGGGTACGGCCATACACTTTCATCATTATCACTCATCGAGGGGCCCAAGCAAAACATCTCTCTTTCGAGGGACAAATTCCATCTTGACTTATCATCCTTCCCATCATGAATCCGATCATGCCAAAGATAGCCTTTATAGATATCGTGTTAAGATACCGTTTGACTAAAATCAAACATGACTTTCATCATATGTAAGGTCATGATAATCTCAGGTCTAGGGACTAAATGAAGTAACCTTATGAGATTTACTTATGACATTTGACCATGACATAAATCTCATGCGGGTCATGTCCAGTCACTTGTTCTCTAACAAGTACCTGTAAGTGCTCCAATTTGAGCTTGTTAGTATTTTCGTTAGAAAATTAACGAAAGTTATAACATTTCTAACAATTCCTAACATTCCTAACATTTCTAATCAAGTAAGGGTAGATTAGGGATTGCCATTTAAAGATAAACCATGGAAAGGAATCAAAAAAGCAAAAGAAATTGGAAAAATCCGAATTGGGCAAGTTGAAAAACATAAACTGCTGGATTTTTGAATTTTATTCTTCCTGTCCAAAGCCTGAAGCTGTAATTAATGAACAGTGCATGCTGCTAATCATGTCCGCGCGGATAGGTTTGTAATTTCAGAGTGCCTATAAATTGAGGCCTTCAGTCTCAGAAATAAAGGAGAAGAAACACAATTTGTAACTGCACCTTGGCGAAAATAGTGGGAAAACAGTGAGAATTCTCTAGAATTGTCACCTTTTTCTCAACTATTCACCCAAAATCACACTCACTCAAACACTCTCATATTCAAGCCTCAAACACTCTTACATTCAAGCCAAAAACTCCAAAACACAAAGAAGATTGGTAAACCCTCCTTCTCCTTACCCTAAACTCCTTCATGCATACATTTTCAAGCTACAAAATGTAGTTTATTCATCTTCTTGCCTTAGATCCAAGAAGATCACCATGGAAGTTCATCTCCATGGATGATCTTCTACAAGGATCAACATTATTTTCAAAAGTATTCTTACTTACTTGCAAAGAAAACACATTTTCAAAACCCTAAAACTCATTTTCATACATCAAATCTCATTTTCAAAGGATAAAATTCCCCTTCCCAAGCAAATGAAGTGCTTAGTCCTAATGTACCCCAAGGATGGTTTGATATAGTTGATTCACCACTAAAATGTCAAGTGATCACTAATCAAAACCTAGGGAAATGGGGACAAGCATGGATGCCAAACCCCCTTTAAAATCATGTTTTCCTTCAAGAAGAAGTTGCTGTCCAGTAGCAATTTTCTAAGACCCCAGTCCATGGTCTAATTTTTTGGATACAGATAAACTTGGAATTTGGTGTTGACTACAAAACACTTTTTGTAGCCAACATCAAGATCTTTCCAAAAATATTTTTACTTTATTTTTTCGTGAGTAAAACCCCCATTTTTCAAATTTTCCTTTAAAGGTCAGATCACCAGTCTCTGGAAGTCCAGATCTCATATCTGAGATTTCCAGAAGGTTTTGGGTCCTCAAATCTTCTCCAAAATGGAAAATTATTTCACAGAAATCTTATTTGAGGTGTCTGAAACAACTTTCATTCTCTGAGTTTTCTCAGATTATGAAGTTTTAAAGCCCTTAAATCTATTTCAAAATCAAGTATCCACTGCCTTTTTCATTCTGGCAGAAGTGGTTTTCAACTTCCAAAAATCTTTTGAGTACCAAAACTCAACCCAAAAATCACACCAAAAATCATGGGATCTGTCCAAAGTCTAATAAAGAATTCCCAATTTTTACTTCCCTCAGTTTCAACTTATTTTGGCCAAAACACACACACACACACACACAAACAAATGGTTTTTAGCTTGGAAGACTCGTTTTACGAGGCATTCCGGGTGCACACTAACGTCCTTCCCGGCGTGTAACATGACCTCCGAACCCAAATCTCTAATCTCGGGCATTTTTCAAAGTTTTGGCCCTTAAAACAAAAATGGCGTGGCGACTCCGGTCTTTTTTCGATTGGTTTTTCAAAGAAACGAAAAATTTCAAAGTTAACCCTTTCGGAAAATAATTTTGGCGGCACATCATCACAGTACCCATAATTTCAATGTGCATCTCTATGCATATAATCATCACATGATTATCCATTGACAATTATACTAATTATTCTCTTAATAATTAGGGACGGAGATTATTATAAACAAATATACAAAACATATAATAATCAAATAATAAACATCTCATATAATAATAAATAATGTCAACACATAAGTCTATCAATCATAGGCCTAGGGCATAACACTAACAGTCTCCCACTTGCACTAGGCCCAATCTACCATGTATCGAATACCCATGGACCTAACATGACCATCATGCTTAGCTTGCGGGAGAGCCTTAGTTAATGGGTCCGCCACGTTGTCATCAGTGTCTACTCTGCATATCTTTACGTCTTCCCTTTCACATATCTCACGGATAATGTGGAAATGTCGAAGTATGTGTTTGGATCTCTGGTATGACCTTGGTTCCTTTGCTTGTGCAATGACACCATTGTTATCACAGTAAAGTTCAATAGGATCTCTGATGCTTGGAACGACTTCCAAATCACTAATGAACTTCTTGATCCAAACTGCTTCCTTAGTTGCATCGGATGCCGCTATGTACTCAGCTTCAGTTGTAGAATCAGCGACGGTACTTTGCTTGAAACTTTTCCAACTCACAGTGCCTCCATTAAGCGTAAACAAAAATCCAGACTGCGATCTGAAATCATCTTTGTCGGTTTGGAAGCTAGCATCTGTGTAGCCTTTTACTACAAGATATTCTTCCATTCCTCCAAAGACCAAGAATACATCCTTAGTTCTTCGTAAGTACTTAAGGATATTCTTGACTGCTATCCAATGTGGTTCGCCGGGATCCGATTGGTACCTACTCGTCATGCTTAGAGCACACGAGATATCGGGTCTAGTACATAACATAGCATACATGATAGACCCAATTGCCGAAGCATATGGAATACCATTCATTCTCTTTCGCTCATCATTAGTCTTAGGACTTTGATTCTTGCTAAGAGATATACCATGCAACATTGGCAAGTTTCCTCTTTTAGAATTTTCCATTTGGAATCTTCTAAGGACTTTGTCAATGTAAGTACTTTGACTTAAACCAATCATCCTCTTGGATCTATCTCTATAGATCTTGATACCAAGGATATATGCGGCTTCACCCATATCTTTCATTGAAAAGCACTTTCCTAACCAAGACTTGACAGTCTGTAGTGCAGGAACGTCATTTCCAATGAATAAGATATCGTCGACATACAACACCAAAAATAGTGCTACGCTCCCACTAATTTTCTTGTATACACAAGGTTCATCTTCGTTTCTGATAAAGCCAAACTCCTTGATTGCTTCATCAAAACGTAGATTCCAACTCCTAGAAGCTTGCTTCAATCCATAAATGGATTTCTGCAACTTACACACCTTGTTAGAATTTTCTGGACTGACAAAACCTTCAGGTTGTATCATGTATACATCCTCAAGTAACTTCCCATTTAGGAAAGCTGTTTTGACATCCATTTTCCATATCTCATAGTCATAATATGCGGCTATGGCAATTAAAATTCTAATAGACTTAAGCATAGCTACAGGCGAGAAGGTTTCATCATAGTCTATGCCATGAATCTGCCTATATCCCTTAGCTACTAGCCTAGCCTTGTAGGTGTGCACCTTCCCATCCATGTCGGTCTTCTTCTTGAAGACCCATTTGCACCCTATGGTTTTTACACCTTCGGGTGGATCAATCAAGTTCCAAACTTGATTATCAGCCATGGATTGTAATTCGGACTCCATGGCCTCTTGCCATTTTTCCGAATCAGGAGCAGATATCGCTTCTTGATAGCAAGTAGGTTCATCGTTTTCGATTAACTCCACTTCATCACTTTCCGTAACGAGAAATCCATATCTCTCGGGTTCGGATCGTGACCTACCACTTCGGCGAAGAACTTGTGCATCTTGAACCGGTTCCACAACTCTTTGTGAATTTGGTTCAGTCTCTACCATTGGTTCAATATTGTTTTCGGGTTCTCGAACTTCTTCGAGATCTATTTTACTCCCACTGGTCCCTTTGCGAAGAAACTCCTTTTCTAAGAAAGTACCATTTCGAGCAACAAACACTTTGTTCTCGTTTCGGTTGTAGAAATAGTATCCTTTGGTTTCCTTAGGATAACCCACGAAAACACATTTATCGGATTTAGGTGCTAGCTTGTCAGAAGTTAACTTCTTGACATATGCATCGCAATCCCAAATCTTCATGAAAGACAAACTAGGTTTTCTTCCATGCCACATCTCATATGGGGTCTTTTGAACCGATTTGGTAGGAACTCTGTTTATAGTGAAAGCAGCAGTTTCTAGTGCATGTCCCCAAAAGGATAAAGGAAGCTCAACTTGACTCATCATAGAACGAACCATGTCCAACAAAGTTCTATTCCTCCTTTCAGACACACCATTCCATTGTGGTGTTCCGGGTGGAGAGAGTTCTGAAACGATTCCGCAACTCTTAAGATGACTGTCAAATTCTTGGCTCAAATATTCACCACCTCGATCGGATCGAAGTACCTTAATAGTTTTGCCAAGTTGATTTTGCACCTCATTTTGAAATATTCGAAATATCTCAAACGATTCACTTTTATGTTTCATTAGATAAACATATCCAAATCTACTATAATCATCAGTGAATGTTATGAAGTACCGAAATTCTCCCCTAGCATCGCTACTCATAGGCCCACATACATCGGTATGTATGAGTCCTAATAAGTCGCCCGCCCTTTCACCGGTTTTGGTAAATGGGTCCTTGGTCATCTTGCCAAGTAAACAAGATTCGCATGTCTCATAAGATTCATAATCATGTGAGTCCAAAAATCCATCTTTGTGGAGTTTAGAAATGCGTTTCTCGTTTATATGGCCAAGACGACAATGCCATAAGTAAGTGTGGTTTACATCATTGGGTTTATATTTCTTGTTAATGTTATAGACATCATTATCACGATTTTCAATATCAAGAATATAAAGGCCATTGAATGAAACAGCAGTACAATAATGCATATCACTCTTGTAAATGGAAAATTTCTTATCACATATAAGAAAATTAAAACCTTCATTATCCAAAAATGAAATCAAAATAATATTTCTACTTAAAGCTGGAACGTAATAACAATTGTTCAAAACAAGTATTAGTCCACTAGGTAAAGTAACTTCATAAGTTCCTACGGCTAATGCAGCAACTCTTGCTCCATTCCCCACACGTAGGTCCACTTCACCTTCCTTAAGCATCCTTCTGTTCTTTAGACCCTGCACATTTAAACAAATGTGAGTTCCACATCCGGTATCCAATACCCAAGAACTAGAAGTAGATAGGAATATATCTATAACAAAGATACCTGAAGTCGAAGCAACTCCTTTGCCCTTCTTCAGTGCTTCCTTGTATTTTGTGCAGTTTCTCCTCCAATGTCCAATCTCATTGCAATGTAAGCAGATTGCGTCCTCTTGGGACTTGGGCTTAGCCTCTTTAGGCTTGGAAGCCTCTTTGGGTTTGGCAACTTTTGCCTTAGGATTAGCAACCTTTGCTTTTCCTTTACCCTTGAAACCCTTCCCCTTATTAATCATTAGCACTTGGTCGGTTTTCTTCTCGACAATATTGGTTTTCGCAGTGTTCAACATTTGAACTAACTCAGAAAGGTTTTTATTCATTCCACCCATGTTATAGTGCATTATGAAATGACTAAAACTTTTGGGTAATGAATTCAATATTATGTCGGTAGCCAACTCTTGGCTAATTGGAAAACCGAGCCTTTCAAGATGCTCAATGTGGCCCTTCAACTTGAGAGCATGGGGACCAACAGCTTGTCCTTCACTCATCTTGCATGAGGTCAAGACTGCAACTGTGTTGTACCTTTCTTGCCTAGCTTGTACTTGGAACATTTCCATCAATCGATTGTTTAAGTCGACTGTCCCCAAGTGCTCAAGATCCTTCTGAAGGTTCTTGCACATGGCGGAGAGCATAAGGCAACCAACATCTGTTGGGTTTTACGGGTCCATGCGCAGCGGAATTAAGCATTAAAAACATAAAACCCAAGAAGCCCTAGGATCCGTTCTATACAATTAACTTGAAAAACTATGAGATAGAATTTTACCAACCTTGAACGCTTTCCGTTCTTGAGCTATCGAACGATTTTGATTATGTGATATCGAATCACAAACTTCGTTCTTCAACTTGCTTGAACTCTAGGCCTTGATCGATGAACGAGCGAAGACCCTCTTTCGGTATCCACACCTTTGAATGAATTCAAGAACGATTTCTTGATGATTGCTAGATCTAAACCTTGAAGAATATTGAGAGTATTTTGTTGTGAATTTTGCTTGAAAATTTCGGCTAGACTATTAGGGTTGACAGACCTCACATATTTATACTACATTGGCATGAATATGTTTCCTAATCGAATTAAGAGACTAGGCTGTCAATCCACGTCTGGTGGCTTATTATGTCGCGCGGTATACTCAGCCACATGGCTAAGTATGTCGCGTGACAAAGGTAGCCAGTTACAGAAACTCTCAATCATTCTTCCAATGGTTTAACCAATTCATTCTAGTTGTGTGTGACCCAATAGGATTATATTATGTTGGCAATGAGTTCGATCATATCAAACCTCATAAGACATAAGCGGACTCTAGCAAGCCATTATGTCTACCCAAATAATATAACGTAAGAGTTCACGTTTCCAATGGTGTACTTCCATTTCTCCCTTTGTCTCACGATGTTGTATTGAACACAAGTCATGGTCCTTGTCAACTTGTCTTTGTTCAATGCTTTCTCGATTCTTGAGTATAATGATAATTCCAATCATATTGGGGTACGGCCATACACTTTCATCATTATCACTCATCGAGGGGCCCAAGCAAAACATCTCTCTTTCGAGGGACAAATTCCATCTTGACTTATCATCCTTCCCATCATGAATCCGATCATGCCAAAGATAGCCTTTATAGATATCGTGTTAAGATACCGTTTGACTAAAATCAAACATGACTTTCATCATATGTAAGGTCATGATAATCTCAGGTCTAGGGACTAAATGAAGTAACCTTATGAGATTTACTTATGACATTTGACCATGACATAAATCTCATGCGGGTCATGTCCAGTCACTTGTTCTCTAACAAGTACCCATAATTTCAATGTGCATCTCTATGCATATAATCATCACATGATTATCCATTGACAATTATACTAATTATTCTCTTAATAATTAGGGACGGAGATTATTATAAACAAATATACAAAACATATAATAATCAAATAATAAACATCTCATATAATAATAAATAATGTCAACACATAAGTCTATCAATCATAGGCCTAGGGCATAACACTAACATAATGTGTCACTAATGCCATAATGATCCTAAAAGAGATTTTTAGAAGATGTCGAAGAAAATGTTTCTTTATAATCAATGCCTTCCTTTTTAGTAAATCATTTAACAACAAGATGTGCCTTACATCTTTCCACATTACCTTGCTAATCCCTTTTGATTTTAAATATCAATTTATAACCAATAGATTTTACACCTTCAGGTAATGGGACAAGATCCCAAATGTCATTGTATTTCATTGATTTTAACTTCTCATTAATGGCATTGATCCACTTATGAGAATTAGGACTATTAATGGCTTCATGAAAGGTGATTAGATAATCTCCCACTAAACCTAAGGTGTCCTAATTCTCCGCAAGACACATATCATAAATATCTGAAATAGCATTTCTTCTAACTCTAATAGATCTTCTTAAGGGCACTGGTTCATCCTCAAATTGAGGTTGTTGAATTTCCTCATGTCCAACATTCTCATGTTGTTCGTTATTTACGGGAGTCTCTATATTATTTTGAATTGTATGTTCTTATTGAATTTCAGGTGTAATTACTTGATTTCCAACAGGAACTAAAGTTTGAGGAATATAGAGTGGTTCCTCTAACTCTTCAAATTCAAAATCATTACTATTTCTCCCACTAAATTTAACATCCTCAAAGAACCTAGCATTGCCAGTCTCGAAAAATGTTCTAGTTTTCGGGTCATAAAATTTATATCCCCTAGATCTCTTAGCATACCCTACAAAGTAACTACCAACGATCTTAACGTCCATATGGAGTTTTGTCGGTAGCCTTTGAAGCAGCTCTATTGAGAATATAAGTAGCGGTTCTTTAATGCATCTCTTATAATGAGTGAGGTAAAGAAGTACAAGAAAACATACTTCTTACCATATTCTTAAGGATTCTATTATGTCTCTCCACTACACTATGCTAGGTTTGCCCGGCATGGTGTAGTGAGGGATAATCCCACACTCTTCAAGATAGCGAGTATAAAGGGCCCGGACGTTTTTCACCCAAAATGTTATACCATACGCAGTTTTCACCATCATGATCAGATTTTAACGTTCTTAATAGTCTTTCTTATGCCTTAAAAGACTTGAAAACGTCCAATGATTGAAACTTTACATGAAGAAAATAATGTATCTATAACGAGAGTAATCATCCATGAACGTAATGAAATATTGTTGACCATTTCATGAAGGGTTAGTGAATGATCTACAAATGTCCATATGAATTAGTTCCAAGACGTTTGACACTCTCAAAGATCCTATTTCCTGTAATGTTTGTAAATTTTTCTTTAAAACACTTAATGCAAAAGGTTTTATCCGGAGTATCAAGTTATTTTAGGATTCCCTCTGACATAAGCTTTATCAATTTTCCCTTTGGAGATATGACCCAAATGCCTATGTCATAGAATACAAGAATTTTCACTTGATAACTTTTGCTTAGTGCCTTTAGTTTTGGTTTCATTATTATGGGACTCATTCATTTTCTTGACTGTATCAAGTAAATTAAGATTATCGATATATGACAAAGTACTAGTACCGACAAAATTGGAATTTAAAATAAAGATCACATTTATTATTACCAAAAGAACAAGAGTAACCTTCCTTGTCCAAAATTGTGATAGATATTAAATTCCATCAAAAGATGGTACAATGAATGTATATTTAAAACAAAAATAATAGCCAGTACTTGTCATTAAAAAAGTCCCTATGCCTACAACTTCAACCGGATTTCCAGCTTCCATATAGATGTATTTCTCATCTTCACTGGGGATTCGGTAATTGACAACCACACGCATACATGAACTAATGTGAGTTGTTGCACCAAATACAACCACTATGTATATTAAGGAATTGAAACCAAATTTGCCTTAGTACAAACAAGACCAAATGACATACCATTCTGAATTCGCCATTCGCGATACTTATGGTAGTCGTTCTTCATGCGAGTAAGGTCCTTGCAGAAGAAGCATTTCTTGACTTTATGACCCTTAAATGATCCCTTATGCTTCTTACTTGTAACTGCAATTTCCTTCCCTCTTCTCTTAATCCCACGAGAAGAAGTAAATGTTGAGTGAGTACTTTCTAATTTAAGATATTTCATCATATCTTCCTCTAATGTCATATGTGAAAGTAATCCATTAATATTCCACTTGTACTTTAGACATTTATAGGTTACCTCAAAAGGACCAAATTGAGGAGGAAGATAGATCAAAACTAAGTGCACGAGCAAATCTTCCAAAATCTCTAACTTAAGTGCCTTTAGTTTGATCGAAAGATGAAATAATTCAATAATGTACTCCCGAAGATTTTCGTCACCCTTGTACCGTATGGAAACAAGTTTCCACAAGAATTCAAAGAAAAACTCAGCATTTTCGATCTCAGAGACATTGTCCAAAAATGTCTTTGAAACTGTATTTTCCATGATCATTAGACTTACGCGGTTGGACCGTTCCCATTGCTCAACATTTTTCCGTTCTATAACGGTATTTCCTTTAGTGAGAGCAGCGGGACTTGATTCCCCTAATGCGTGATCGATGTCCATATTGCCTAAGATCATCGTTATATTATTTTTCCAAGTTTTAAGTTTAGTCCCAGTAATCAAAGGTACATCATTTATAGCAGTAGTTACAGATGAACCATTAATCAAATCTGAAGGAAAAGAACAAGATGAAACATAAAACATATATAAGAAACTACATAATGAATAAAGTGATTAATTATATCAATGAATCCCATCAAAAAGATAATTAACATGACATCAAGACTAATCTTTGGATTGCGAATTGACTCATAATTTAATTTATCTTAGGGTAATAAATGACTTTAAACAATACATTTAAAATACTTGTCTTCCTTTGGGCCAGTTCAAGTATTAAAAAATGTCCTAACATTTAAAGTATTTGTTACCCGGCAATAAAAAATATAAACAACTCATTTTAAATACCCGCCTTCCTTTGGGATGGTTCAAAGTATTTAAAATGACCAAACGTTTTATTCAATTATTACCCCATGAATGCAAATACTTAGTCAACAACAAGGTCTCATTTGGGAAACAAGCATGTTATCACATATTAATAAGAACATTTATCACTTTACAATTTCGTATCTAAACAACGTAAATCACTTTGGCGACAACATTGTTTGGAACAAAATGATCCATAAACATGAACCGTCTCATAACTAGATTAAGAAGAGAAGAAGATGAAGACGGAAGCGTGTACCTTGTGATTCCATGATTATGTTCTTAGTCTTGTTCTTGAGTAGAAGGAGGAAGTATGAAGATAGTCTTCAAAATAGGGAAGAGTAGATCTTCTAAATGATGAGTGCCCTTATTCTCTTTAGTCTTCAAGTACTTAGGAAGATTTTGGAATGAATGAGAATGTAAAAACTAGTGGATTCATAGGCTGATGGAAAGACCTTTATAAAGGAATTCAAGGGGCACTTCATTTAGGGACTACACCTATTGATGTATAAGATATTACCATTATGCCCATCATTTAATGGTAGTCTTATACCTAATGGAATTCTACATATTTTGTCTATACTTTAACATTATTTAAATGATTATAACACATGGAATTAAATGACACTTATTAATTAATCCATGTTCTAACAATATCAGCTTGCCCATTGGATCAAAATAGTTTATGATAAGGCTAGTATAGTTAAAAACATACTCACCCACACACATGTGCACCAAGGGTTTCATTCTGAGTTCCAGGAACGAGAGTTTGTCGATAAGTGAAGAGTAATTGTATTTCTTGATATTCAATATGAACCTGATAAATCTTGATTCAGATGCTCACAGACCCAAAAATGAACTGCTGTGTTCATTATTTATTTTTTATCATTGCCCAACTAGTCCCAAAAATATGATTGTTGGTCAGGCCTTGTTTGAGAGATCTATAAGGAGCATTTCAAGTGATGTGCCTAGGGATGTAAATTTATGAGAACAAGTTTCTGTATTGAACAATTAGTTTTCCATGGACTTTTAATAAGAAGCTAAACAGTTCTATTTTTATTTCAGTGCGCACTATCAGAAACGAGCCGGAGAATAAGGATCCTGCCTTAATGGGACAAGTTGTGAAGAGATCATGGTCTGTATGCGGAATTGCTTACATCTTGAGTAGCGTCTCTGGGATCTTCGTTTTTGATGCATCAACAATTGATAATATGGTGGTCACCTTTGACTCCACCGCCAATTTTTATGTTCGCTTCTTCTATGCTCTCTATTTCATAGTTGTTTTCCCCAACAATTTCCATGTACTCCACCTCCGTGTAGATGGCCTGATGGCCCTGATTCCTGCTACTTGGCGTCTTCATCATTTGGACAATAGAGGATTTGCATATGATATGACTTGTATTACTATTGACCTTTTATCTCTTTTGTAACGTGTAGGAATGTTCATAGAGCACAAAGAGTTGCAGTGTACGAAAGTGTGGTAACCTGGTTCAGAAATGTGGGGGCCTGAATCACTGATATACCAAACTTGATCCATAACCTTCTTATCCCCCACCTTCCACTATCTCCATTGCTGCATGGACATTACGTAGTAGTTTGATTAGTTATACTTATATATATATATATATATATATATATATATATATATATATATATATATATAAGCCCTATTTTAATAATTTATATTAATAGTTTATTCACTTATTATTTAAAAATGAAATTGTAGTTAAATTGTGCACCCGTTGTCGGGAAATCTTAGATAGCCCCTGATCATGTTCATATCCTCTATGCACTAGCACATGTATTCTGTTTCAAGCTTTGCATCTCATGTCTGTGGTGTGATATTTTTTCTCATTAAAATTATCATGAAGTTGAATTCACAATTGCATGACAATTTCAGTTTATAAATGGAAGTGTTTGTTTGCTTCTAACATCAATTATGATTCACAGCAATATCTATAGTATAAATGGAACCTCCACTATCTACAGTACTATGAACAGTTTCATCTGCCGAATTTTCCATTTTGCCCTCATACATTTGTCCCTTTCCCATTTTGCCCTTAAAATTTTTTTTTTATTAAAATTAAAAAAAAATTAATTAAAAAAAAAAACACGTGTCCTTGGACACGGGCATGTACTAGTAGGTTTATATAAGATATTGGAGATAATTAATGAAATATGAGATAAGTTAATAACATAGACTATTGGAAAGCAACTGGTGGAGATGTGTCAATTTATGGGAAAGGGGAAAAATAGATCTGTTGAAGTCTCTGATTTGTCATAGTCACACACATATAAGCCCTATTTTAATAATTTATAGTAATAGTTTTGATCGCGCAGGAAAGCGTGTTAGGCTCAGTTCTTGGGTCCAGCGAATGATTGAGCTAGCTTTGTGATCTGCACACCACAAGAAATAACAGTGAAACTGCGCCGGGGGTCTTCCGACTAGCCCCTCCGGCGTGAGAGTAAGATGATGGACTGAGAATATGGAAAATAATGGTATGGAGAATGTAAGAACACGTAAATATGCAATAAAGCATTACCTGTATCCATGACGTTATTCTCTTATTTATAGTGGGAGTTGTGATATTAGGGTTTTCACCAGAACCGTTGGATTGGATGGTCACCAACCGTTGGATCAGCTCCATCTCCCAAGCATACACGTGTCACGCTGGGATTGGTCCGTCTATGTAAGGTATCTGCAACACCTGACACTGATAAGTAGCTTAGCTTATAAGGGAAAGTCAACCTGTACACCTTTTGGTATTATTACTGGTTAGGTGATTGCACGTGTAACAAGGCACTGTAGCAGGTCTGACATTGTCCCAAATTAGCTAAGTAATCAAGCTTGCTGAAGAAGCTTAATAGAAGGGACGACCTGGAGCTGTACGTCCAATTAGGTCATCTCCTTGAAAGATGGTTAGACGAGCGTGTGGCATTGAGAGGAGGTCGTTCAATGACGACGCTCACTGTCGGAGAAGATAAGCTTGGCGCGACTGGAAGGCTCGTCGTTAGGGGGGTCGTGGCTCATTGGCGACGACCTCTTCCTAGCGTATCGACGGGCTAAGGTCCAAACCTTTGCTCAAAGGTGTATTGACTCGTCGTTTGGATGGGCTTGGTCGCTCAGTGGCGACGACCGCCATCCGTTGTTGGACGGGCCCTTACCCCGATCTTGATCTGATTCTTCGTAGTTGGTCCTTTGGGGGACCCGTTGGGCCCCCTTGGCTCGTAGTGAAGTATTAGGCTCGGCCCATCACAGATTATTCCGTTCAGTGGCCCCCAATTCATGGTCGTCTTGACGGGCCAGGAATTGTCATTTTCCCTCCAAAGTAATCAGTACGACCGTCAATTTGAATTTTGAATTATGATGACGTCAATGTTGGTGACGTGGGCGGCTGGGATCTCTCCATTAGTCGACACGTGTCCCTTGATGGGACATTCTCCTCGGAAGTTGCAGAGGGTATTTAATGCCCCTCATCATTCCGCCGTTTGGGTTTCCCAGACACAAACCTTCCATCTTCTTCACATATAAAGCTTCCTCCCTCCTACATTTCGAATTTTCCGCACCTTTGATTAGTGAGAGCAAAGCAGCAGAGGCGATTTCCGGCAACCACCAGAAAGAACTCCGGCGAGAAAGAACCACCGTCTCCGACGGCCGTAACTGCCCTGGCAACTCCGTTTGTAAGGCACCTGGGAGCTTGGATAAGAGATTTCTTTGATCTTCCACCGGAAAATTCATCGGAAAAAGCATCCTTCACCCCATTACCAGGTAATTTCTTCATTTGTTCTTCGCTTTCTGGGTTTTTATTGGGTTTTAGAAATTAGTGGAATGGGGCCCGGAACCATCAGCTTTGAGAGAGGTGTTAAATTCGGTTTTGGGCTAAATCAAAGGGTTTACAAATGTGCCAAGGGGGTTTAGAGAGAGATTCCGTTGTCTGAATGTTCCTCGATCTTGATTAAGGTCAACTTTGAAGACGAGCCTTTGGGATTCCCAGAAGGTGAGGTTCTAGGGGATTTTGAGGATGGAGATCCAATGATAACCCCTTTTAGGTCGATGAACGATCTGCCCAACCACATCAAGACCCACTACTCTTTGTCCCGTCGTGATTCACTTAGGGATTTGATTTTAGGGGAATCTAGGTCGCCCCTAGGTAGGTCGTCGCCTATGGAAGTTAGGACTGATTCCCCCTTTCTTTCTCCTTGTTTTGTAGACATGGATCACGATGGGCGTCCTAGCCAACCGGCCCCAGAAGCAAACGAGGCCGGCACAAGTGCAGGGGGCACTAAGGCGGCTAAGGCCTATCATACATTCGTACGAGTTGGATCAATCGAAAGTGATTTTGGAGGTGGGGCAGGAGGGAATTGGGCTATACCCAAAATCGAGCTCAGGAAGCCGGATGTTAGGAAACAAATGATTGACGCTCTACGAGGGTCCTTCAGAGTTCAAGCTTCGACCTATAAGCTGGAGCACCTCAGCCTAGTGGAGTATGAGCCTCGTCGTCAGTCACTTCTGACCAGCAAGGAGAAGGTGGCGTTTTTCTACAAACAATTTGAGTTCGGCTTGAGGTTGCCTCTAGACCCCTTCATCAATGAATTCTTGGAGGATTCAGCCTATGTGCCCATGGAAGTTAGTGCCAACACCATCAGAATCCTGTCCGGCTTTGCCGTCGTCTGTAGATTTCTTGGCTACGAGCCATGCAATAAAGTGTTCCGTCAATACTACCGAGTGGTCAGGAATACCTCCAAAGATAAAGGGAAGTCTACAGTGAGTGTATCTTCGATCAAAAACACAAGGAACTTTTTCTTGGATATCCCAAAAAAGGTGTACGGTTGGGAGAACCACCTGATTTTGGTGGAAAGCCGAGTGGGGTGGCAGTTTCCTTTTCCAGAGGGTAACAAGGTAGTTGCTGATAAGTACATCTTTCAAGCTCCGTGGGCCGACGAGCTAAAGAAAAAGATAGATGATTTTCTGGATCTTGGATGGGTCTCGTACAAGGACATAGAGGCCTCACAATGGAGATATATCAGAACCGGCATGATGTCTAAGCCGTCAATGGGGCCTGAACCCTTGGTGAAGATAGGTTTGGATGCCCGCTATCCCGTCTGGGTCGTCCACAGTGAGTTTGCTTTTAAGGATAATTGTGTGACTTGCAGGGCGTCACGTATTAGCCGTCCTGAAGAATGTTGTGAAAACTTGGAGATGACTGGGGGTTGGCTCCTGACACCTTTTCTCAATTTTTATACTAGTCTCTTGTCTCGTCGTGAGTAAAAACTAACCCTTTTTTACTTTGTCTTTTTGCAGTTCTTACCCAATCCGACGTAGACAGAATTGAAGCAAGGATAATGGACGAAGCAATCCGAGCTAGCGACAGGGGCACCAAGAAGAAAGACAGGGCCGTCACCCGCGCCATACTTGACCATCAGGAGAAAATGGCGACGAGGAATGAGGAACTTCCCAAAGACCCTATGGGGGCCATTCCTATGATTGAGAGAGAGCCCGTGTTGGGGCTCAATGGAGGCCGTCGGAGCCATTGTTGGCAGCGCTGAGAGAGCTGCTGTAAGTGTGGAAGCCTCTGGAGCTCAAATGGTCGTTGCCGATGAGGTCGAGCATGTCGCTGTGGAGACGGTGGGGAGCACAGACTCAAACCCTGAAATGGGTGAGGCCGGCGTCCAGGTCTCCAGGAAGAGAAAAGATCATCCTGCCGGCTCTGAGGGGGGAAGAAGCAAGAATAAGAAAAACAACGACGATCCTCCTAGCTCGTCAGATCTCTCTACTCCAAGAGCCGATGCTCCAGGCTCGTCTTCAGCGGTCTTGTCTAAGACGAAGGCCAAAGAGATGGCGACCTTGATTGCCAAGGCCTCCCCAATAGCTGGGATCCCCTATCTGTTGAGGAATGGTAATCCATTGTTGTTGGGGACGGCCCTGACTAGGCGCGGCCGGGACGTTGATCTGATCCGTCGGATGAGGGAAGCCAAACTTTCTCCTGAGACCTTCCATGCCCGTCTTGGGCTAATTCAGACTGAGGTATTTCGAATTTAAAATTGTGTTTCTTCCCGTCTCTTTACACTTGGGTTAATAATTTTACTGTGGCAGCTGTCGTCGATGATGGACGCGATGATGTCGGACTACAGAGATTGTCTTGACGCCGAGATACGGGGCAATGAGCAACTGATTAAGGCCGTCGGTGACAAAGGGACGGCTGAGCAGAAATTGAAGGAGGCAGAGACCAATGTTGGTGAGCTTACTACTGCCTACGAGCTCTTGATGAGTCAGAAGAATGATATTTTAAAGGAGGTTGAAGCCTTGAAGGAAGGGAAATCCAAAGCTAAAGCCGACTCGAAGGTGTTTGAGGACGACCTTCGCGTTTGTGAGAATAAGCTCAAGAAGGCGACGGCCAGTTTTGACTCCGCTCTTGCCCAGATTGAAGGGATGAAGACGACCCATGAAGCTTCCTTGGCTAAAGCTAGGATTGACGCTGTCGACGAATTCAAGAAGAGTGCTGAATGCCTCCAGCTGATTACCAAGCATGCTAGTGGATTTTTTAAGGACGGGGCTAAGCATATGGCCAGGCGGCTCTTGTTAGATCCGATAACGAAAGATCTGCTCTCTGTTCGAAAGTTGGCCGACCTCTGCACTGAGGGAGCACACGACGACGAAGCCCGTACGGTTCATCCCCTTGTCCCTTACACTGATAATGACTTCCTTATCATAAGGGAAAGGCAGCCTTGAGTCGGGAAGGACGAGTGGCCTATCCCTGCCGTCGTCCCAGGGAACTTTGATGCCTACTATGCTCACTTCGTCGAAGACGGCCCCGATCCTGATGTCGCTCCATCTAACGCCGACAGTCTTCAGTGATTTATTTCTTTGAAATGTTTTGTAATGTCCCAAACAATGTTCCAACCTGATTTGGTAGTCTTAAACAATGTTTAGTTTTTTGGTGGTGGTTCCAAACATTGTCCTAAAACAATTTTTAATTTTTGCAATGTAGTTGACCTGTTTCCTCGTCGTTTAGAGGGGGTCATATAATGTTTGCATGTTTTATGTCTCAAGTTATTCAATGCCTTTGTTTTCTATTAGTTAATCTGTGTTAACGTAGATGGCATGTGATAACTTTATTCTGGTGAGTAAGTTTGAGGACAAGTGCGAATGGTCGTCGTGAGTGACGACCAGAACTTAGGTCGTCCTAATGTGGCCGACGCTTGTTCGCCCTTGTATTTTCTCAACTTCTCAAAGGCTCGTAGGAACAGTATGAAGGCCCGTAGGTATTTGCTCGTAGGCAACGTTCTATGGACGAGTCATCTTATTCCGTTATAGCAGCCGACGAGGTCTGGCCTCGTCTAGCCTTTATACTTGGCTAAAGTGAATGTAAGGGTCGAAGTCAGGCTTCAACCGTTCTAAGCTTCTTGAATTTGCAATGGACGAAGTTCAGTGGAGTGATGAGTTTTCATTGATAATTTCTGATTAACAATCGTACATAGTCAACTTGATCACTTTCTACGACTCCTGGGATTTATAGATCATCCCTTACATCCAGTTTTTTCACAAAATGACAATAAAAATTTTTAACCAAGAACCACAGATAGGGTGCCCTGAGGGCGCTGAATGTTGTTGATGACGACGATCTCAAAAGTAGTATTTCATGAGATGGTTAGCGTGCCATGGATGCTTTAGCTTCTCACCGTTTGGCTTAGCTAGGCGGTAGGTTCCTTCTCTGACCACACTAGTGACGATGTTGACGAGCCAATGGATTAGCTGCTAACTCGTAGGGAAAAAAGCTTATTACGTCATTTGGAACCTCCGACTTGTGGGGGACATGAGGGGCTTTCTTGAGATGGTAGATGGCGCTTTTGATTTGATTTTTGCTCGTCTCTTCAGAAATAACCAAGACCATCCTTGGCTGCCTCTCTGGAGGGCCGTCGTTGGCAACTCGAGTGTTGGCTGCTTGACGATCCTTCCTCACGTACTCCTGGAGACGACCATCATCGATCCATCTCTGGATGATTTTCTTCAAACTGAAACATTCCTCAGTGACATGTCCCTTATCTCTGTGGTATTCACAATACTTGTTCATATTATTTTTCCCCTTTCCATGGGGGTTCATCTTTGGCGCCGGACCAAAATCCATACTGTTTAAAATTTCTGCTCTAGACACGGTTAGTGGAGTGTACGACTCTGGGACCTTTTCGGCCTTCACTTGTTTGTTCTTCCCCTTTTCTCCAGCCCTGTCTTTTTTGGATTTGGCCGTTTCCACCTCGTCGACAGCCTTTCCCTCTCGTTGCGGCTTCCTTTCCTCAGCCTCGGCGACAGCGTACGCTTTAGCATAGAGGTCTTTTCGGGACTTGGCTGGGTGGACTTGTAGCTCGTAGTCGAGAGTAGAGGAAACGTCACCGTGTCTGAAACAATTTATAATTTCCCTGTCAGTCAGGTCCTCATCAATTTGGTCAACCAATTTCTTAAATCTTTTGAAATAGCTCATAGAGCTTTCACTAGCTCCTTGTGAAATGTTACTGAGATCGTTGATTGTTTTACGACGTTCTCCCGCCGTTGCAAACCTTCCCAAAAACTTTTTTCGCATTTGTTTCCACGACTCAATACTTCCCTTTGGTAGGCCTCTGAACCATCTTAAAGCAGCGTCGATCAGTGTGCTTGTAAGGGCCTTACACATGACGTCATCGTGGCCTGAAGCTCTTGCCACTACGTACATCTGTGCCTCAAGGTGTTGTATGTGGTCAATGGCGCTGGTAGAGCCGTCGTATTGCTTGGTCGGGAGCTTAAAGCACAGCTCTGGGGTCCGTTTCTAACATCCAGGGTGCCAAGGGATTTATAGTACCGCCGTCATCTTCTGAGTCATCGCTATCCATCTTATTTCTTTTGTTCGTCAACTCCTCCACTTGACGCTTTAGCCTTAAGAACTCTCTCATGTCCACCTCTCATCTTTGGGCCATTTGGGGGATCCTATCTTGACGAGGCCCCCGGGCAACGATATTGGATTGTTGCCTCTCTGGGGGAGCGAGTCGTCGTGAGATGGATCTCTCCCCTCCGTAGCTCGGTGATGGAGATGTCTGTACGATCTGGATGCCTCTCGTTCGTGACGAGGGGGAGTTCGTGTTCTCTCCCTATAGCTCGGCGCCCGTTCGTTTCTCAACGAGGGGTGTCAAGTAGGCGACCTTGAATCACTTGGTTACGATTTGCTTCGGATTTTCATTTGCCATGATCCTACGAGCATCTATCTCTCCCTCTCTTATTTGTTGGGAGGGCGCTCCTTCGCTACGGCGTTGATTAATGTGGTCTGCGAGGTCAATGCGGGGTACCACTCGTTCTTCTCCGGTGACGACGTCATCTCGACGACCCTCTCTCCTCCGGTTCCTTCTTCTTCCAGACGAGACAGTATGGTGGGACGCCTGGGGGGCTTGTGGCGCCGCCATTTGGATGAGCTCGTCCTGGATTTGCAGGAATTCTTTAAGGGCATTCGATCTCTCGACGAGGAAAGCGGCTCTGTCAAGGTGTGGGTTAGATGGGCCTCCCATACGACGTTCAGCCGCTACCTCAGGCCTCCTTTCCAGGGGAGGTCTCCTCTGGCGCTCAGCTGCAGGTCCTTTTTCTCTTCTCCTGGCCGTTTGAAGGCCAGTACCATCAACCACCCCTTGTGACCTGGTAACCCTTAGATTAGGGTTCCTAGGTGGAGAGGGTGGTCTAGGGTTTTCTTGTTGAGGAGGAGGTACGCCCTCATCTCCGGTAGACTTCTTTGGCCAGTGTGACCATCGACACCATCTTTAGGAGTTTTTAAATTTGTATTTCTTTTGCTGAAGATCACTAACAACTTTCCCGGCAATGGAACCAATCTGATCGCGCAGGAAAGCGTGTTGGGCTCAGTTCTTGGGTCCAGCGAATGATTGAGCTAGCTTTGTGATCTGCACACCACAAGAAATAACAGTGAAACTGCGCCGGGAGTCTTCCGGCAAGCCCCTCCGGCGTGAGAGTAAGATGATGGACTGAGAATATGGAAAATAATGGTATGGAGAATGTAAAAACACGTAAATATGCAATAAAGCATTACCTGTATCCATGACGTTATTCTCTTATTTATAGTGGGAGTTGTGATATTAGGGTTTTCACCAGAACCATTGGATTGGATGGTCACCAACCGTTGGATCAGCTCCATCTCCCAAGCATACACGTGTCACGCTGGGATTGGTCCGTCTATGTAAGGACTCTGCAACACCTGACACTGATAAGTAGCTTAGCTTATAAGGGAAAGTCAACCTGTACACCTTTTGGTATTATTACTGGTTAGGTGATTGCACGTGTAACAAGGCAGTATGCTTGGTCGACATTGTCCCAAATTAGCTAAGTAATCAAGCTTGCTGAAGAAGCTTAATAGAAGGGACGACCTGGAGCTGTACGTCCAATTAGGTCGTCTCCTTGAGAGATGATTCGACGAGCGTGTGGCATTGAGAGGAGGTCGTTCAGTGACGACGCTCACTGTCGGAGGAGATAAGCTTGGCGCGACTGGAAGGCTCGTCGTTAGGGGGGTCGTGGCTCATTGGCGACGACCTCTTCCTGGCGTATCGACGGGCTAAGGTCCAAACCTTTGCTCAAAGGTGTATTGACTCGTCGTTTGGATGGGCTTGGTCGCTCAGTGGCGACGACCGCCATCCGTTGTTGGACGGGCCCTTACCCCGATCTTGATATGATTCTTCGTAGTTGGTCCTTTGGGGGACCCGTTGGGCCCCCTTGGCTCGTAGTGAAGTATTAGGCTCGGCCCATCACAGATTATTCCGTTCAAGTTTATTCATTTATTATTTAAAAATGATTTACCTTAGAGCGGATGCCAACATTTTCTAATATTTTAAGGATTCTATTCAGAATTTTTGGTGTGTTGAGCGATCACTTACCTTGCTCATTCTCTGAGTCGACACTGATTTATTCAGTATCTGTACATCCACAAGGGAATATAGATTCCACCTGACCTGAATGTTTTGATTTGAATTTCTATACTAGACTTTCTACTTGAAAATGAGGTATTGATTATATTATATTATCACTCTGTGTGAACTATTATTAACCCCTTTTCATATTAGAAATGTTGAATATAATATTTATCAAGGATTGGGGACTGCTTTTGTTTAACATAGGCCATAAAATATAGTATTGGGTTAATTGAAGTTGAGGAAGTTTAGGAGGTCCGTGTGTCTGGAGTTAAATAATAATGGTTTTTTTAGCAGTGTTCTTTTTCTTAATGTTGATAATTCTATTACTATTTTCGTCCCAAAATAAATAGCTATTTTTTCTTTTCATCTTTTATTTAGAAAATTCATCTCAGTTTTATTTGTAGTAATTCGCCTTAAAATCTTTGTATGATCTTCGTGTGTTCATGTTGTCGCACGTGTGTGCTCATCTATAGTATAAAACACAACTGTCCATCTCAGCCATGTGAACAGTACAATGAATAGTGCCATTTTTTTTTCCCATTTTGCCCTCACTATATTGTCCCTTTCCCATTTTGCCCTTTTTTTTAAATAAAAAAAATTAAATAAAAAAAAAAAAAAAAAAAAAAACTACGTGTCCTCAGACACGGGCTTTTACTAGTGTAATAATATGAACAAAAGCTATTTAAGCCATCATTAACCATTTTTCGTAATGGATTGACAATGCCAAACAATATCATTTGTCAAAGAAGTTACTGATAAGTTAAGTTATCAATTGTTTGACCGCTGGAGTTGGTGGTCGCCGAAATTAATCGTGTTCTTAGTAGCTTAATTGAGAACTAGAACTCACCAATAAGTTAAGTTTCCAGTTGTTTGGTAGCCGGAGTTGATCGTGTTCTTAGTAGTTTAGTTGATAACTGAGAACTTACTGATAAATTAAGTTCTCAGTTGTTTGATCGCCGGGGTTGGTGAATCACCGGAGTTGATCGTGTTCTTGGTAGTTTAGTTGACAACTGAGAACTTACTGATAAGTTTGAGAACTTACTGATAAGTTAAGTTCTCAGTTGTTTGGTGGCCAGAGTTGATCGTGTTCTTAGTAGTTTAGCTGACAACTGAGAACTTACTGATAAGTTAAGTTCTCAGTTGTTTGGTCTCCGGAGTAAAAAAAAAAAAGTCGCCGGAGATGATGGCTGCCGGAGTTGTTGACTGGAGAAGATGGGGAGGGGTGACCTAAGGTGATGGTGGTTGGATGGAAATTAAATTGATAAAGAGGGTGAACTTAGTAAATGATGGGAGGGTGAACTTAGTTAAATGAGAAGGAGAGTACATATTAAGCTAGGAATTATATGATTAGATGAAATATTTCTTGTCTTACGAGGTAAAATTGGTAAGTTTTAGATACGGTAAATCCCCTGATTAATATAGAAGACAATAAATAAGAGTTAAATTAGTATGATAATAATTGTATTTTTTAAAACTCGTAAAAAACACTAATCGAAGGAAGGAAGGTGGAGATGGCCAAACGGGCCGGCCCGATCCGTGTGGACCAACCCGCGGGCGGGACGGGTTGAAGCCTGTCAGCTCGTTTGATGAAACTGGCCTAAACCCGGCCCGACCCATTTTCGCTGTCCAAGCCCGTCCGTTTGGCCCGGATGTGAAGATCCACGGGCCAAATGGGTTTTCCTATTTATTTTTTTTTTATTGTTTTAAATAAGGTCCGTACGGATTATGCTTATTTATTTTTATTAATTTTTTATTAATTTTTTATTGACTAGAAAATAATATTTTAGACTTTTTTTATTACTGATATTTTTTTACAAAAAGGTACATAAAAAAAGATTAAAAAAAAAAATTAAACAAACGAAAGTATATAAAAGAAAAGAGGGACGGACTACGCTTTATTTATTTTTTATTAATTTTTTATTGACTAGGAAATAATATTTTAAACTTTTTTATTACTGATATTTTTTACAATAAGGTATATAAAAAAAGATTTAAAAAAAAACTAAACAAACGAAAGCATATAAAAGAAAAGAAGAACGGACTAACCTTTATTTATTTTTTATTGACTAGGAAATAATATTTTAGACTTTTTTAGTACTGATATTTTTTACAAAAAGGTATATTAAAAAAGATTTAAAAAAAAAACTAAACAAACGAAAGTATATAAAAGAGAAGAGAGACGGACTACCCTTTATTTATTTTTATTTTTTATTAATTTTTTATTGACTATGAAATAATATTTTAGACTTTTTTAATTACTGATATTTTTTACAAAAAGGTATATAAAAAGATTAAAAAAAAAACTAAACAAACGAAAGTATATAAAAGATAATAATAGAAACTCTATGAATATTTATTTCATATTTTTTTTTGGGGAAATTTTCATTGTCTTCAAATGATACAATTTAAAATTACATAGCCTTAAAATAAAAAGTCTTCAAATCTTCAAATGAGTCTTCAAATCTCCAATGTAATTATGGTCTTCAAATTTAACAAAATTTTCAAATTTAAAAAAGTCTTGAAAATAAATGAGTCTTCAAACCTTCAAACTAATTATGGTCATAAAATCTTCAAAGTCTTCAAAAAGCTTTAGGTCTTCAATATTGTTATTGCTTCAAAGTCTTTGAATTTGTTGAATTATTATTCTTCTTCTAGTATCCTTCTCGCAAAAACTCCTTCTTGATATTGTCTTCTTCGAGACTTTCATAATCATCGTCTTCAAGATCCCGGAATGTGCCTTGTTTTCTCAAATTCGTGTCATCCCAATTCGTAAGACAAATCAATCTCTCGATAAGAGCGGGTCTGAGTTGGTTTCGCTTTGTCGTCACCACTCTTCCTGCAGCACTAACAGCAGCCTCCGATGCTACCGTGAACACCGGAGGGGTAAGTAAATCATGTGCCATCACCGAAAGAATACGATAAATATTAGCATGCGATTTCCAACATTGTAGGACATTCAAGTTTTCAAAACATTCACCATCTAAGGGGTAATATGGGCTTTCAAGGTATTGGTGTAATTCATCTACACCACTTTGAGAATGTTAGTACCCGGTCCGAAAAAAGGCATTCTTAATGTTTGGTCCGATTTAATTAAATGGAAGCCCTAAAAAAACCCTAAAATTCCTTCGTCCGTACCACGCCGTCATTGGTTGGCGTGGAAGGTACGCCAGGCCTTTGTGCCGATCGGCCTTATATCCGTTGGTTGGCCGATCGACCCTCTTTGCTTTGTCTTGCGATCGACCCGGCCGCCTTTGTGCCGATCGACCTTTAATTACGTGCCGATCGACCCTTTATTTTAAGGCCGATCGACCCTTGCTCAGCCCGGCCAGGTACCAAAGCACTATAAATACGTGCAGCCGGTTACAGTTTTCAACACACAATTCACACGGGAGAAACGAGACTACTCTTGTTTTACCCACAGTTCTTCTTACTCTCTTCGAATCGCCCTAGATTCGACCCCAAAGTCTTGCTACAATTGGTAAGACTCTTTTTAATATTTTTGTTCCCTATTATTATCGCCTTATTATATTTGCATGCTTATTATATTTTAATTGTTCCATTATGCTAGATTTAGAATTTGTTTTAATATATTTAAATATGCTATAGCCGAGGATGATCTAAGGTTTCGCCCAAAGAAACCCAATGGATCTAGGAACTATTTCTTTCCTTCCAACTTAGTTATAATTGTCCCATGATCAATAATTCCCCAAGGATGAACGTTGATTAGTGCACCTTTCGAGGGCCTAACTCAAAGGTTCTAGGGTGTGATCATCAATTAATTCTTTCTCTCCCCTCCTCCTTATGCATGATCCCGTTTCTTCTATCTATTCCTGTAAACACCGCACACAACCAACACCCCCCATGCTAGAAAGACCGATCCGTCGGGCAATAGGAGTGATAGCGTTTCTTCTTCTGTTGTAACTTGACCCCCGAACCCAATTAACTGTTTAGCCTTTTTTCAAAGCTTTGGGCTATATCAAAGTGGCGTGGCGACTCTCAAAATTTAAACTAATATTTTAATATGGTTTAAAGCGAGTGTCACTAAATGAATATCCCATTTCGATCCGACTTTATCTAATTAATTATTTGAAACTTCCGAATGCGCGTTGCATCGGGACGGGGTATTCACAGTGGCGACCCTGCTGGGGACTGTTTTGAAATCTTTTCAAACTAAGTGGGTCAGACTTTCGTTTTTCTTAGTGGTGTTGTATTTTGCTTTCTTTTCATTTTCTTTACTCTTAACTGTTGCATGGCATGCATGCATTTCATGTAAATGAAAATCTTTCTCTTTTTTCTTTAAACAAAATTAGACTTCTTTACCTCACACTACCACTAGAGTCCGTGTCACACTGCACAGACACCCTTTTACCCTTCGGAGAAGCCAAAGTGCGGGAAGTGTGGTGATCATGTCGCCTCCCTTCCGAGTCTCACTTGGCCATCCACTCATCAGTGCGCTTCGGCTGCACGGTGGGAGCCTAAAACCTAACCCTTGCGTCACCCACTTTTCTAGGAATACACTCCATATGACCGGTTGGTTTGACTAGCTTTTTTATGTAGACAATTAATAAGGTCTTTATGTTAAGTCGCTACGAACCAATGATAAGTCAAGATCTATCGAGAGATTAAAGGCACTAAAAAATTGATTTCCTTTTAAAAGGACGTGCTATGTAAGGTTGAGTGATATATTGTTAAAAGATCTTGGCCTATCATGGGTTTGTGGTACTTTTCATAAAAATCATATTAAGTGTCTGTGCGAGAAGGTTAGTCGTTAGGATCCACCACTTTAGGGTATTTAGTTAGTTGCGAAAAAGGGGTATCCCTTCCAACCTTAGTAGGACTAAAATGTACAAAGCTTTTGTAAATAAAGAAATTTTTCAAGCTATTACCTTTGCATTGAGTCAAACCTTCCCCTAAAGCCGAGTCTTTTACGATACTTCCGCGAGTTAAGGTCGGGCCGCGTTCTTCATTCAACAATGACAACCTTGCCTCCATCGGCTACTCCCAGCACCTGCTTTGCCTCTGCTGCAACGGCTCACACACCGGTCACTTCAATGGAAGGTCACAGCCCCAACTTCAATGACATTCCGCGCTCTCTGCACGCCTACTTTGCGCGGTTTGACCATGAGAGTTGAGAAACTTGAAGAAGCGAGAATCGCACTTTGAAGAACCACAATCAAGAGTGAAGGATCATTTTGTTGAGGAGCTCGGTAAAAGGGGACACAAGGTTATTTTGATGGGGAATGAAGTGGTCGATGTTGAAGATGAAGCTGTCGATGCTCCTAATCCCGCCAACCCCAATGCACCTACCTTCCCTCTACCCAACTACGTTCCAAGCGGCTACAATAATGTTCCACCACCGAGTCATGTATGGGAGCTCGAGCAAATCCAAAAGACCTTATCAACCTCCTGCAGACACACCCGAGGACCACTTTGCTAACCTACCCCACTCCCACTTTACCCTTCAATTATTCCGGCCATCATATTCCTACCTACTCCACCTCCCCTACCATCACTCCAACCCCGGCCATGCGAGAACTCCAACATTGCTACTGAGACCCGGCGTGTTAGCATTGATTGAACAAGTGAAAGCATTGGCCAGAGCAAATGGGAAAGCAAGGTGTGTCCCCATCAAGATGCTTAATCCGAGCGAGGTTGCACCCCTACCTCAAGATTTCAAGATGCCCAAGATGGCCATGTTTGGAGGAGTTACTTGCCCAGACTCATTTAAACTGACTATACGTTGGCAATGAGGGCTAAGGATTGTACACCCGAACAAATGGCAAGAATGTTCCATAGCACATTGGAAGGGGCTGCTCTCCGTTGGTTCTTGAAGTTGAATGATGAGGAAAGGGATACTTGGGATAAGGTTAGTAGAGTGTTCTCTGAGAAGTATCAAGCAAACATGGATTGGCAAGTTAATCGAGCCGATTTGGAGCACACGCTTCAAAGGAATGGGGAGTCGATTTATGATTTTTACAAGCGTTGGAATGATAAGTTGAGCGAAATTCGATATCCGCCCAAGGAGAATGAACGAAACAGATTTTTACAAGTGCTTGTTGCCGGACACAAGTTGGCGGTTGGTAATGGTTATTTCCCCAATCTTAGGGAAATGGTGGATTCGGGAGTACGATACGAAAGTGGCATCACCGGAATCACTCCACAGAAGGACAGAGCATTAATAATTCGTTCCGCTATAGAGCTCCCGCAAATACCGCGGCAAAGAAAGAGCCGAGTGGGGCAAGTAAATTATGTGCAAGGAGGAGGCTGCTTTGGATGTTCAAGGTAATGAGGGGAATAACAATGTTCACGCGAGAGGGAAGTGTTTGACGATTTTGGAATGCCCGATGGGCAAGGTTTTTGAAGTACTAGTAAAGAAGGGCTTGAGTCAAGCCGCTTGAGAATTATGAACCGATAAACCAAAGGGAAGGCTTAGATGCTTCTAAGTATTGCCACTACCACAAATCTGAGGTCACACTGCGGTGCGCCTTCGGTTCAAGCGGTTGAGTGCAAGACTTGATTCGGCAAGGCAAAGTAGAGAAGCCGAAGTCTCCAAATGTTGTGGGGAATCCTCTCCCTAACAATAAGATCCACATGGTGGAAGGTAATTTTATCGGTTTGGTAGAGATGGAAGATGCTTTTGAGAAGCGGGAGTACATCCGGAGAGGAGGTATTCTCGGCTATTGTCGAAAGGGATTGTTTGTGCCAAATTTCTCAGAGTATCTTTGGTTTTGCTTTGAAAAGGGCGTGCGAAGCTCATCATTGAAGGGAAGATAGAGAATCCTAGTAAGATAGTTGGTAGTGATGTTGCTATGGTAGAGAAAGACCTCATTTGATCCGGTCGAGTGCTGTTGTGACAGACGGTGAGGCGGTTGTGTCGGTTTGTAATTTGAGTTCAATTTATAAAGAATTTTCTTGTTATATCTTTGTCTTTTGAGGAGCTGTCGAGAGAAGTTGCCTCGTTAAATGATGATTATGTGGAAGAGAGTCCTAAACCTCTCTCGTTGGCCGAAATTCACGCGAAGTATCCGACATGGAAAAGCATGGGGTTAATCTACTCACGAGGTTCGGAAGGGTGTATCAGCGAGAAGATAAAGGGCGAAGAAAGTCTTTGGTCAGAAAGCGAAGTAGTGAATCCCGATAAAGAAGACCCTATTCTCGCTCAGTGAAGCTAACCCAAGCCAATATATCCTTATGGTCCTTGCTAACGTCCTCGTATGCTCACGGGATGATGTTGGAACGAGAATCTTCTTTGCGACTTTGGTGCCGTCGACACAAAGCCGAGAAGATGTAACTTGAGATGATCGGCAACATACACTTTGGGAATATCATCACGTTTTCGAGTTGGACATGCCGGAGTTTGGATCGGATCATAATGAACCCTTTGCACATTACTATTGAGGTCAACGGGAAAAGGTTGCCACGTATTTTCATTGATAACGGTTCTGCGGTGAACATACGCCTTCCGGGATGATGGACGTCCTTGATCTAAATCCACGAGATTTGAGACCTTGATTCATTCCGTGCGAGGATACGACTCTACTAGCCGGTCGGTGTTGGGAATAATCGGTTGCCTCTTACTTGCGGGACCACTACTATGATCGCGAGTTCCAAGTCATAGACATACCTTCCACTTTCACCATCTTTGCTTGGGTAGGCCATGGTTGCATCGGATGAATGGAGTCCCTTCCTCATTGCATCAATGTGTGAAATTTCAATCGGGCGACCAAGTGACGGTCATTTACAGCGATTTGGTAACATCTCAAGGGTCAAGCACTGGGGAAAGCCGGTCCTAGATTCGGCACGAAGAGGGTAGTTCAATGTTCGGCGGTTTTCGGCTAATAGCACGAGCGCGGAGTTTGCGCGGTAGACCTCACAAAGACATCGGACGAGTACGACCAGTACATTAGAATGATGAGGAACATGGGATTTGTACCGGGGCTGGGGTGGGTGAACATCTCCAAGGACCTACGCAAGCAATGGAAGCTGCGATCATCGCAGCGAGGCACGGTTTAGGCTATGTTATTACCCACGAAGATCGGAATTTGAAGAGAAAAGAATTGAGTTCCTCGAGAGGGCAAAGCTACCTACGAGAAGCCGAGAGATGAGGCCATACCGCCTTTCCCTCAATAGTTACTTTGTCAAGGAGGGCGAGGAATTCTCTTGCATGGAGTTTAGCGAGCCTTGGTTTGATCACGCGGGTAAGGCTGCGAAAGGTTTGAAATCTTCGGGGATACGAGAGGTTGGCCGATCGAAGGCGAAAACAGTTCTCATGGATCCACGTCAAAAGAGAGGCAAGGTTGTCACGGTCGAGCCGGTGCACCGTCAAGGCCCGAAAGATGAGTTGGCCGATCGGCTAGGGCGGTATCTTTGGATGAGCCGTTGGTTGAAAACATTGCGGTTTGCGGAGGAGTCGGAAGAATGGGATGGTCGGACCCTACTACGGCATTTGGGGAATCTAAATATAGAAGACGATATGGTTGCGAGTCATTGGAGCGGAAGCGGACGGACGATGTTGACCCAAGGACGTTGGTAACACCCATGGTTGGAAAGGTGAAGAATTGGTGCGTATTTGGCGGACCAGTAGCCACGAAGGAATACATGGTTGAAGAGGCTGGGCCGATGCCTCCTCTGTCGAGTCTCAGTTGGTTCCCAAGTCCTCTGTTTCTTCGAGTCATCTGTTTTGTTTGAGTACGATGTGTTTTCTTTTGAGTTTGAGTCTTCCTCCAAGTCGATGACCTCACGTCGAGAGGACTATGACTTAGTTGCAAATGTTGTTTTCCCTTTCGCTATGAATGAAAAACTAGATCTTTACAGTATCCTCATAGCCAATCTTCTTAATGATAAATTAACTAAAAATAATGCTCAACTTAATCAAATTAACTTAGTTAATAATGATTCATTAGAAGAAGCGGACACACTAAACAATGAATACATTAAAGAAATTTCTAAGCAAGTTATCAATCAAAAGGAAGGTCGAGCCCAAGCTGCCGATGAGGTGTTATCATGTATTAATTTGGGAACGGAAGAGGAGCGAGAGAGACACGGATTGGAAGCTTCTTGAAGGGGCGAAAGGGAAGCGTTGATCGAAGCTTAAAGAATATTCGGATGTGTTCGCATGGTCGTACAAGGATATGCCGGGGCTGGATAACTCGATAGTAGAGCACAGAATACCACTCGCACCAGACGCCAAGCCTGTCAAGCAGAAATTGCGCCGCATTAAGCCAGAATGGTCTCTGCAAGTTAAAGAAGAGATAGAGAAGCTCCTCCGGGTGGGCTTTATCAGAGTGATTGAGTATCAGACGTGGTTATCTAATATTGTGACGGTCGATAAATCGAATGGCAAGGTTAGAGTTTGTGTTGACTTAGAGATCTCAACAAGGCTAGCCCAAAGGATGACTTTCCGTTGCCCAACATCGACATGCTAGTAGATGCCCTTTGCTAACTACGAGGTCAAGTCTTTTGTAGATGGTTTTGCGAGGATATAATCGAGATCAAGATGGCGGAGCGGACCCGGGAGAAGACGGCTTTCACTACACCATGGGGAACATCTTTGTTACCTTTGTAATGCCATTCGGATTGAAAAATGCGGGGGCTACATACGAAGAGCGGTCACGGCATTATTCCATGACATGATCCATAAGGAGATCGAAGTGTACGTCGATGATATGATCATTCATTCCAAAGGGTCGAGACGGTCGGCATTTCATTGATTTGAGAAAGTTCTTGACGGCTGCGTGAGCACGCAATGCGTACGAATCTGCCAAGTGTACATTTGGGGTTATTCGAGGAAAGGTCTGGGCTACATGGTCACCGAACGAGGGATTGAGGCGAGATCCAAGGAAGATTCAAGCCATCATGGAGATGAGGCCACCACGCACGAAAAAGAAGTTAAGGGATTCATGGGACGGTTACAATACATCGGCCGCTTCATTAATCAATTGACTACTATGTGTGAGCCGATTTTCGGGTGATGAAGAAGACCGCAAGTATAGATTGGGGCTTGGAAGTGTCAAGAGGCCTTTGAGGAAATCAAGAGATACTTGGTCAATCCCCTATCCTTCGCCCCCACATTCGGAGAAACCGTTGCTATTGTACCTAACGATGGCGATACGGCCGTTGGGGCTATCTTTGGCAGGAAGCCAAGGATTCTCGGGTGGAGAACGCCGTTTATTTCGTTAGTCGGAAGGCTGCGGGGAGTGAGCTAAATTACTCAGCGTTGGAAAAGACTTGCACTGGGCTAGTTTGGGTGGTTAATAAACTCAAGCACTATTTGTCAGCACATCCGATTCTATTGGTGTCAAAAATGGATCCAATTAAGTACTTGTTCGACAAACCTTCTCTATCCATGAGATTAGCCAAGTGGTCAGTATTTCTGGGGGAATTCGATATCACCTATGTGCCGAGAAAAGCAGTCAAAGGGAGAGCCATGGCGAGATCATTTAGCGAGTTTCCAAGCACGGAAGAACAGGGGCTTGAACCAGAGTTTCCAGACGAGGGGATTTTCAGCCTTGATACGGAAGAGAGATGGCAACTATTCTTTGATGGGGCCGCAAACAAGAGAGGCAACGGAGTGGGAATCCTTTTGGTTGATCCCAAAGATGAGCACACCCCCATCGCCATCAAACTGAATTTTACAACCACCAACAACGCAGCTGAATACGAGGCATGCATAGCCGGTTTAGAAGCAGTCTTGGAGCGTAATGTAAAGGAGTGGGAGGTATATGGAGACTCGGCTTTAATTATCAATCGGACGTCTAAGAAGTGGAAGGCTGTTGACCCTACCTGCGACGTGCAGATTCACATGGAAGAGCTAGTTAAGCAATTCGGGAAGTGACATTCCATTATCTACCCGAGAGACGAAATAGATTCGGCGACGCTTTAGCTACTGGCTGGCTTCTTTGGTCGAAATCCCTCACGGAATGTACGTAAAACCATTCGAGTTGGTCGGAGAGAGAACCCCGCTTGCGCTACGAAGCTGCTGCGCTGCGAGATTCAAGTCGACATCGAGGAGAATAAGGACCCGTGAGTACGCACAAATTTATGAGTATCTCAAGAAGGGTGATGTGTCTTTTCTAGGAGACGTGAAAGCCAAAAGCTTGCAGGCATTGAAACGATTGGCCGGACAGTTTGTCCTACTGGATGATATGTTGTACAAAAGACATTACGATGGTCTCCTGTTACTCTGTGTAGATGCGAAACGGGCAGAAGTGATCATGGAAGAAGTACACGATGGCTTATGCGGTCCGCACATGAATGCCGAGAATGTTGAGACGAGAAAATCACACGGTTGGGTTATTATTGGATCACTATAGAAGCCGGCGCATCCGGTTTGTGCGGAAATGTCCCAAATGCCAAATGTGTTCCAATTTGAACCATGTGCCCCCTCACGAGTTGTATAGCATGGTAACCCCTTGGCCGTTTGCGACATGGGGGATTGATGTGATTGGCAAGATTACACCGCCGGGAAGCAATGGGCATTGTTTTTGTATTAGTGGGCGTGGATTACTTCACAAAATGGATCGAGGCAAAGTCTTACAAGGTGTTGACTTCCAAAAAGGTGGCACAGTTCATTAAGGAGGACATCATGTGCAGATATGGGGTACCAAATGAGATCATCTCGGACAACGGGTCCCACTTTGGCGGAGATTGTGACAGGTGCGGCGAGTTCAAGATTACCCGGCACAAGTCTTCCCCTTATAGGCCTCGGACCAACGGAGCGGTCGAAGCGGCTAACAAAACGATTGAGCGAGATAATCGAAAGAACTGACAATTCGAGGTAGGGGCGGCGAGAAACTACCGTTGGCACTTTGGGGATATAGAACTTCCGTCAGGTACGGCTACGGGCGAAACTCCTTTTGCTCGACATATGGGATGGAGCGGTACTCCCGGTTGAGTTGGAAGTCCCGTCTTTGAGAATCTTATTAGAGAATCAAGTAGCGAAGTTGAATGGCTCCGCGATCGATATGATCGATTGGCCACACTTGACGACGCGAGACTCAAAGCCATGGAACACATCCGAGCCTATCAAAGACGGACGGCGAGGGCTTTCAACAAAAGGTGCAGCCCTTAGACATTAAGGAAGGAGATTTGGTTTTAAAGCGGCAACTTCCCAATAAGTTCAATCCTCTTGGGAAGTGGGCCCCTACATGGGTGGCTCGTACGTGATCAAGAAGATATTTTCGGGTGGAGCGGTTAAAATGGCGATTTAGATGGCAACGAATTCAAGGAGCCCACCAACCTCGGCAAGCTCGAGACGCTACTATGATTAAACTCTTCCTCCCCTCTAAATAAAAAAAAAAAAAAAAAAAAAAAACGCAAAAGAAGCCCGCTAGATTGAAAACCCGGAAAGGGCGGTCTAGCAACAAAAGAAAGGGTGCGTTCAAAAGCTCGCTAGATTGAAAACCCGTAAAGGGCGGTCTAGGCAAAAGTTAGAGCAAACAAATAAAATAAAAATCGTCCGCTTCTATCTTCCCTTTCTAAAAATAGGAGCTTGATGAAAATGAACTACGACGACTGAGCCCCTTGGTTCTCATTGTAAAAGGGGAACGTGGCGGCCTTAATCAGCACGGTCCAAAAAATAAATAAAAATCCAATCTGTTTTTATTAAAGCAATAAACTTTTTCATTCCCACAATCAATGCATGATTACACTTATTTGATGAGTCTAAGCTCGACTATACTAATGACTACATAACTTGCAAAAGAAACTAAAAAATTAAAAGACAAAATAAATAGCTATTGTGCATGTAGCGTGGGTGGATATTCGGACATATGGGTCTACTCCTTGGCACTAGGCCCCTCATCTCCGTCCTTCTTCTTCTTGGCAGCTCGTCGAGTCGGTTTCTTCTTGCTCTCTCTCTTAAAGTAAGGCGAATACTTCTTCTTCAATGGGGGAACCTCCTCGATCGCCTTGCCCTTCAACTTCCGCTCAATCTTCTTGGGAGGATGCTCCTCCACTGTGTCTAAAGAAATCCCCAAAGCTTCCCTATCTCTGAGAAAACGGCTCGAAGATATGTTAGGAATCAATCTCCGTCTCAAGTCATATAAGGTCTCCCTCATCGGTCCCAAGTTTTCTTCATACCATGTCAAATAAGCGTGTGACAAATGAGTGCTAAGGGTCCGCTGCGCAAGATAAACCCGTGGCATCCCATGAGAACTCCATAAGCTTACCATCAAAACTGAAACACCAACATCCATTGGAAGAACCTTGGCAGAATCATCAAACTCAGAAGTTCCCCAAGTTGGAGGACGGATCTGCTCCATGCCATACTGACGAAGTACCCGCTCTGCATAGTAAAAAGTGGTGGTCTCAAAAGCTGGTACACGGATCAAACATTGCCCAAGCTGAAGGCTCCGGATAAAGGAGAGACCCCAATGCTGTACTCGCCAATGAATCCTGTCGGTATCCACCTCCGCCAAGTACATCTTCCACTCCCGCTCTGATAAGCCAGAAAGCGGACCAACCTTCCTCCTGCAACCATGAAACCAAGGCTTGACACTCGAAGGGGGAATCTCTAGAACAAAAAGTCGATCCTCAAGCCATGTGGTCAATAATTTGGCACTGCCCCTAGTCATGAGTGGAGCACCCCTAGCTATCTGGGATATACCATGAAGCGTCTCGCCTAAGAGAACCGGAACGATGCTCCTCCCCGAACGGGCCTGATCAACCATATCCAAGCATCCACTGGTAGCTACACCCACATAAGGAGAAAACAGAACCTTGGAAAACAAGCAGAGGGCCAAGCAATCCAAAGCAAAATCCGAGTCAAAGTCATCACCATGAGCGAACCTTCCCGGCAAATCACAGATATCTATGTCTACACCCTCAACCGAGCCCCTATCCACAGCCGTGGGAACACGAAGAAATTTAGCCACCCTCGTCACCAACGGAACTCGATCCTGAGGAACTGCTATCAAACTGACATCATCTCCGCCGCACAAAGCAAGAAAATCCTCATAGGTAGGCGTAATCTCGTTGTAAGAAAAGTTGAAGACGTGATTAGATTCGTCCCAAAAAGCAGCTGCAGCATGTAAGAGATTCCAATTGGGATGCATGGGCAAAAGGGACCAAATACACTTTACCCCAAAACGTTTGTCAAAGGCATGACGAACGGAGCGAGGTACCTTGGATACCCAAACGGCCAAATCACTCTCAAAATTGCTTTGTTTCTCCATTAAAACAGAAGGGTGGGAATTCATTGTGTTTGTCCACAGCAGAAAAAGAATAGAACAGTGCGAAGAAAGAGAAGAGAAAATTTGTGCTTTATAACCGTCGGCTGACAAGGGTGTTATATAGGTTTTGGTATGAGATTCCGTACAGGAAAAGGACAGCGAAGGAATCCGTGCAGGAAAAGGAGATGTAGGGCCGATCGGCCCATTGCTCAGAAACAAAACCGCCGCCTTTCAGCATAAGGCCGATCGGACCTTTAATTTTGGGCCGATCGGACCTTTATATTTGGGCCGATCGAATCTTTAGCTTCCCCAAATACAGCACAGCTTCAGCAGATTCCAAGGCTCCACCTTTTTATTATTCTTTTATTTTATTTTTATTTTTTATTTTCTATTTTCAGTTTTACTTTGTTTTATTTTGTCCTCGTTTGTTCAATGCAGTGTACAAAAATAGATAATGTCCAAAAATAGAAAATGTACATAAATGGAAAAGACTAACTTTTATATATTAAATCCATAGACTAGTACATAAATCAGTTGCATACATGAGTGAGTCAGCATAAAATATAGAGTCTGCATGCTCCTTTTTCCTAACAGGTACTACACAAAATGAAAAAATCCTAATGACCCCGACGGGAAGTCGAGGCACGACCTCGGGAAAATCCAGATGTCGAGCCACCATCGCCATGAGAGCGCTGTCTCCACTGCGCCGGATCCACATCCACTGATCTCCGGGATTGGCAGGAGAGTGTCGACACTGCACTTCTCAGCAGGCGGGTCAGTACATTGGTTTGCCTCACGGCCCGTACGTAAGACTCCCGGGTAACCTGTAAAAATCAAGCGCGAGAGTTACATCACGGCTGAAATAATAAATGAATGAAAAGGAAAAGTAGGAGGCATACCCCGCCAGCACCGCCGGGAGGAAGCTGAGCACCCTCCACCTCATCGGCCTCTGTAGGTGCCAAGTCTACCCGCACCTCCCCGTCGGCCATATGCACAACGAAATGATCAGGAAATAGAGGCATATCCACTATCTCGGGAGGTGCAACACCCATCGGCTCGGGAATAGCCGGACCCTGCTCCCATACCGGCGGCCTCGGCGGCGGCGGCGGCCCGCCTCGCCACTGCGGTGATCTCAAATAAAGCGCCACAAAATCCGCATAATCCATACCAAGGCTGGGCCCGATGAGCGGGGACCCCAAACAGATACTCATCCCTCCTAGGCAACCGGTTCGGATACCACATATTCCTCGGAGGATGTTGGGGCGCGTAAAGCAGAGCCCATGCATAGTGCTGCCTCGACACCCGCTCGCCCAAATACATCTCATCGGCAAGCAGACCGACCAGCAATCTGCGGGAAGCAGTCCACATCCGAACGGCACAGCAGTCTCGAAGCCTCAGGGGTCCAAGGATAGAGTAAAAATTCGGGCCTACTAGGACCATCAAGAACGGCCCTCAAATCGGACTCACGAACCGTCTTCGGATACCCCTCAATCCGATTTTCCTTCCTCCAGTACCGCAAAACGGGCACATCCCGAGTCTGGTCCCGTAAAGTGAACGGCGCAACGCCGAAAATCTCATAAACCCAGGCCTGCAAAAGACACGAAGGACGGATATTTACAAAGACAGAAAAAACAAGTAACAAGAAAAAGACAGTAAAAGTGATGAAAGTAGGCATACCTCCAGAACAAACTGAAAGGCATCAAAAGAAGAGGTGTTGGACCTCGAAACAGTATCAAGAGCCCGGTACAGCTCAGCCAAGCCGGCCCCTCCCCAAGAAATGTCCCGCACTAAGCTCAAGTCAGACAGAGCACCCAACAAGGAGAATCTGCATACTGGGCCCGAGTTGGGAAAAAGGGCCACTGAAAGACCGTACCAAAGAAATCCTCGGACGAGCGCGTCCAGCCCATACTGGCCGACTCTGTACTGATCAATGGCGGCCATAACAAGCTTATACAACCTCCCCGCATCTACACCAAAATTTCTGATCGAGCCTACACTAGCGCCAAACAGCTGAATCTGACGAGCCTTATCAGAATGAAGGGTCTCATCAAAAGGCAGTGCTACGTCCGTAAATCTCAAACCGGTAAGGACGGCGAAGTCTGTGGGAGTGATCGTGACCTCACCCCAGCTCAGATGAAAAGTGTGCGTCGTGTCCCACCAGAACTCCCGACACGCCTTTACCACCGCCGTACACTTCCTAGTATGGCCCATCTGTGAAACCATGTCAAAGAAGGGGCCCAACCCCAAGCTCCATACCCTCTCGCGAGGACCACCCTCACCGGCCGGCAAGGCCGCCCACAACTCTCCAACCGCGCTAAGGGAGCTCCGTCCCTTCATCTTCTTCCCCTAAACAGGTAAACACAGCAAAGGTACGTGTCATTACTTGCATTTTAAAATAATAAAAATACTTTATAGGCATGAATTATTCTGTTCTTTACCTTAATCCCGACGCGGGAACGAAGACCGGTGGATCCATGATGAGTCAAGCCCGGATAGAAGTCGGACTGGTTGTACAAAATAAAATGCAATCTCGAGGGCCGATAATTGCGTGAAGCCCGTCGCCTCCGAGCCTCAACGCCCCCACCGACATCACTCCTATCGCTCTCCCCGGCGTTAGGATCCACCTCCTCTTCATCATCATCACCACTACCACCACCATTTCCACCATTTCCGCCATGGCCGCCACCATTGCCACCATGCCCGCCGCCGTCACCGCCATGGCTGCCACCGCCGGGACCGCCATATCCACCGCAAAACCGCCACCATGGCTGCCCTCTGCACCACCCCCATAACCTCCATAATAGCCACCATCATAACCACCACCCATATTGCCTCGTCCGCCCCCAAAATCACCAAAACCACGGCTGCCCCCGTCGCCATGCCCACTGGCTCCAACTCCTCCACCATAGCCATGAAAGCCACCCACGCCGCCGGTGTATGAGCCCAACGGTGAGTAATCCGGGCGATTAATCAAAAGCTCCAAGGCAGCAACGTCTGGGTCCATAACTCGGCACAAAAGAAATCAAGGGAGCTTGAAGATTTTCCGGCGGAGAAGTTTCAGAGATTCGGAGAAGAAGAAGTGAAAAGAGAAGAGAAGGTGGCGTTTTTTAAGGCCGATCGACCGAATTTCTGGCCAATGGGAGTGAAGGGCCGATCGGCCCATTAGTTTGTGTTTCTTCAGGGGCCATCGAACGGCCACGATTTCATCTCAGCGACGCGGATCCGCGTCAAATCTTCTCAGCCAATCAGAGGGAAGGTCCGATCGGCCCTTCCCCTTTCCCTCCTGACACGCGTCCTTCTCGGTCAGAGTGATTGACCGGTCATTTAATAACCCTCCCCCTTTCCAAAAATTCCCCTTTTCCAAAAATTCCCCTTTTCCCAAAAAATTTCCCCTTTTTCAAAAAACCCCCATTTTCCAAAAACCCCCCAGTTTTTCAAAAAATCCCACGTTTCTTTGAAAAAAATAAACCTCTTTTCAAAATAAATTCCTTTTTTATTTTATTTTATTTTTTCAACCCAAAACCTTTTCTTTACTATTTACAGAATTAAAATCATATTATTTTGGGGTGACTCCCGCAGAGGTCAAAATTATTCAATTTTTGGGTGACTCCCGCAGAGGTCAAAATTATCAAATCTTTGGGTGACTCCCCGGACAGTCAAATCTTTGGGTGACTCCCCGGACAGTCAAATCTTTGGGTGACTCCCCGTACAGTCAAATCTTTGGGTGACTCCCCGGACAGTCAAATCTTTGGGTGACTCCCCGTACAGTCAAATCTTTGGGTGACTCCCCGGATAGTCAAATCTTTGGGTGACTCCCCGTACAGTCAAATCTTTGGGTGACTCCCCGGACAGTCAAATCTTTGGGTGACTCCCCGGACAGTCAAATCTTTTGGTGACTCCCGTGCAGTCACGTATCCTTGACGCCACGCGTCCGCCACTCTCGGGTATTAAACGCCCACTCTTTTGAACTACGACTTGGCTTGATTCCTTTTTGGGATACGTAGGTAGCCCGACGTGGGTTCAGCCGCTTGACCTACCTGGTCATCTTTTTTGCGACTCAGCTCGAGTCCAATCCTCACATCCGCAAGATCACCATTTCACCTCCTGAAATCCCTTTTTTTCAGGACGGATCCTATTTTTTATCGTCGACCCTACTTGTCTTACAAGAAGCGTCGCCGAGGGGCTACTGTTAGTACCCGGTCCGAAAAAAGGCATCCTTAATGTTTGGTCCGATTTAATTAAATGGAAGCCCTAAAAAAAACCCTAAAAATCCTTCGTCCGTACCACGCCGTCATTGGTTGGCGTGGAAGGTACGCCAGGCCTTTGTGCCGATCGGCCTTATATCCGTTGGTTGGCCGATCGACCCTCTTGCTTTGTGCCGATCGACCCAGCCGCCTTTGTGCCGATCGACCTTTAATTCTGTGCCGATCGACCCTTTATTTTAAGGCCGATCGACCCTTGCTCTGGCCCAGCCCAGGTACCAAAGCACTATAAATACGTGCAGCCGGTTACAGTTTTCAACACACAATTCACTCGGGAGAAACGAGACTACTCTTGTTTTACCCACAGTTCTTTTTACTCTCTTCGAATCGCCCTAGATTCGACCCCAAAGTCTTGCTACAATTGGTAAGACTCTTTTTAATATTTTTGTTCCCTATTATTATCGCCTTATTATATTTGCATGCTTATTATATTTTAATTGTTCCATTATGCTAGATTTAGGACTGTTTTAATATATTTAAATATGCTATAGCCGAGGATGATCTAAGGTTTCGCCCAAAGAAACCCAATGGATCTAGGAACTATTTCTTTCCTTCCACCTTAGTTATAATTGTCCCATGATCAATAATTCCCCAAGGATGAACGTTGATTAGTGCACCTTCCGAGGGCCTAACTCAAAGGTTCTAGGGTGTGATCATCAATTAATTCTTTCTCTCCCCTCCTCCTTATGCATGATCCCGTTTCTTCTATCTATTCCTGTAAACACCGCACACAACCAACACCCCCCATGCTAGAAAGACCGATCCGTCGGGCAATAGGAGTGATAGCGTTTCTTCTTCTGTTGTAACTTGACCCCCGAACCCAATTAACTGTTTAGCCTTTTTTCAAAGCTTTGGGCTATATCAAAGTGGCGTGGCGACTCTCAAAATTTAAACTAATATTTTAATATGGTTTAAAGCGAGTGTCACTAAATGAATATCCCATTTCGATCCGACTTTATGTAATTAATTATTTGAAACTTCCGAATGCGCGTTGCATCGGGACGGGGTATTCACAGAGAACCACTACTAGATGAGGATGAAGTTTTTCCTTTTGTCATGAAACCCCATCTTTTTTTTAGCAATTTTGTTGCTCCACTCCCTTTGTTGGGTTTTGGGGTTACAATTGCAGCGGAAATTTATACAACAACAAACCCTAGCCCTTAGATCCATCTAGCATGAAGAGATGAAGAATATAAAATAGAATTGCATACCTTGAATGCGAATAAGTTTGTCAAAAACATATCTCAAAATTCAAGCCTTAGAATTTTGATGTCGAATCTTCTATCTTCCTTTGTTCAACCTTGGTGATGAATCAATCAACGGAGATCTTCAAGCCTTAGGAGATAAAGCAACCTCCCTCTAATGGTGATCCACACGCGAACGAACCAAGAACACTTCTTGTAGGATTACTAGATGATCCTCTTGATTATTGAATCGATATTCAATAATCAAAGCCAAAATAATGAAATTATTTGGGTGTCTTTTGATTCTTAATCAATAATCAAAGCTTAGAATTTCATAAACCTAGAACAATGATGTAGAGTTGTGTTTTTGGCTGCCCAAAGATTGTATTTATACATGGGTATAAATCCCTAACACTTAGGGTTAAATCCTTGTCAAACACAAAAACCTTACCATCCTTGGAACGCTGTACGGACACGTTTTTCACAGTGGGCACGACTCGTCCCTGAGGGCACGACTCGTCCCTGAGGGCACGAGTCGTGCTTTTGCCAAAACACTCGTGATACGAGTCGTGCCACAAAATGTACTCGTGCTGATCCCGAGAACGACTCGTGCCCAAGCCAAAAGCCACTCGTTCCCACGAGTCGTGACAAAATTACAGTCGTACTGATTTTGTGTCACTAGTCGTTCCTCATGTCACGAGTCGTGACATAGGGCACGAGTCGTGCTCCTGTGCACGAGTCGTGCCAAATCCAAATTTTCAATTCCAATTTTCAGCCAAGGCCAAATTCGTTCTTTTGTGTGTGACCCAATAGGAATTATATTATGTTGGTAGTGAGTCGAAACATCAACCTCACAAGACATAAGTGGTTTCTAGCAAACCATTATGTCTACCCAATTAATATAACATCAAAGCTTGATTCCTCGATAGATCAAATGTCACAATCCCTTTGTTCACGATATCCTATTGAACATGAGTCATGGTCCATGTCAACTCACATGTTCAATGCTTTCTCGATTTCGAATATGTTGATAATCCAAATGCATTTGATCTCTATCAAATCACTTGAGTGTGGCCACACATTTCATCAACATCATTCATCGAGGGGCCCAAGCAAAGCATCTCTCTCAAACAGAGAGGGACAAATCCCATCTTGACTTATCATTCTTCCCTACATGAATCCAATCGTGCCAACATAGCCCTTATTGCTATCCGATTAAAGATAGTGTTAGACTATATCAAACACGACGTTCATCATGTGAAAGACGATGATAATATCAGGTTCAAAGGATTCAATGACACGACTATCATGAAATTTAATCATGACACATATGACTATAGACCATGTCATAAATCTCAATCTGTAGGTCATGTCCAATACTTGTTCTCTAGCAAGTATCCATAAGTGTAATGTGCATCACATGCATATAATCATCTCCATGATTATCCACTACCAACTTATACTAGTTATTCATAATAACTAGGAACGCAGTTCAATATAATAAACATGCAAACATATAATGAACCAAATAAACTTTTTCTATAATAAATGATAAAGACGATTACTTAACGGTTTAGATTATAAGTCAAACATAACTAAACGCCTAGGGCACTACACCAACACCCTTTTCTTTCGTATGTTGTGTTTGGTCCCTTTAGTGTTCTACAATAGTGGTCGAACAAACGATATAGGATTGTGTGAACTTTCCTAAGTTGGCTCTTGGACAAAGTGTTTACGGCATCTGGGTCAAGGTCAGGTCTCGTGTTCTCATAAAATTCATCAAACAAGCCACCTAATGAAGAGAACTTAATCCTAGGGGTCCATTATGGTCGCTAATTGGGTAACTACGAGAAAATCTTCATAATATTTTGTGAATTTCTCTTCCATTTTCAAAACGGCACCTCCAAACAAGGCATGTGATCTAAAATTCCTTATAACTTCACTTAGGACATTTATTTCACGGCACAAAAGATGGGAGGTGGGATAATAACTTCCCGAAAAAATCTTGATTGCCCTCCAACAAGGTTGAAGTAAATCTAAAAGCTAGGTAGCTATCGACCAGTCATACTCACTAATTTGGTAGTCCATTTAATGACTAGAAAAGTATTCCGTGAAGACCACCCTATATTCGACAGCTCTCTTCAACATTTTATATATTGAGTTCCACTTAATATCCTCGGCCATTTGAGGTTTCAAGCATTTCATGTTATAAGAGGCACATAAATTGACATAAATTTTCAACATTGGGACGGAATTTCTGATAACATGAGAGGCCGTGTTGATGCTATTAGTCACAACTTTAGTAAGTGGATCAAATCTTGGACATATAGATTAACTATGTGGCATGCACACCTAACATGAAACAAAGCGCCATTTAGGGGAGGATTAAGCGCTTGAATCAACATTGTGGCGGTAAGGGTATTGTAAGTCGCATTATCAAAGGATATTGTTAAAATTTTATTGGTGATAACATACTCACTCAATACATCCTTAATGTGACTTGTACATTGCAAAACCGTGTGGGGATAGGGCATTGTTCTAAAGGAAAGCACCCTCTTTTGCAACATCCACTCCTCATCAATCCAATGAGTGGTTATACAAGTAAAGGTTTCAGAACTAGAACTTAGAATGGCCTTCCAAGCATCGGTGGTCAAGCAAACACTACCCTTACAATTTCGGAGGTCGCTCGCTAGTTGAAGTTGACGAGTTTGGAAGAGCCTCTTTATATGCCCAGTGACAGTTTGGCGGCTCATTGGTTGGTATGACGGGTTGAGGCCTCTAGAATAGCAGGTGAGTCTTTCATCATCCGAAAGTGAAAGAGGCAATCGACAACTCACTTATCAAATCGACGTCCACTTTTGGGTAATTGACACATGGTATATTTAGTTGCGTTTGCATGGTACCATCTATCCCTTTAGCGGATTCCTTATCATGTTTATCCATGTGCCTCTTTATATGGGAGGTACCATGACACCCACCGGATTTAAAAATTTTGAGCACCTCTTGCATTTGGCATTTGTTTCACCGTCAATAATTACTAAATCATATAAATGGGCATATTTGGATACTCTAGTTGGTGCCTTTGCCTTACCCTTACCCTTATCCCTTCCCCCACTAGGTGCACTACTCGAGGCAACATCGATAGTAGGTGTATTTGAAATTGTGCGGGTTTCGTAGGTGACCTATACATCGTCATCCCCCTCCCTACCCTCATGTCTTCTATGTGATGATAGGTTCTAGTTGTATAGTTTGTGTTGGGCTGATTCATCCAATCCGGGATCGAATCCGGAGTATATCCGCGAAATGGAGGGGTGTTGATTGGATTCGAGGATTGATTAATTAGATCAAACATAACTTGATCATTACGGTGCAAAAGGAAATTATCTATTGAGTGGCGGGCTAGAATGGATACATTTTGATTTTGAGTTTGATTTTGTGGTGGTGGGGGGGGGGGATATGCAAATATATCATTAACTATATCTTCCATGATAACTAGCAATATAAATTACCTAGCAATTAAAATTAAAAATGCAATATTTAACTATCGAGTAAACAATTAAATAATTTTGACAATAATTTACTAACAATAAAAATAAACAATTATATTTTTTCTGTAATTTTCAGAATAAAAGTAATTTTTTTTTTTTTTTGGAATTTTCGAAATTTATGAAGATTAAAAAAAATTAACTACTTAACACAATATTTAACTAGCGAGTAAACAATTAAATACTTAAAACAATAAGATTACCTTAAACTCTTACGATGTAATCACAAACTTTGCTCTTGAAAATATTTTGATGATTTGGTTTGAAAGAATTCTATATGATTGATTGAATTTGTTTTGTGAGAAAAATGGTAAGACTTCCTCTTCTATTTATACTGATTATAAGTTTACAAAGATGTCCGTGCGGACCTCCCTAATAAATGAGACGTTGAGTAAATTGGACCAAAATACCCCTTAAACGGATTTATTAACGGATATATTTGAGGACATTTTAGACATTTACAAACAGGTCCGGGCCGACCTCTTTGATAACGGGCCACGGACCAAACGAATCTTCTGATCCGCGGGCCAAAGCCCGATCCGTGCGGACCTCTTTGGTCCGGGCCCATCCTGTATGCAAAGCAGGCTGGACGGGCTTAGACACACGCCTACTTTTCTATTGTGTTTATAGACATGTTTTGTATTTTCTTAGGTATATTACTCAAGTAAGGGAAGGACTTTTTGATTGATAAGGAAAGAAGAATCCTTTTAAATAATAAAGAGATTGAATGAATCCTTGTTGAAGAAGGATTGTTCTCCCTATAAAAAGGAGTCGCCCATCTCATTATTCTCTTCACGGATTTTCAGAGAGATGCGTCGCATAGAGAATTCCTTGAGTGTTTTATTTGTTTCTTGAATTTCAGACCTTAATAATTTAAGATTGTTTTTCGTGTTTGATTGTTTTTAGATTAGAACATCTTTTGATCTTTTTGTAAGATAATTTTCTTTTCATTGTAATCGTTTACTTTGCAACTTGTTCTCAAACAAGGTTGTAGTTTTATGAAAAGGTTTCAGGAAGAAGTTCTTTTTGAAGTGTTTATGCTGCATTTAATTCTGTTTGTATGAGGGCATTGCCCTATTATGCATGATACTTGATAACAGTGTTCTAAAAGACCCCGCCTAAGGGCGCCTAGGCCCCGCCTAGGCGCTAGGCCCCTCTCCAACGCCTAGTTCTAAGTCCCGCCTAGGTCCCAACTAATCCCGACTAATCCCGACTAGTCCACGACTAGTTCCCGCCTAGGCGCTAGGCCCGGCTCCGCCTCCTAGCATCCGCCTAGCGCTTTTTAGAACCTTGCTTGATAACCATATCTTACATTAAGCTTACTTGAGAGAAATATAGGCTTTGTTATTTATGGAGATGGAAGCGTAACTATGCTATTTGAATTCATACTTCATACAATTTTAGAAAGAAGTACAAAAGGAGCAACTTAATGTAATTGTTGTTCCACTCTCGACGATAAGACACCTTCGACAAGATAAAAGACATTAATGGTACCACCCTGCAAATTGTAGCCGCTCTAAGACTTGGTTCCTCTTCAGCAACATCAGGGAGCATACGCTGATTTCTCAAATTTCCCATCCCACCTGTGTATTGTGAATAAACAGCAGTTCACCACTTTTTTGCACTATAGATTTGACCTGGGAATTTATGAAAAAAAATAAAATAAAATTGATTATGAAGTAAACCTGGATTCTTCTTTTTCCGGAATATTGAGCTCCAAATCTTCTCCGAATGGCTGAAATACAATGTCTAGTTTCTGGCTATCCACTGCATCTAGAGCTGATGGCTGCCACTGCAAGAAAATGATGTTTAGGAGAAAAGTAGCATTATGAATGGAATATTCTCTAGCTTGAATCTTTAATGGAATAATGCTAGATGAACTCTAGGGAGAGGGAGAGAGAGAGAGAGAGAGTACCTTTGGGCTGTTATCTTTGTCTATGGTAATAGCTCGGATGCCCTATAATTTGCCAGTAGAATAGGAAAGGGTCAAGAAAGTAATGATTAACATGGTTAAGATATGAGAACAATTGTTTCTGAAAGATTGTACCTCGTAAACATCACCAGATACTTTGCTTCGTAGAATATTAATTGTTAGCCGGAATTCCTTCTTAAGGGCTTCTGCTAGTGTTTGCTTCCTTCCTTCACGAATCTGCCATGTGTGTGTGAGAGAGAGAGATGTTTTACAGAAACTATTTGCATCAAACCTACTCTATTATCTTGTAGATGTTATAAAATCTATATCAAAAGAAGATTACCGATCTTAGTGTTATCTTCAATCCAGTTGGAGATGATCTTTTCAAACCTTTGAGCACTGCAGAAATCCAAGCATTCCCTTCTTTGCTTGCCTCAGTTTCCTGCATGTCTCAAAATGCATCTCATCAGTGTTCAATTACTCCCTCGGTCCCAAACTACTAGTTTCTTTTGACTTTTTATAGTAACAAGTATGTTGGGACAAATTTTCACTTTTAAAACAAGAACTATGGGACGGAGGGAGTAATATACAACAGATCTGGTTTGTTCCTTCTTGTTTAACCTAAAACTTACAAATGATTGTATGATTTCCTCCACAGTATCCTTGGAAAAACACTGATTGATCGTTGATTGCCTGCATAAGACCAAGTAATATTGGCATGGCCTTCACTGAAAGAAAAAACAAATCATTCTTTGTTCGAACACATTACTTGTTCAAGACACTTGCTTCATCAATCTGAGCAGTCACGGAGAATTCCTCGATTGTCCTTTTTACCACGTCTGCATCACCAGTGTTTAAGGTTACCAAACGCTTTTCTAGCTCTGCCAATTTCTGGAGCACATTAAAGGAAATGAAAGGACATTACTTGTAGTGAAAATATCTATTGTACGGAGTAATAATATTTCTGTTAGTTACTAATCCTCCTCAACCACACACATTAGGTTCAAGTGATAAATGAAAGGACATTAGCTTCAAAAAATGTCTTGGCAGAGAAATTCGTCAAATTCAAAGTAGAGTTAAAGACTTACCTCCAAAGGGACCAAATGTGTTGCCATTCCAATTGCAACTAATTCCGTACCATTCAACCTTGCCCCTGTTAAGGCGAAATATTCCCCTGCACAGAAGATATATAAGACACGTATGAATCTAAGTAAAACTCTCCTTAATCACTTCCATACTCCAATTTCTATTACATATCAATTTTGTTAACATAAATGACTAAATTCTCCTTACCCAAATGGCCAGGGAGATGGGAGAGCATGTAGGAGAAGCCACAATCTGTATGAAACCCGATACTTGCTTCAGGGGTGGCAAACATCTATGACATGGCAGAACAACACAAGATATTACTTCCTCCGTCCCAAAATGAATGTCCAATTTTATTTTATTTTCAATTTTGCTCTTGATCAAAAGCAAATTAAAAAAAAATTCGACATTCATTTTGGGACAGAGGTAGTAGCAACAAAGGAACCAAGAAAGTGAAACAATGGCCTTCCAAAATTAAGTAATAAATTCTCACTGTCTTCTCTGTGACTACTGAGAATTTCATTGGAACCATTAACGATGCACCTCCACCCATGGAAATTCCATGAACAAGAGCAACCTGACAAAGGTAAATCAAACTAGATAAAAATAAGAAAATTATTTGAAGCATTTTTTTTCATTTCTCAATAGTTAATGTAGAAATCAATCAGGAGTACCTGGGGTTTCTTATAGGTATGGATGTGGTAGCACAGCCAGTACATTCTATAGACCACTTCAAGACATGAATCCTCTGTTCAATGATATAGCTACTTAGTAAAATGATAAGGAAGTTCCGAATTTCAAATGCAACGTAAGGTACTTATGCATGATTCAACTCACTTGATTCCTGCCCATCGTAGAACATTTTCAAATCTCCACCAGCAGAAAAGGCACGACCCGCTCCCTATAAAGGCACAAACAATATATCAGTTTCCCAAACCATTGAAAACCTATAATCCAACCACTAAAATAATTATCTTCCAAAATTGGGGAACTGCTCCTACGACTGATGCACTGCAACGCTCTAACTATCGGTCGCGATTTGCGCCACATGCCTTTTTTGGCCTTGACCGGATGAGATTTATTTGGGCCAAAAAAGTACCCATCATCGGTAAAGCTTTTGATCTCAACCGATCATTACTAAAGAAAGGCCATGTGGCCTAAATCTCAACTGATGGCTGGAGCGCTGCATCTTAGTTCTGCAGGAGCAATTCCAAATCCCAATAACAGTACCCAATAGAGATAACAATATATAGCCACCAACCTTGATTATGACAAGTTCTGCATTCTCATCCTTTTCCCATTTTTCAAGGTATTCTGCTAACATAGAAACCTAAAATCATCCCACAAGAAACTATAACTGATCAGCTAACAATAGGATAATGAGCGCACACATAATAAAACCTAGTACTCCCTCCGTTCCTAAATGAATGTCGAAAAAAAATTCAAATTTGCTCTTGATCAAGATCAAATTTGAAACTTTTTTCGACATTCATTTAGGGATGGAGGGAGTAATTGAATGTAGAATCAATAGATATACCACTTTAGATGAAATGACATTCAATTGACGGGGACGGTTCAAGGTAATCAATCTAACATGACCAATTTCTTCACCAAGAATAACCTAACAAAGAATCACAGTTTAAAATAACAACAGTTCAGCAAATTAAGAGAAATCTCCATGTCTTTACTGCATCAAGAAAGCTCATAAGCACATTTTAAGTGTACCTCTTCATCTGGATTAACCAAGTCTTTTGCCATATTAGACAACAATAAGTCCAACACAAAAACCTGCAAAATACACAAACATAAATCCATGAAATTTCAGCATAAAATGGGGGTTCATATATTTTCCCTAAAGGGGTATGGCTAATGTAAATCAACTGATAGAACTTTGGATGCAATACCCAGAAATCAAAAATTACTTAAAAGTTTAAAACTTTGGGCAATTATTCACAAAGACTACAGCAAAAATTGATGTATAGGGATAATGTAATCAAAGAATATGAATCACAAAATAAAACTTAAATGAAACAATTAGAGAGAGAGAGAGAGAGAGAGAGCTCAACCTACCAAGAAATTGTGAGAATCGAAAAGTTGTTGATGCAACAAAGATAGAACCTTTACATATAGGGTCCGCTCCCGAGTCTAATTTTGCAGGGAAAGGGAAGGAAAAGGGAGGAAATGGGGGAGGATTTCCGTTGTGCTGGTGCTCCTGAGTTTTGGTTGGAGGGGAAGGGAAGGAGAAGGAGGGAAATGGTGAGGCTCATTTCCCTCCAAAGCAATCACCTCAAAAATGGGGTGATTCGGAAGGAGGGAAACAGATTAAAGAGAGAGATTTGAGCGATTCCAATCTTACCCTTTCAGATGTGAAGGTTTTGACCGGAGAGAGGGAGTTGAAGAGGTCGCCGGCAACAATGGAGATTTGCGGATAGAGAGAGGATTTGCGGATAGAGAGAGAGAAATTGGATTTGATTGAGGCGAGAATTAGATTTGATTGAGGTTTGAGGGAGGATTGGGAGAAGGTTTTGAGAGAAATTGGTTGAAGAAGAAGACCTCGCCGGCAGATTTGCGGATAGAGAGAGAGAGGAGAGAGAGAGAGAGGGGTTGTTTACGTATTGAGAGAGAAAGAGAGAGAACGTAAATACAGTAGTATTTAAATGGTTCTGTACAAAAAAAAAAAAAAAAAAAAATCTCTCTTATTCATTCAGGATGATAAGGGTAAAAACGTAATTTAAATTTAATTCCTCTCTATTCCTCCCAAAACTCGGGAGCACGGAGAGGAAAATTTGAGCGTTTCCTTTCCTTTCTCTCCTAACTCGGGAGCACACGGGAGAGATTTTAAATTTCATTTCCTTCCCTCCCCTCCCCTCCCTTCCCTTCCCTTTCCCTCCTTTCCTCTCATTTAAAAACTCGGGAGCGCACCCATAGTCATTGAAGAATAGTTGTGGGTTTGATTGAGTTGTTGGTAAAGATTGTCTGGTTGGTTGGTAAGGTTGGTAGCTAACTCTCCATTTCAGCACAATTTGTGTGTGTGTTTTTAGTGCGTGTGATTGTCAACCTAACCCCATAAAACCATCAATATGCAAAATTACATATATATCCTCAATGGGATCTACTATTACAGAATGAGAATTGTTATATAAACCCGTAAAATTGTTGAGTAAACCCGTAAGTTATAATCTTCAAAAATGTCATCGAGTGAATTTACAACATTATCCCTAAATCTATTAACTAAATCACTTATGTTAAATAAACTCGTAAAATTGTTGAGTAAACCCGTATACCCCCTCCCTCCCTCATCAATTTTCACCACCTTCCCCCTCCCTCCCTCATCAATTTTCACCTTTTTACTTAATCACTTCCTTCTTTATTTTTTTACATTCAAAAAAATTACCTCCCTTTCCTTCCTCTTCCTCTCACCATCATTTGTCTCCAAAAAAAAAAATTCATACATATTTGTTCCAAGACAAGAGATTCAGGAGGCTCATCATGGATGCTCTACCATCGAATGCTCTACCATCGAATGTTAATGTAAGTTTTCTAACCATTTAAATTTGTTAAAAATGTCTTTTCTGTTTCGTAGCTCAAATTCGGCCAGTAGTGACCGAAAATCAGTTCAGGTTCGGCCACACCTGGCCGAAATTAAGTTCAGGTTCGGCCACACCCGGCCGAAATTTTGAAATTGTTCGGCTCTGGTTTGCCGAATCTGGGATGTTTTTCGGTCAGTAACGGCCGAATTTTTAAAATATTTCGGCCACACCCAGCCGAACCATCGAAAAAAATTCGGCCACCACTGGCCGAACCTTTGTTTTTCTGCTTACACCTCCCTTATTGTTTTATTAAATTGTTGCAGTATTCCCTGGGTGACAACAACTATGTCTCGGTTGATTTTGAAAGCGTTTTGTGAGACTATACTCCAGAATTCACAATGCCCTTGTTTTTTGAGACCGAAAAATAATGTTTGAATGAGTGCGTAAAAAGGGGAAAGAGCATGGGTTTGTCATCGTAGTCGGTCGGTCGGATAACGGGAGCCGTAATTCCGCTCCTCGAATGACGCTTGTTTGTGATCGCTGGGGGACATACAAGGAAAAACCAATCTCTCTGTCCTCTCAAGCAGGGGCGGATCCAAGGGGGGCAGGAGGGGGCACTCGCCCCCGGGCGAAAATGCAGTGAAATTTTTTTTTTTTGCCCCCCCATATTTTTGTTATATATGTATATATATAATTAACTTCAAGATTAACACCAGTGAGTTGTGTGGTTCAGCGGTAGAAGGGGTGAAGTTAAAGCCTTTGGTGTTTTCTTTCAAATCCATGTTCGAATCCTGCTACCTACATTTTCAATTAATTTTATTTGTCTTCCATCTTTGCTATTCTCTCTCTCTCTCCATTTATTTCTCTTAACAGTTTTGTTTTTCTCTTTCTCCTAATTTCCTCACATTTTTTCAATCTTAATTAATTAGTTAGGCTTTTCCCATTTTTTTTGTTTTTGGTCTTTCTTCCTATTATCCCAAGTTTAATTAGCAAATTTGAATTTCTTTTTTGTACGAGTAATATATTTTAATAAATTGTTTGCATTAAATACTTCAACATTATTTCAATCGTTCTTTGAATTATTTACTTTTATCATTTTTGTTAACTAAAATACATTGTATTTCATGGATCCGACCCATTTTTTACTTGTCCGACCCGAATTTTTTTTTCCGGGGGCGCTGCCCCCGAACCCCCGTATAATCTTGCCCCCCCCTCGGCCAATTCCTGGCTCCGCCCCTGCTCTCAAGAATCTGTCAACCTTGAAATACTGGAAAAAAAAAAAGAAAAATAGAGAGAGCGGAACAAAGAAATGCGGTTGTAAGTTTCAGTTGAACGCCAGACAAGTCACGGTTGATGGTGAATGGCAATTAAAAGTGGTTTGTGACTTTCACAATCATTCGATTTGATAATCCATGTTGGGTCACTCTTATGCCGGTAGATTACTGAAATCAGAGGAGGAGTACGTGATAGAATTGTCACATGCAAATAGCCGGCCGAAGGATATTTTACATGGATTAAAAGAGAAATTTCTGGAAAACAAGTTCATAATACGGACTATTTATAATGCGCGAGTGAAGAACAGTGCAACTGAGCATGCGGGTCGTTCTCAAATCCAACAGCTCATGTTTAAATTGACCGATCATGCTTATCACTTCGAATATCGACAATGCGAGAATACAAATGTCATTAAGGAGATATTCTTTGCTCATCCGAAAAGCATTGAATTGATGAAGGCATTTCCATACGTCTTGTTCATGGATTGCACTTACAAGACAAATAGGTACAACTTACCTTTGCTTGAGATTGTGGGCGTGACTTCAACCAAAATGACCTTCTTAATTGCTGCTGTATACCTAGAGGCTGAGAAAGAAGGAAACTACATGTGGGATGCGAAGTGCTGAAATCTTTTATGGATCAATCATGTCTTCCTAATGTTATCGTGACCGATAGGGAGCTTGCCTTGATGAATGCAATTCGTGAGACGTTCCCAACGACAACTCATTTGCTCTGTCGATGGCATATCAACAGGAATATTCTAGCAAAATGCAAGAAAATGTTTGATATGCAAGAGATTTAGGAGGCATTCATTCTTCATTGAAATGTAATGGTCAAAGATGATACAGAGGCATCGTTTGATGACTATTTACGGCTATTATCAGAAGATTTCAGTCAATATCTCGATGCGGTCAATTATGTCCTGAACCAGTGAATTGTACCTTACAAAGAAAGATTTGTCTCGTGTTGGACAAACCATGTTATGCACTTTGACAACTTGACTACAAACAGGTATATCGGGGGAACTTTATGTTTCTGTCATATGTTTTGATTTTTTGTTAATTATATGCTAATAAATTATGTAACCTATGTTAGGGTGGAGAGTCAACATGCCTTATTGAAGAAACAACTTGGATCGAGCCATGGAGCATTTGAGAGATGTTGGAAACAAATTCATAAACTCATCGAATGCTCCTATATTGCAATCATTGCCTCATTTGAGAAAAGCAGGACTGTGGTTCAACACAAATTCAAGTCATCGCTATGAAGAAAGGTTAGAGGCATGGTGTCTATAAATGCATTGGATTTGATTTTCAACTCACTGGATTCTCTATATGATGGTAGCCGAGATCCATTGTTGTGTGGGTGTGTGGTGAGATCGGCATGCGGACTCCCTTGTCCACATGAGCTTGCACAGTTCATGCAATTCAACTCGCCCATCCCACTTGATAAAGCTCATGCCTTTCGGCGTAAGCTAGATACCCTACAGATCATGAGTTACGATGATGATATTGAAGAAGAGATTCGAAATCGGTACAATGAGATTCGCAATACTCTTGATTTAAGATTTGAGGCAGCTCCACGAACCGGAAAGAATTTGATTGTTCGGACGAGATTTGTCATCCTGCAACAACAATGACCAATAAACCTACAGTTAAAACAAATAATAAGGGTCGTCCTAAAGCAAAGAATGCTAAGTTCCTCAAATCCACGAAGTGGGATCCTAGCGCATTTGAGTACGTGGAGGCCATACCCGACCAAGTTTTATTCAACACCGATGCAAATCAAGTTCTCCGATGTTATCTGCAAAAGCCAGGTTACAGGTAACCTCAAAACTATTTATATTATTCAGTTAAACTTTATATCATGAAATGATTAGTCATTTCAACTTATTTTTTCTTTTTTTGAATTTATCTTATAGCCCATTCGTCGAAAAAGTCAACATGCAATCCAATATCTTAATCAACTACCGGTTTTCATGCATGGTTATATTGAGAAAACAGTTGATGTGCGGGGTGATGGGAATTGTGGCTTCCGGTGTATTGCGGAGTTACTTGACCGTGATTCAAATGAGTGGCGGTGGGTTTGGGAAGTTTTATATCAGGAGGTTTTTGGAAATCAAGAGTTGTATGCTGAGTTATTCATGGTCGAGGATAGGGTGGATAAAGTCCTTTCTGCTATCCACTGGTTTGCTGGACCATGCGGAGAAGCAAATTGGTTTAACGCTACAGAAATGGGTTACGCTGTTGCAATGCATTCAACGTTGCGTTGGTGACTTTGAGTAACACCTTGTCTTTGACCTTCCTTCCTCTACGAAAATCAATGCCACATAACCCAAAATTGATTTGTATATGCTATGTCAACGGCAATGGGATTTTCGGTCAGTACTGGCCGAACTTCTTGACTGGTTCGGTTAGTACTGGCCGATTTTTTTCCAGTTTTTCGACAAGTACTGGTTGTAGTCTGCACTCACCAGGGCACGTCCCCGACTCGTCTATGCTGCAACCATCACCCATACACATATATACAAATCCATACACCAACCAATCACCCCATACACATAAAACCATTAACCCGTATACACACTCACCTCATACGTACACCAACCAATTACCCCATATATATACAAACCATAAATCCATAAATCAATCATTACCTCATTTTCAAACATCAAATACAAAACCAAAAATAATTGTTCATACAATCATTACCTCATTTTCAAATATCAAATACAAAACCAAAAATAATTGTTCATAAAAAACCAAAACTACAAATCTATTATCGTCTTCTACCACCCTGAGAAGTTGATGTCCATGCTGGGGTTTGAGTTGCTGCCAATGCTCTAAAGATGACATCCATAGCCTCCTCTAAACTAAATGAGCGATCTCCATCTGTCCATCTCTCAGCAATAGGAATCATGACGTTCCGGACATTCATAATCATATCCCACGGATTAGGGGCAACAACTTCAGTTGTCCTCCTGACAGCATGAGCCCGCTCAGTAATGGGGTGCACAATAGGGTGTGAATATGTAGAGTACCATTGGAGATAACAACTGCAGCCTCTTGAGGCACTCTACATCCCCGGAACTTGCGTTTATCGATGCAATTCGACTTCCGGTCATAGAATGACTGGGCAAACATGATCCACCCTACTAAAGACTTCTTATCTCCTCTCGCCATCCCAAGACCAAGTGGAGGGTTTGGTATTGTTTGCATGCACCCAAACTGTCGCAAGACCCGATCAGGAAGATGTGGTTTCACAACATTATCGGCAACTATGGCACCTTGATATAGCGCGACTCTAGGAAAAGGATATTGAGCGCAGATACTTTCATACGACATCCAAATCACCTACAATAAAAACATAAAAAATATTAATATAGCTTCATTTAAGAAAACAAAAATACATGTGAAAATTATTACTACAAAAATAATACTTACTTTCGTGTCCTGAATAATGTCAATATGTTGCCTCTTTACTTGCACGGAGGCAACTGTCGCTGGTTGAACCCGAGATGGTAACCACTTCAATGTGAGCGGCAAATTGGGTAGATAGAAGTTGTTGAAACCATTCCTAAACGCAGGAAACCTCTCATAAACCCATGCCTCCAACAAGGTTAAGTGACCGAAATCTGATGGCAGTTAAACCTAGATCCTTTTCCTAGTTGTTGGTACAGAAAAGCTAACGCTCCGGCTCCGTAAGCATAATTCCCAATTGCCCCATCATCTCTCAAAAAATCTAGATAGCTCGCGTTGACACATGTCCCGGTCTTATCAGAGAAGATTGTGCACCCCAATAAATATAAGAGATATGCCTTAGCAGCACAGACAGCTTTACGGGGGTCTGAGGAGTACAAATGAGGGGAGAACTTTGATCTCAGTCATTCCAAATTGACCAATGCCCCTTTGGCAGGAATTCCATCTTTAGCAGCTTTTTTTGTCACTCCCAAAATCTCACAGACTTTATTAAGAGGTAGCTGACTAGAATAAGCGGGATTCTCAAATAAGGGTGCACCTACTACCGGAAGTAGTGTAAGACAAGACACATCCTCTAAAGTGATGGTTATCTCCCCAAATGGCATATGGAAACTATTAGTTTCCGGATGCCAACGCTCAACAAAAGCGTTAACCAACGTTTTATCTACGTTGTCATACGCTCCATTTCCATTAACTAAGCACAAAAGACCAGAATTAATGATAGTATTTTGAACCGGCTCTGACACTTTATTCAAATCCAATTCCCATTTTTTCAATTTTCTTATATGATTAATACATTTTAGGATTCTATCATCTTTACCCTCCCAAATGGGCTTAGCAATATGGGTTTCATAGGAAATGAGTAATGTTTTGTACCTCGGACCACCAGGATAAGACGTTACATCCCCACCTCCCTAGGAGTCATCCTCATCATCCTCATCTTCCTCATCTTTCGGCTCATATTCCCGTTCATCTTCCGGGTCACTATAATTTTGAGCCGAAATAAGATTTATCTGAGGCTCAGGTGAGGTTTCCATATAATGAGATTCCTCATTGTAGACCGACTGACGAGGCACCGACTGACGACGCTCATTGTAGACCGACAAGCGAGGATCAACATTTGAATCCTCAACTGGCTCATCATCAAGGTTCTTTGAAGATTGCCCTTGAATACGTGCGGCTACTTTTGCAGTCCTTTCGAAAGCTGTTGGACGCTTTCTTCTTGTAAACATTTGCTTAACTGCAAAGAAAACATCAAAAAATCAAACTCATAGCAATTTTATATCATATCATATCAAAATCAAACACTAACATCTCATTGAGTAAGGTTCGGCCATGGGTGACCGAAATTTTGAGCAAGGTTCGGCCAGGTGTGGCCGAAATTTTGAGAAAGGTTCGGTTGGTCATGGCTGAATTTTTGAGCAGGTTCGGCCGGGTGTGGCCGAATTCTTGAGCATTTTCGATTGGGTCTGGCCAAATAGATCTAAAAAACCGGCCAGTGGTCGAACCACTAAAACCCAGATTTTTGAATTTGTTCAAAATCACAATCTCTCAAATCGAAGCAAAAATAAAGTAATTTTAGATTGAAGGAAAGAATAATTACCGAATTTTCATAGGTTTGACATCTTGAATGGTGTTGAAAATGGCTTGTTGTTCTTCTTCTTCTACTTCGATTTTGCTTCTTCTTTCCTCTCTCTCTCTCTCTCTGCGTTCTCTCTTCTCTCTCTCTCTCAGCAGCGGTCTCTCTTTTCTCTCTAAAATTTCAAACGGTTTCTCTCTTTCTCTCTTTCTCTCTCTAAGGCTTGGTTTGTGGGTGAGGATGAGTGAGAGAGAGAGAGAGTAAATGAGAGTTAATTGGATGGGTGGGTGTGGGCGGAAATAAAGACAAGGAATATAAAGGGAAAAGGGGGCTTTATTTAATTTATTTGGGGTGGATTTAGCTTTACGGGTTTACTCATCAATTTTATGGTTTATATAACAATTCTCTTACAGAATATCCCTATGTAGCTTGAACTGACGATTGCCCACCATGATTCTCAAGAAGAGAAATTTCGAGGGTTTCAGAGAAAAAGCCAATCACACGAACATCTTCTTATCAATTGAGGCGAGTTTCTCTTTCTTTTCCGTATGCCCTAATTTTTCTTTCTTCAGTTTGATTACTTGTAATTTTAGAGCTAATCTCCTTAAGTCTTTGATCCCAAATCTTGATTTGGGAAAATGATTTAGGGTGTGAACTTATTTATCAGTTATGTATGGTTTTTGTATTTGGCTTGTTTGATCTCTATGCAGTTTATTTTTATGAAATTGATTTACCGAAAATGTGTTTACATGAATCTGGAGCTTGTTGCAATTTCTGAAAGATTGAGGATTTGATTCCCCAAGCAATTTAGTTGAAATATTTGTATTTGGAAAAAAAAAATCTTATAATCTTATTCATTATTATTGTTGTTCTTGTAATTGTTATTAGGGTCCTAACAAGTATTCATCTAGAACATGTCAATGCTAGTAATGTATGGTATTTTTCGTAGAGAATTGTTATTTACTCCCGCAACATTACTGAATACCCCCGCAATACTAAGTCTATCCAACATTCAACACTAGTCACACCAGCCTTCAACCTATTATACCCCTTTCTTCTTCGGCCCATCCACCCTCCACCGCCAGCCTCCGTGTCCACCTCCATATTCGACCGCTTGTCGGCGATGAACGGCTTCAAGGTTGCAGAGAATGTCTTTCCGTCGTTCCCGGAATGCCTCAGGTAATTTTGACCTTGTGCTCGTCCAAATGTTAACTGCTATATACGGAAGAGAAATTGGTCGTGTTTTAGATTCAAATTCATCAAAATATATGTCATTTAATACAGAGTGGCGATGGAAATTGGGAAATTGGCGCTAAACGGTGATGAACAGGGGCAAAACTGTCGCTTAGGAATCAAACTGGCGGGGTGGCTATGGCGGAAGCGGAGAAAACATTTGAATTGTTATTTCTAAAGTTGGGTGGAAAGTGGGAGGGCCCAGTTTTTATCCCAAGGGTGGAAAATATCTGATGCTACATAGAAAAATGTTGCACAGGAACTGATCGGGGTAGCAACGGCAGCCGGACCAGACGAACACGCTACACGAGGTCCGAAATAATATGGGACCTACAAGACAAAACACCGTTAGGGGTGGGGGCCTTTCCCCCCAAAACTCTCCGGCGTGAGAATCATCAATCCCATTCATAACATATTTCTAGAGAGAGAGAGAGAAGAGAGAAAGCTCAATTTAAAACATTTTAGACATACATCTCTAAATGACAATGGAGGGAGTATATATATCTCATAGTGACATCATAATCTTTAACTTTATTGACACTTGTCACGCATGCAAAGGGGGGAAAATCTATCAAAAGATTTCATTTGGATAAGGTCAAGGCCAGAAACTCGACACGTGGCATGCCTACTTGGAGACATCAACTTGCTGCGAGAATCAACATAATACATGCGGGAATACATGCGGGAATATCAGCATACATGAATATCAGACATACATAGGCGGAAATATCAGCATATGCGCGGGAATCAAGGCCAGAACCATAACTATAAACATGACTTAGACCAATCATACAAGAACCAAACTTGACGGGACCCTCACGACATACAGGCCCATGTAGACCATATTTGGACTTGGGCAGGGTAAGCATTTATCGGGCATAATATTTTGTTATGGCACATCAATATCTTTCCCTCATGTTGTTTGGTAAGATGGATGGCAAAATTAGGAAATTTTGGTTTATATATGTTTGTTACCACAACTGGGGAGGGATAATCAACTCTCTTTTTTGTTCTTTTTTTCTTTTTTACATTGTTTCACACTTTCACACCATTTTCAACCCCGTTTATGGGGGCTTGTTGTAAAAGGTTGGATGTTTTTGTCTACTCCCCCACCCCACTTTCCCCTCCTACAAAAAAAAAAGAGAATATCTCTTCACCCTTCCCATTTTACTCTCAAACTTTACTTTTTCCCCTACCAAACATCCTAAATAGTATTTGGTAGAAGTGAAAAGCGGAGGGTGAAAATGGGAAGCAAAAATTGGATGGGTTGACTAATTTGCTTGGTAGGAAAAGTGGAGGGGAGTGAAAACACGCCACCCTTCACAAGTAATTTATCCTCCAAATCGAGGTGAAAAATTGAAGGGATATTAACAAAGCTTTACAAGTCTATTTTGACCTCCCTTGTTTGGTGCACCAAACGAGTGGGTATAGGAAAGCTCCTATTTTTCCACCCTCCCACCAAAAATCTTGAGGAAAAACACTTTCCACCCTTGGGTAGAAAAAGAACCCTCTCATAGCAAAGGTACCAATATGTAAATGCGAATATGTGCCTAGCTTCATAACAAACAAAAAATAAAAAATAATAAACTTTTGAATACTTAGTAATCTGATGCTCTTAGGGACTCGCTTAGTCCCATAAGAATGTCATTTTTGAAAGAGCTCATCTTTTAAGAACAAATCAAATGCATCAAAAGTGCTTACTTGGATTGTCATGTTTAACCCCAACTAACTACACAAATTTTGGCATACAAAAGAGGGACTTAGGGGCAAAGAGGCGATTAGACAACATAAGAAATCTGGAACTTTGTTTACTGCACTATCCTCTTTAATCTCACTTATCATAAGTAAGAAAGGAGTTTAATAACGCTCAATTATTAGTAGCTTTCAGAAGGAAGACAAAAAAAAATAGGACATCAAAGATAATGTGAATCAATCCTTAAAAGCTAGTCACATTTCCTTTTTATGGTGTTCTAACTTAATTGTCCTCTTTCCAAATACTCCCATTGTCCCAAATTAAATGCCATGTTTCTAAATAAGGAAATAGACTTGGTACAATTTTATCATTGTACAAGGCTATAAGCAATGAACAAACTAGTAAAGCGTATTCATTAAAAACATTAAAAACATTGACAAGTCAAATCCGACACTTATTTTGGGACGAAGGGAGTACAAAAACAGTTAATGACCGAATATGTTGTCCACCCTTAAGTCTACATATGTTAGGCAAGAATAAAAATTTTAAGGGCATAAATATAGAAACAAATGTTAATTGTAAATCAATACTTCATCCGTCCAGTTCAAATTGCAAAAAAAAAAAAACCCGTTATTAATTGGAATTAAGATAAGTGTAAAGGGTGCAAGTGTTGCGAGTATAAAAAGTGAGGTATGAGAGAGAAAGTGGGTTAGGCAATAATAAATAGGTAGTTGTTGTGAGTATGACAAGTGGGTCTCATTATTTATTAAGTATTAAAAACTTATCTAAAATGGATTTTGCTAGTTCTAATGGAATAACTAATATGGTAAGTTTTGCAATTTGAACGGGGACAGAAGGAGTACATATTAAGAGCAATGCTAGGGTCACAAAACCTTGCTCACAAAATGAGTTGGCGATATTTTATTGGTTGTATTGATAGTGTGCCCGCTACACTAATTAAAAACACTAATAAAATCATTACACCTAGGATATTGTGAGCAAGTTTTTGTGATTATTTTGTGCCCTAGTATTATTCATATATTAATGCATATGATATACTTTGTTAAAAATCAAACAATGAAGAGGACATTCTTTTATAAGATTGAGCGAGTAGTGATATTAGGGAAATGCTATTAACACTTGGCTTTTCAAGTAAGGCACCCTATTCATTGCTTCATTACACTTGTTTTGATTGAAAAGTGGAGCGTTAATTGTATTTTCCTATTATTACTACTAAAAACCAAACATGTGCCTTTAAGCACCCACTTTTAGTGAACACCTTGCCTCAATGTCTACCACACCATTTTGGAACTTGAGAAAGAGATTGTTGAGCAAAAATTACTAGAACTAGATAACTTAAATCGATGGACCTGATAGGGTATGTTAATTCAGATTTTATTCATTTATGTATGAGATTGTTGTGGAGTACTAGGAGACCATCATTTTTATTTTTATCATTGTCTTGTAGAAGCTGTACAACAAATTTGCAGATGATTATACATATAGAAGCACATTGTGATGGCATTGGAAACTTCTGTTGCGATTGATGTGTTGCAGCGTTGCAGTCATCGGTCACGATTTAGGTTACATGACTTTTTTTTTATGCATCGAACGAGATTTATCTCAACTGATCATTGCTTAAACAATGCCATGTTGCCCAAATCGCGATCGATAGTTGCAGCGTTGTAGCACATCGGTCGTTGCAGTAGTTCAGAGTCCAATTGTATTGCATTTGCCCGCAATAATTATGTCATATGTGTTCCTAGAAGAAGTGCTTGTCTAGACGATTAGTCCAATATTATGGGGAAACCCCTTAAAGGCTAGAGGTAAAAGCAAATAGTCCATCTTTGAGAAATATCCACTCTCCCAAAACTAGAAATTAAATATTTGCTCTATGGTGGTACTGTTTATATTAATTGTTCTCAAACATGGGACCTATGGTTGGAGTGTTTCCAAAAAGCGCAGGATTACAAAGGTAAAGCCTTGCAAGAAAAGAATACATTCCTCGCAGAAGTATGATACTTACTCCCTCCGTCCCGCTACAAATCACACACTTTCCTCTTTGGGCGTCCCACTACAAATCACATACTCCCTCCGTCCCACCTCACTTGACACTTATTTCCATTTTGGGCCGTCCCAGCTCACTTGACACTTCCCAAAATAGCCTACTTTTTATAATTTTCTATTCACTCTACCCCACCACTCATTTTCTCTCTTCATTTTCCACCACTCAATTTATTCAACCAACACTACTATTTACCCCACTCATTCTCTCTCTTCATTTTCTACTACACATTTTTTTTTATTTTATTCTTTTTTCTTAGTTCCCGTGCCCACCTCAAGGGTGTCAAGTGAGGTGGGACGGAGGGAGTACTTCCTAAAATGGCAATGAATCTTTACTATTTCCTCCACTCATTCTCTCTCCTACATTATTTTAATACACACAACACCATTATAATTTACTATTCCCTCCACTCATTCTCTCTCCTATTTTATTTTTACACTCACAAAATTTATATCATTATTTTTTTCCTTAATCCACGCGTGTACAGTATTCTGAGTGATTTCTAATGGGACGGAGGGAGTACATGTTAACTGGTTTGTAGAAGGAAAAGAACTGTTGCCGATTGCGCAAAAAAAAATTCCAGAAAAAAAGTATTCTGCTACTTGTGAACTAGGCCTCAACTCTGGTCGAGTTTGATGCAAAAGATTGCCTTGCGATCGGGGGAAGAGAGCATTTTTATTGGTTGTCATTGTTGGAAGTTTGATATATGTGGTATGAAGTCCATAGATCTATGACCTTGGAGTGTCGTGGGTGTGGACTGAATTTGGCTAAGGAGGAAAATTCGTCGGAGGCGGCTGCGAGAGCGCGCCGCGCTATGGCGAGGCGGCCGCGGCTGTTTGTTGTGCCGTGAGTTCAACATCCATCGCCTATTGCCTAGCGCGGTCGCGCATGACCCAAGGGCGGCCGCGCTCATGATGAATTTGCGATTTTCCTGGCCGAATTAGATCAGTTTTAGGTCTTTTTAAGCCCTAAAACCCTAGTTTTACCATATATATAAATACTATAATCCCTCCAGCCGTTTTTTACCATGAAATATTGAAGAGAAACACAATTCTCTTGCTTTAATTCATTGTTAAATCACTCCCCGTTCATAGAGATTCGTTCGTGAGATTGAGCGGCGAGATAGGATCGCGGTGATTACCTACGTGTGCGATTTTGTGGTACGTAATCCGTGATCGTTTTATCCTCGGAGAAATTTGCATGTACACGAGTTGCACCAATTGGGGGCAATATTTTCTCTTAGGACGGATCTTCTAAGGCGACTCGATCGAAATCACGATAAGTTTTCTAATCATTTGTTTTATTGTTTATATACATTTTCTGATCATGTTCCTTGCTTTCGGTTTTGCTATTGGCTTATTGGTACGTTCTTGACTTGATCAATAAATCCCCTACCGTTGATTAAATTGTCCGTTTAATACGTGGTGCTATAATTTAATTTCCATGATCCCCAAGAGAAAATAGTTTTATTTGATCATGTCTGCGGTAGTTCCTCTAGCTCTCCCTTTAAGTCCCTAGTTGACACCTCGAGATCTTAGGAGAAGTTCGGTGGTAAGAACTTCAAGCGTTGGTCCGAATGCATGAAGATGCATTTGTCAAATTAAGGGCATGTATGCGGTATCTTTGTCATCCAAATGTCCCGCCCGAAAGGCCGATGATCCAGTTAGTGTGGCCTTTGTTAAATTGTGGAAGGAAGCGGGACGATGTTGTTCGAGGATGCATTCTGTCAGCTCTGTCGAATGCACTCTTTGATGTTTATTGCTCTGCTCCTCTCACTGCTGCGTCACTGTGGGAATCGCTTTCCACGAAGTACAGCACCGATGACTCCGGTGTGGAAAAGTACCAAGTGGGTAAGTTCTTGAATTATCGGATGAGTGAGGGAAAGTCGGTTACCGACCAAGTGCACGAACTCCAAATCATTTTGCAATCACTCAAGGATGCTGACATGGGACTTCCTGATAAGTTCGTTGTCATGGCTATTATTGAGAAGTTTCCTCGATCTTGGGGGAATTCGGTATGACCCTCAAGCGTAAATCTTGGAAGCTTGACACTCAATGAGTTGATGAATGCAATTGCGATTCAGGAGGTGCATAATGGTAATCAACCTAGCGTACCTGTGGAGGCTGCTGCTAATATGGTAACTGGTAAAAGTAAGTTTAAAGGAAAAGGTGTGAAAACTCACTCTAAGGATAAAGAAAACCATGATAAACTTAAAGTTAAGAAAAATAACTTTAGAAAGCCAAAAGCAAAAGCAAGCTGGAATTGTGGAGAAGGTGGACACTTTTCTAGGGACTGCCCGTCCAAGAAAGGAAAAGGACCAGAAGCCTCTGCTGATGACCATCCTGCTGTCAACATGGTGTTGGATCCGAAGGATTATGATGATCCCGACTCGACGCACCTGGAGTTGACGCTCGACCCGCAATGTTACAAAGTATGTAACTTCTTATCTGAAATATTTACCTGTCTATGAACCCAACGAGTGGCTAGTTGACACTGGGGCAAATGTGCACGTTTGTGCTGATAAATTGCTATTTGTGTCTTACCACTGAGCGTGGTAGATCGGTGACGATGGGGAACTCTAGTGCCGCAAAGGTGCTTGGGGTGGACGCGTGGACTGAAGTTTCCTAATGGGCGCATTCTTACCTTGCATCGAGTGTATCACGTTCCTGATATTCGTCGCAACATTATTAGTGGTTCTAGTCTAGTTAGGGAAGGATTTGAGATTTCATTTAAATGTAATAAGGTCATAATTTTGGATTCTGGTAGTTTTGTGGGGAAAGGTTATTCCTCGGATGGTTTATTTAAAATTAGAGTTGAAACTGATGTTTGTTCGCACAATAATTTTAGTTCTATTGATTATCCTGTTTCTTATTCCATTGAATCTTCAAATGTTTGGCATGGTCGTTTATGACATACTCCCTCCGTCCCATTATTTAGTTCACCATTTTTGTCTCGGCACGCAAATTAAGGGTGGAGAAAATGTTGTGAGTGTAATAATAAAATATGAGAGAGAATGAGTGAAGGAAATAGTAAATTTGAAAAATGTTGTGAGTGTAATAGTAAAATAGGAGAGAGAATGAGTGGGTGAAATAGTAAAGATTCTTTGCCAAAAAAGAAAATGTGAAGCTTTAAATGGGACACCCAAAATGGCAAAAGGTGAAGTTATTAATGGGACGGAGGGAGTATTAATTATGATTCTGTGAAAAGAATGATGAATTTAGATATTATTCCTAAACATGCTATTGATAAAAATTCTAAGTGTCATGTATGTGTTGAAGCTAAATCTACAAAAGGTCCGTTTAAGTCGGTTGTGAGAAATTCTGAAATTCTAGATTTAGTTCATACTGATATTTGTGAATTTAATGGCGTGTTGACCAAAGACAAAAAGAAATACTTTCTCACCTTTATTGATGATGCTAGTAAATACTGTTATGTCTATTTGTTTAATTCTAAGGATGAAGCATTAGATAAATTCATTATATTTAAGAATGAAGCAGAAACACCAACAGGCAAGAAACTTAAACGGTTAAGGTCTGATAGAGGAGGTGAATATGAGTCTAATCCCTTCATGTATTATTGCCAAGAAAACGGAATAGTACATGAAGAGACTCCTCCCTACACCCCTCAATCAAATGGTGTTGCTGAACTACCCTTACTGATATGATTAACAGTTTACTCATAAGTTCTGGACTGCCCAAATATATGTGGGGAGAGGCTTTGAATACGGCTTGCCATATTCTGAATAGAGTCCCTTCTAAACATAGAAAGGAAAGTCCGTTTGAACTTTGGAGAGGTCGACAGGCTAGCCTGAAACACTTAAAAGTGTGGGGGTGCCTTGCAAAGGTACTTGTACCCGCACACAAAAGAAAAAAGCTTGGACCTAAAACTGTTGATGCTATCTTTATAGGTTATTCTGAAACAAGTTATGCATTGAGATTTCTTATTATAAAATCTGAAATTTCTGGCATAGATGTGAACTCTATAGTTGAGTTACGTGATGCAACATTTTTTGAGGATGTGTTTCCTATGAAGGACGGACTTCCTAAGGAATCTAACCCAACCACTAATTCCATTCCTGCTCAAGTAAAGGAGCCGACAAATGTGGGGTTGATTCCTGTGCAACTCATTCCGACGATGAGATTGAACCAAGAAGGAGCAAACGGGCAAGGACCACCAAGGATTTTGGAAGTGATTTCATCACTTACAATGTCGAGTGATCCTCTAACCTTCAAAGCCGCTACGGCTACTTCGATGCCAAGCAGTGGAAGGATGCCGTTAAGAGTGAGATGGATTCTATTATCTCTAATGGGACATGGAATTGGTCGATCTCCCTCCCGGTTGTAGCACGATAGGATGTAAGTGGGTCTTCAAAAGGAAACTGAAACCGGATGGAACCGTTGACAAGTTTAAGGCTAGGTTAGTGGCTAAGGGATTCAAGCAAATGGAAAGAATAGACTATTTCGATACCTATTCGCCAGTTGCTAGAATGATTACAATCCGAATGCTTATAGCATTGGCCTCGGTATATGATCTTCCTATCCATCAGATGGATGTTAAGACCGCTTTCTTGCATGGCGATCTAGAGGAAGAAATTTATATGGATCAACCTGAAGGTTTTGAGGCCTCTGGCAATGAGAGAAAGGTTTGTAAACTTGTTAAGTCCTTGTATGGACTCAAACAAGCCCTTAAGCAGTGGCATGAGAAATTTGATAAAATTGTCTCATCGTTTGGCTTTGTTACTAATGAGTTTGATAAGTGTGTTTATAGCAAGAGTATTGGTGATAGTAGTGTTGTCTTATGTCTGTATGTCGATGATATTCTGTTGTTTGGAACGGATATGAGGATAATTAATACTACTAAGGAATTCTTGAAAAGTAAGTTTGAGATGAAGGATATGGGAGTAGCTAGTGTGATTCTTGGCCTTAAGTTGACTCGTTCAACTAGTGGCATAACCATATCGCAATCTCATTATACTGAAAGTGTAATTGAGAAATTTGGTTATAAGAATTGCAAAGTAGCTAAGACTCCATATGATCCTTCAGCTGCACTTACTAAGAATGAAAGTGGAGTACCGATGGCTCAGTTGAGATATTCTCAAATTATTGGAAGTTTGATGTATCTTGCCAATTGTACTAGACCGGATATATCCTACTCGATTACTAGGTTGGCTAGATATACTCAATGTCCAAATAAAGCACATTGGGAAGCTCTTGATAGAGTTCTCAAGTACTTGAAGGAACGATTTCCCTTGGTGCATTACGGAAAATATCCTACATTCTTGAAGGATATAGTGATCAGCCGGATTGCCTATAACTCCGGGAGTTATGGCCGTACGGGGTATGTTTTCACCTTAGGCGGAGCTGCAGTCGCTTGGAGGTCGATCAAACAAACTTTGTTGTCTAGGTCTACATTTGAGGCCGAATTAGTTGCCCTCGACACTACCGGATTGGAAGCCGAATGGCTTCGAGGACTTATGCCGAGTTGCCCACGGTCGCAAGCCCACGCTGTTATCTCTGTACATTGTGACAACACCGCCACACCGAGAAACCGAAAAGTGTCAAGTACAATCAGTAAAACTAGGAGACACATCCAAATTAGATTAAAATCTATAAGGGATCTAGTGTCTCGGAAGGTGATATTTGTTGATTATGTTGGTACCAAGGATAACACAACGATCCTTTAACGAAAGGGCTAGAATTTGCTTTAGTTCAAAAATCTAGGTTGGGGATGGGTCCGAACCCCGTCTCGATTCAAACGCGGTGGCAACCCAATCTACCCGAGTGGAGATCCCACAAAGGAGATTCAATGTGGTAATAACAAGCCGTGGGGTGAGTCGAGCACCTAATAATAGATTGACATGTTACGTATGCCGAGTCATCCCTGAATAGCCTAGAGGTGCTCGTTCTTTGCTAATAAAGTAAAAGTTTGGAACTTTGAATGGGATCAAGTCGTTTAGACAAGATGTTAGCAGTACATCTTCTGAGATGCCCAGCTAAGTGAGTGTTATTGTTGGCCGCAATTAGAGAAATTTGGGTTATTCCTTGAAAGCACTCATGATAGAGGATCGGGACGTATGGCTTATAAGCGTCAAGTGTTCGATAGAGGGCCTATCATAGCTTTTGTCGTGTTTGTTACCAAAGAAAGGCCTCTACGCTCCAAAGGCATCGATTCAAGACACCCGTTCATCCGGTCTGTGGAGGTTTGCGTTGGATAACATAGGTAGTGGTTGGCGGAAGGTACCATTATTGAAAGCATGGCAATGGACAATCTGTACACGTCATATTTCTATGAACTTGTGGGGGATTGTTGGAAGTTTGATATATGTGGTATGAAGTCCATAGATCTATGACCTTGGAGTGTCGTGGGTGTGGACTGAATTTGGCTAAGGAGGAAAATCCGTCGGAGGCCACTGCCAAGGAGAGCGGCCGCGCTATGGCCAAGGGCGGCCGCGCTGTTGTGCCGTGAGTTCAACATCCATCACCTGTTGCCTAGCGCGGTCGCGCATGACCCAAGGGCGGCCGCGCTCATGACGGATTTGCGATTTTCCTGGGCCGAATTAGATCAGTTTTAGGTCTTTTTAAGCCCTAAAACCCTAGTTTTACCATATATATAAATACTATAATCCCTCCAGCCGTTTTTTACCATGAAATATTGAAGAGAAACACAATTCTCTTGCTTTAATTCATTATTAAATCACTCCCCGTTCATAGAGATTCGTTCGTGAGATTCAAGGCGACTGAGATAGGACCGCCGGTGATTACCTACCTGTGTGTTGATTTGTGGTTCGTAATCCGTGATCGTTTTATCCTTGGAGAAATTTGCCTGTACCTGAGTTGCACCAATTGGGGGCAATATTTTCTCTTAGGACAGTCTTCCTAAGGCGACTCGATCAAATCACGATAAGTTTTCTAATCATTTGTTTTATTGTTTCTGTCTGTTTTCCTGATCCTGTTCCTTACTTTCGGTTTTGCTATTGGCTTATTGGTACGTTCTTGACTTGATCAATAAATCCCATACTGTTGATTAAATTGTCTGTTTAATCTGTGGTGCTATAATTTAATTTCCAACAGTCATTTCCTTACTCATGAGTAAAAAGGATATGAGTTAGTTGAATTACTGTATATCCTTATTGTGATATACTCCGTATCTATTACGGAATTTCCCTCTTATATATAACTTGAACCGATGATTGTTCAACGTTATGCAGAATAGAAACTAGGGTTTACTGGAGAATCGAATCAAACAAACATCTTCTCAATTGAGCTGGGTTTCTCTTTCTCTTCCTTGTACTCAAATTGTTCTTTCTTTAGTTTGATTGCTTGTTATTTTAGAGCTAATCGCATTAGTATACGATTCCTATTCTTGATTTAGGAAAATATGGTATGAATCTGACGAATTTGGTGTGAACTCCAGTAAAGTTTGGTTTTGTCTTTGGCGTGTTTGTATTTGCTTGCAGTTTATTTTTATGAATTGGTACCGAAAATGTGTTGCATGAATCTGGAGCTTGTAATGATTTCCTTCCTTTCGCCTCCGGTTGCACAAATCTTCTTTTCAAAAGTAACTACCGCCTCTGTCCCCAAATGAATGTCCAAAAAAATGTCAAATTTGTTGTGCCATTCATTTTGGGCCAGAGAGGGAGTACAATTTTGATTGAGAGGTTGGTTCCTCATCTTGTATAAGCATTGTCTTTATAATTCTTCTTATTCACTAACTAGTAAAAGCCCGTGTCCAAGGACATGTGGTTTTTTTTTTTTTTAATTTAAAAAAAAAAATTTAAGGGCAAAATGGGAAAGGAACAACTTAGTGAGGGCAAAATGGAAAATTTGGCATTTGACACTATTCATTGTACTGTTCATGGGATGGGATGAGGTGGCATGGTCTTATTTATACTATAGATGTTGTTGATTTTTTTAATCATTATTAAGGTCCTTCTAACAAGTACTTCTATTGAACATGTCTGATATATTTGGTAGGAGGGTGGCCATTTTCTATTGATGTGTGGAAAGTATCGTTACCTCGAGTTGTTTGGTAGGGTGGAAATTTTGTGAAGGTGGAGTGTTGTTCTCCCCTCAATCCCCCACCCTGTTTTCCCTTCCTACCGAACAAAGCAAGGGCCGTTTGGTTCGATGTAAAAAAAGTGAAGGAATGGAATGGTCAATGGAATTGAATTCCCGAAGGAATTGGAATGAAAAAAAACTGGTTAAATCCCTCCGTTTGGTTGGCACGGAATGAAATGAAATTGTCATTCAATTCCTTGGCAAATCATGTTTGATTTGAATATACAAATTATATGAATGGAATGAAAGCATATAAAATGTCCAATTAACCCTTCTTTTAAAAAATTAATGAGTAAAAAATTTTTTTTTTTTGGGAGGGGAGTGGGGTGGGGTAGGCAGGGGTATGAAAAATGAGTAAAAAAATTTTTTTTTTTTTAGGGGGTGGGGGGTAGGGCGGGGGTGGGTGGGTGGGGTAGGCGGGGGTATGAAAAATGAGTAAAAAAAATTTTTTTTGGAGGGGGGGGGGGGTAGGTGGGGGTGGGGGTGGGGGTGGTAGTGGTAGGGCAGGGGCTGGGTGGGTGGGGTAGGTAGGGGTATGCAAAATGAGTAAAAAAAAATTTTTTGGTGAGGGGGGTGGGGGTAGGTGGTGGTGGTAGGGCAGGGGCTGGGTGGGTGGGGTAGGCAGGGTAGTTACAAAAAATGAGTAAAAAAATTTTTTTTGGGGGGGGGGGTGGGGTGGGCGGGGTAGTTACAAAAAAATGAGTAATATTTTTTTGGGGGTGGTGGGTGGGGGTAGGCAGGGGGTGGGGTAGGCAGGGGTAGGGATGATTTGGGTTTGGGGGTTTTTTGGCCATAATTTTTTTTTACAATTTCATTCCCTAAGGAATTCATCATTCCTCCCATTTTTGGAGGGAATGGCAAATTCCTTCCTTTGATGAAATTGGTCATTCCGGCGGAATGAAAAATTTAAAAAAACTTAAACCAAACATGCCAAAGAATTGGTCAAACGGAATTGAGCATTCTGATTCCCCACTTTACCACGAATCAAACGGGCCTTAAATATCTTCAACTCTTCCCATTTTACTCCCAAATTTTACCCCTCCACTTTTTATCCCTACCAAAATACTGATTAGAGTGTTTGGTAGGGTGACAATTTGAGTGGTGAAAACTGGAAAGTGAAATTGGATGAGTTGACTAAATTTTCTTACTTAGTAGAAAGGAAAATGGAAATTTGTCAGGATTTATCTTTGCATGTCCCAAGCCAGGATGAAGGTTGCGGTAGACGTGTGGCAGCCAGCGCAAAAATTTGATCACATTATCATGACATGAATCTGAATATAAATATCGTTGCGGTGTTTCCTCAGCAGCGACACGCTACACTTCACAGGCATGGGTGTAGTGATAAGTATGCAAAGGTTGCTAGGTCATCGCCCGGAAGCGACGCATCACCTCGGCACCCGGGGGTGGTGTCAAATATGCAAGGGTTCCCGTATAGCGAACGAGTGCGGGTAAAGAAGCTAGTACAGGGTAAAGGTAAGGGTAGTGGGATGCGTTTTGAAACTTGAAACATTGACTTTTTGACAGGAGATCAGCTGAAGTGGTGGAAGTTATGAGGAGAAGGAAAAGTCACATAATGTGTCTACAAGAAACTAAGTGGGTTGGAGAAAAATAAGAGAAATATCCCCTTTGTGTTTTAAAAGTCACATAATGTGTCTACAAGAAACTAAGTGGGTTGGAGAAAAATCAAGAGAAATATCCCCTTTGTGTTTTAAGCTTTGATATTCAGGAAAGAATAAGGGTAGGAATGGAGTAGGTATCATTATTGATAAGGATTATATCAATGATGTGGTGGAAGTGTACATGAAGAGTAATCGGATTATTGGCATTAAACTTGTGATATGTGATGAGATTATAACTATTATTAGTGCATATGCACCACAAGTAGGGTTGGATGCATCTATTAAACAAGAGTTTTTTGGAAGATTTGGAGTAGATAGTGCAACGGGTACCTAGTGATGAGAAATTAGTCATTGGTGACGATTTTAACGGACACGTGGGTTCTAGTCGACACGACCTTAAGAGCATTCATGGAGGTTTTGGTTTTAGGGAGAGAATGAAGCATGAAATGGTATACTGGATTCTGCGATGGCGTATGACTTTGAGTATAATGTACACTTGTTTTAAGAAAAGACAATCTCACTTGGTGAGTTATAGGAGTGGAGGCAATACGAGTTAGATTTAGTAAGAAATGATTGTAGAGAGAGTTACACAGATTGTGAGGTTATTCCGGGTGAGAGTACAGCTACTCAACATAGACTTGTGGCACTTGAGACACGTGGGTTCTAGTCAACACGACCTTAAGAACATTCATGGAGGTTTTGGTTTTAGGGAGAGAATGAAGCATGAAATGGTATACTGGATTCTGCGATGGCGTATGACTTTGAGTATAATGTACACTTGTTTTAAGAAGAGACAATCTCACTTGGTGAGTTATAGGAGTGGAGGCAATACGAGTTAGATTTAGTAAGAAATGATTGTAGAGAGAGTTACACAGATTGTGAGGTTATTCCAGGTGAGAGTACAACAACTCAACATAGACTTGTGGCACTTGATTTTCGAAGTAGGAGAATTTTAAGAAAGAGAAAACCACAAGTAGACCCTAGAATCTAATGGTGGAATGGAGGCTTCAAGTTGAGAATCAACGGAAATTTTTAGCTATGATGATCAGTACCGATATTTGGTCGGGTAAAATGAAGGATATGGATATAGATTTGACCTGGACTAAGATGGAGCATACCATAAAAGGAGGTTGCGAAAAAAGTCATTGGAGAATCTAAAGGAAGCGTGCCACCAAGTAAAGACACATCATGGTGGAACGAAGAAGTAAAACTAGCAATAAAGAGCAAGCGAAAATGCTACAAAGTATTGGGAATATGCGGGAGCGATGAGAACTATTAGAAGTATAAGGATGCTAGAAGAGAAGCAAAGAAAGCAGTAAGAGACGAAAGAGCGAAGGAGAATCAGGAACTTTATGATAGATTGGATACAAAAAGAAAGGTAAAAGGACATATATATAGACTTGCTCGTATGAGAGATAAGTGGACACAAGATATCGGGAGGGTTAAATATGTGAAGGATGTAGATCAAAGAGTTCTGATCGGGGATAATGAGATAAAAGATAGATGGAGTTTGTACTTTGATATCTTGTTCAATGTCAAGAGCAGGATATTGGAGATATAAATATCCATTCGAGTATGATTAATCGAGATTTTATGCAGAGAATTCAAAAGGGTAAAGTGGAAATGACAATAAAAAAGATGGGATTAAAGATAGCCGCAGGGCCGGATGGAATACCAATTAAGGTTTGGAGATGTTTTGGGGAGAGGGGAATAGATTGGTTAACAATACTATTCAACAAGATATGGGGAAGTAACACAATGCCATTAGAGTGTAGGAAAAGTACTATGATCCCTTTGTATACGATAAAAGTGATGTTCAAGATTGTGCCAACTATCAGGAATTAAACTAATGAGCCACAATATGAAACTTTGGGAATAAGTGATTGCACAAAGGGTAAGGAGAATTGTGAATATTTTGAATAACCAATTTGGATTTATGCCTGAAAGATCGACTATGGAGACAATTTATCTTATGAGACAAACCATGGAGAAATATCGGGATAAAAAAAAAAGAAAAAATTTCATATGATTTTCATTGATTTAGAGAAGGTGTATGATAAAGTGCCAAGGGAGGTACTTTGGTGGGCTTTAACAAAGAAAGACGTTTCAAATAAATATATTGATATTATAAAGGACATGTATACTGGAGTTAATACTAGTGTACGGACTAGTGTTGAGAAGACAAAAGAGATTCATATTACGATTGGAGTGCATCAAGGTTCTGCACTTAGTCCCATTCTTTTTGCTCTGATAATGGACTAATTGACGAGGTCCAGAGATATATTATGGTGTATGTTGTTCGCAGATGATATTATGCTTAATGATGAGACAAAAGAGGGTGTTGAAAGTAAATTGAAGTTGGAGAGACACACTTTGGAGTCTCGAGATTTTAGACTGAGAAGAAGTAAAACTGAATATTTGGAATAACTTTCGCAAAGTTGGAAACAGGGAGGTAGGGGCGATTACATTCGATGAAAAGATTGTCCAAGCTTTCGAGTTTTTTCGCTATATTGGATATATTATCCAAAAGAATGGAGAATTGAATGGAGATGTGACTCTTAGGACTAAATCAGGTTGGTTAAAGTGGAAGAGTGCCACATGATTTCTATGTGATCCCGGCTGTCCCGAAGATTAAAGAAAAAATTCTACCGCACGACAATTAGGCTAGCACTGCTTTATGGCACTTAATCTTGGTCTGTGGAACAATGTCACATTCATAAGATAAATGTAGCGAAGATGTGTATGTTACGATGTATGTGTGGGCATACAAGAAATGATTGATTGAGGAATGAGGTGATTAGGGGTAAAGTAGGAGTTGCTTTTATTTAGGATAAAATGAGGGAGAATCGTTGTGGTTTGGTCATGTGAGACGGAGACCGAGTGACGCACCGGTCAGGAGGCCTGAACAGTGAAGAAGTGATAAAATGACGAGGGGTAGGGAAAGACCCAAACAAATTTGGATTATGCTGATGGAAAATGATATAAATTTACTTAAATTGTATGAAAATATGGCATTGAAAATGATGAAAAGCAAAAATTCATTTGGGTGGTTTGGGGTAATGAAAACAATCCTCTCCCCATTACATATAATTTATCCTCCAAAATTGTGGTGAAAATATGGAAGAAGATTAACAAAGGTCTAAAAGTACATTCCCCCCTTGTTAGGTGCACCAACCCAGTGAAATTGGAATGCTCTTATTTTTCCAACCTCCTACCAAACTTCTCGGAGGAGAAGACAATTTCCACCTTAAGGGTGGAGAAAGAACCCACCCACCCTTTCTAGTAAATGTACCAAATTGAAAATGCTAAGAAGAGCCTTTATAGTATTCTCCAATTCATAATCTTCGCTAGTTCGGTTTGTGAGCGAATTCCGGATACGCTGGTTAACAACATGAACAAGGAAAGAAGTGCATATAAACTAACATGAACGGAATGGAAACACCATATAATGTTGTGATAATCAAGAAAATTAGCCAATTATTTTATTTTCGATTTATAGAAAGATGCGAATTGTTGCGGAACAAGGGTGCGCAGAGTGACGAAAAGCAACGACATGTTAGTGAAGTAGAAAGCTTGTCCGGTGGTACTCCCTCTGTCCCTAAATGAATGTAGAAAAAAATCCGAATTTGCTCTTGATTGATTGATTGATCAAGAGCAAATTTGAAACTTTTTTCAAGATTTATTTAGAGACGGAGGGAGTAATTTTTTTTTTCCTCCAGAAAAGGGTATTGTCTTTGTTGAAATCTTCAGCCACTTCTGAATTAGACTTCAACTCTGGTTATGAATGGGTGTTAAGCTCAAGCTTGATGCAAAAGATTGCATTGCTAATGGAGGAAGAGAGCATTTTTATCAGTTAAGATTTCCTTACGCGTGAGTGAAATTAATAAGAGTCAGTCGAATAGTATATTATTCTTTCATTCCCCTATCTGAATGCAAATTATTTCCTCAGCAATGGTTTAATTGCATGGGAGCAATCCGTTGCTGCCGGCCCGTCTCAATAATTATAAGGGCTCTGTTCTAAATATGAAAATTGGGGCTCTTAATATTTTAAAATTTTATACAATGGAATATGATTGCAATAATGTTGAAATAATAAACAAACAATTCATTAAAATTAAAAAATATTAAAAGAAAAACAAACCTTTTAATTAAGATTGAAAAAATAGAATGAAAGTTAACTAAAAAAGAAGAGAAGAAAAGTTCAAAAAATAAAATGAGAAAAAAGCCCAAGAATGAAAGGAGAGTCGCAAGTAGAAGAAAAGTCCAAAAAGAATGAAAAAAGAATAGAAAAAAATTTGTATTGCAATGTTCTCTCTCTCTGGGGTTCGACCTCGGACAAGCAAGTACGCAAACTTCGCCTTATCCACCAGATAACTTGCATTTCCCTAAAACATTTTGCATACTAATATATATGTATAAAAAAAGTTAAAATTTGGGGCCCTTAATTTTTTTGGGCACTGTGCTATTGGGCTTCTTGCACATGATCAAAACCGGACATGCGTGGCTTCCCGTTTTGGCATACCAAGCCATTGGAGCAACTCTCTTGGCACGATAGAGGTTGTATATCATGATTTCTGATGTTATATTGAGGTGTAATACAAATGACGAAAGGATACTTTATATTCAAGCTTGGATGTTACTATATACTCCTTCCGTCCCACTTCATTTCAGTGCGGACTTATTTCCTTTATGGAACGTCCCACATTAGGGTGAACTGTTCAAAATGGCAAAAAATCTTTACTATTCCACCCATTCATTCTCTCTCCTACTTTACTTTTACATTCACAATATTCTCTCTCCTAACTATTCCTCCCACTCATTCTCTCTCCTATTTAATTTTTCATACTCACAAACACCTCCTCCACCTATTTCTCTCTCTTACTTTTTCTTAATTTTCATTTTCGTGCCAAAAAAATGGTCCACATTAGAGTGGACGGAGGGAATATTGTGGAGTGTAATCACATGGTTAAGCAGTTAATGAAAAATTATATTTTTCTGCACTATGTTAGTCAAATCCGTCAATCTAGCTCCATGTTACTTGATCATCAATTGTCTTCCATTGAGCATGAATTACCTCTGCTATTTCAGTGCTCTAATATCAAATATAGCATTCGTAATTTTGCTTTAACTTTTTTGTTCTTGAAGCAAAATTACGATTGTTACATTTGGTATATGAGAGAGGAAATTCATACTCGATGGATGGAAAATGGTAAATGAGAGAGTAACTACGCAGGAAACTAGATTAACGGATTTGTTGGGTGACTCTCAATAATTGTTGACAAAAGGAGGGGCTTGTATTCTGGACGAGGCGGGCGCCCCACTTGGGATGAGGCGGCCGCATGGGTGGCCGAGGCTGGTGGTTCTGCTGGTGGCCTTGAGGCGGCCGCATGGCCTGGATTGAGGCGGGCGCCTCGGCGGCCGAAGGTTGGCGTGTCTTTGGCAAAATCCCAGGCGGGCGCATGGGACTTCATGAGGCGGGCGCACAGCGTCGTTCTTCTTGGTGGCAGTGAGCTTGGCCGATGTCCTCTTTGGCTTCAGTTTGTATTTTGCCCTAGTAGTATATATAGTTTATTTTGTCTTTGTTCCTACCTTGTGCCGTGATCTTGAGAGAGAGAGAAACAAGCTTAGTTTATTTACTATTGTGAGAGATTGTGAGATTGTGTGAAAGGTTTTCACCTTGATTCTCCTTGTACTCTTCTTGATTATAGTGGATTGATTCTCCGTCGCCCGTGGACGTAGCCAAGTTGGTGAACCACGTAAATCTCTTGTGTTCATTGTTTTTCAATTTTGTTTCGTATTACTTTTTGTTCTTGCTATTGTGTTATTTTGTGCTCTCATAATTATCAATCTAGCAATTGTGTTGGGACCAAAATCCTAACAATTGGTATCAGAGCTCCGGTTTGTGGATCTTGTATTGCTTATTGGTAACGATGTCTGGGAAGTACGAGATTGAGAAGTTTAATCGCAAGATTAACTTTGGGCTATGGCAAGTAAAGATGCGAGCAATCTTGGTGGGTAAAAATTGCGTCAAGGCTTTGCTAGGGAAGGCGAAGAAATCGGTAAACTTGACGGATGCACAGTTTGGCGACATGGACGAGAAGGCTTTATCTCTCTTACAATTGAGCCTCGAAGATGAGGTATTGAGATAGGTTGTGGAAGAGAAGACTGCGGCAGGGCTTTGGCTTAGGCTTGAGCAATTGTACATGACTAAGAGTGTTAGTAACAGGTTGCTACTATTGAAGAAACTCGAGAAATGTAAACTCAAATCGGGTGAGTACTTGGAGAAACATCTTGATGAGTTTGATGGCTTGGTCATGGACTTGAAGAATGTCGATGTCGTGATTAATGATGAGCAATTGGCGGTAAAATTGCTTTGTTCTCTACCTTCGGAATACATGCACTTTCGCGAGACAGTTTTGTATGGCAAAGAAGAGATTGCTTTGAAAGAGATCAAGACCGCTTTATTAAGCCGTGAGATTATTGAGACGCACTTGACTTCACCAAGTGCTGAATCTCAAGGTGAGGGTTTAATTGCTAAAGGCGGTAAGAAGGCAGGGAAGGGATCGAATTCAAGGAATTCGGGTCAGTCAAGTTCAAGGTTTAAAGATATGGTATGGTTGCAAGGAGAAGGGACACATTCAGAGAAATTGTCCTAACCGAGGAGGTGAAAGGGATAATGATACAACCGCTAAGGCCAAGGGTGAAGTTGGGGTGGTGCTTGAAAACACCAGTGATAACAGTGACTGTGATGCACTTACTGCTTGTGATCAAGATGCAAGAAGTTCATGATAGTTGAATTTTGGATTCGGGTTGTTCTTATCATATTAGTCCCAATCGGGCATGGTTTTGTTCATATAAAAATTTCTTGGTGGAGTAGTTTTGTTGGGGAATAATCTTTGCATGCAAGGTTGTTGGTATTAGGGCTATTAAGGTTAAGATGTTTGATGGAGTAGTACGAAAATTGCGGAATGTCGGGTATGTTCTGGGCGAAGAAAGAGCTGATTTCTCTAGGCACCTTGGATAGTCTTGGGTATAGTTTATCCATTGCGAATGGCGAATTATCGGCTATTAAAGGTGACTTGGTGGCATTGAAGGGAAAGAAGGTGGGGACATTGTATAAGCTTCTTGGAGTCTACGGTTGTTGGTGATGTATCTATTGCGGCGGGGTCGACGATTGAGGCGGAGGTTACTCGGCCGTGGGACTTGACATTGGGTCACATTGGCTTGAAGGGATTGACAGAACTATGCGGAGTGAGTGGTTTTCGGTTATGGAATCCTATTGCGTCTAAGTTCCTGATTGGTAGAGATGTTGCTCTACGTCTCCAAGAGAAGAAGCGTGCAACGAACGGGTATACAAACAGTGGAGTTAGTTGGAGATCGCTCAAGGGGTGGGACGTGACTTGGATCTTGTTGATTTGTCGATATAGTGACTCCGTGATGCTCCGGTTCGAAGGAGGAGACCAACAAGCAGTGGAGACTACCAGTGATCTTGGTAGGGGAAGAAGGAATGATAGTACTTACATTCGATATGGCTTTGAGAAGATGGTTGCTTATGTCTTGTCCATTTGCAAAATACATTTATGTGCATGAAGCGAGTCTTCTGATGAAGTTATGTCGTGTGTTGTTTAACGCAAGGTTGTTGGTTACTATAGAAGATCGGACATGGGAATTTGATAGACCTCCACGAAAGAAGGAATTAGTCGGCGCGAAAGTGGGTCTACAAATTGAAAGGAGACTACTGATGGAATAATTTCATTTGGTTGTTAGACACTTATCTATTCACAACTTGTTGAGCATTGTGGCAATGCGAGATCTATTGCTTGAGGTGGAGATCTACATGTGCCGAGCTGAAGGGTTTGTTGTCGAGGGTAAGGATCATGTTTGCCTGTTAGAGAGGTCCTTGTATGATTTGGAGCAGTCAACTCGACAGTGGTATAAAAGGTTCGACACTTTTATTGGTACCCATGGTTATGCTAGAAGTGGATATGATTGTTGTGTTTACTTGATGGTTTGTAGTGATGGCACATTGGTTTATCTTGTTTATGTCGATGGCATTCTTGTGGCTGCGAAAGATATCAATGATGCTTACCAAGTGAAATGGTTATATTCTTTAGATTGTCCCAAGTATGAAGATGATGTGTCACGGGTTCCGTATCCAAATGCTTGTGTGTGCATTGTGTATGGAAACAACAGTGATGGTTGTATTGGGTATGCTTTGATTATAACGGAGGCGGTTATGTTGACAAAGCCGGGTTCGAAGGTTTCGATTGCTAAGTTCAAGAAGTTCTTGGACTTAGTGGGTGTTACTAGTCATTGATGCCCTTCGGGGCGTGGCGGCGGAGAAAGAGATGTTCTCTTGGTTATAGCTTGTTTCGGGATTGATCGTCAAGGTGGAGAATTGTTGGGTGACTCTCAATAATTGTTGACAAAAGTAGGGGCTTGTATTCTGGACGAGGCGGGCGCCCCACTTGGGATGAGGCGGCCGCATGGGTGGCCGAGGCTGGTGGTTCAGCTTGTGGCCTTGCGGCCGCATGGCCTGGATTGAGGCGGGCGCCTCGGCGGCCGAAGGTTGGCGTGTCTTTGGCAAAATCCCAGGCGGGCGCATGGGACTTCATGAGGCGGGCGCCTGGCGTCATTGCTGCTGGTGGGCTGGGCTTGGCCGATGTCCTCTTTGGCTTCAGTTTGTATTTTGCCCTAGTAGTATATACTACCTCCGTCCCGCCCGAAGAGGCACAAAATCAATCTCGCACGCAAATTAAGGAAAATGATGTAGGAAAGAGAAAAAGTTTAAATGTTGTGAGTATGAAAAATTAAATAGGAGAGAGAATGAGTGGGAGGAATAGTTAGGAGAGAGAATGTTGTGAGTGTAAAAGTAAAGTAGGAGAGAGAATGGGTGGGTGGAATAGTAATAAAAACTTTCCTTTTTGGGAAAGTGTCTTTTTAAATGAGACACCCAAAAAGGAAATTTGTGCCTTTTCGAACGGGACGGAGGGAGTATAGTTTATTTTGTCTTTGTTCCTACCTTGTGCCGTGATCTTGAGAGAGAGAGAAACAAGCTTAGTTTATTTACTATTGTGAGAGATTGTGAGATTGTGTGAAAGGTTTTCACCTTGATTCTCCTTGTACTCTTCTTGATTGTAGTGGATTGATTCTCCGTCGCCCAGTGGGCGTGGCAAAGTTAATTGGTAACCACGTAAATCTTTTGTGTTCATTGTTTTTCAATTTTGTTTCGTATTACTTTTTGTTCTTGCTATTGTGTTGTTTTGTGCTCTCATAATTATCAATCTAGCAATTGTGTTGGGACCAAAATCCTAACAATGTAGGGACCGCGACCATTCTCACCACTCCACATTAGTATGATATTGTCCGTTTTGGGCTCAGCCCGCACGGATTTGCTCTTGGGAACTTCCCAAAAGGCCCATACTAATGAAGTGGGTATGTGCTCTTATAAACCTGACAATACTTTGTTCAATTGTCGATGTGAAATTGAGTTTGCACCCCAACAACAGGATAACAGGATTTGATGAAGATGGTGCAGATTTTCTCATTAGTTGTTTAACTAAGTGACTACACTCCATTAGTAACATCACCGCGTCATGCATATATATACTTGTGAAAGTAGAACTTTGCAACAATAGACGCTCAATGCATCTAAATGATCCCATTTTGATCTGGATAGTCGATGAAGAATTTCTTGACCATAATCAATGAAAGCCTCAGGTCGGTCGGTTCATGACTTCATGTCAGAGGGTTTCAACAACACCTTGCACCTAAACAGATCCTAATGGTGAAAAATTTACTATCAGGTAATCAAGCAGACAATTCCCGGTACGAAGTTTTACATCTTCATTTCTTTTGTGAGCAAGTTTTGGGAGAAACTAGTTTCTCCATAAATTATAAAAAGTTCACTTTTTTTCTACTTGCTAGTAGTTAGTGAATATTTAGGAACAGTTTATAAAACAGGACTTTCTATAACTTAAGGAGAAACTAGTTTCCCCCAAAATCTTGTGTTCTTTTGTATTATGAATATTTATGCAGATAACTTACGCAGCGTAACAGGTTCAAAAGTCGAATTTGACATCAGTGCTGCAAGAAATTCCAAAGGAAATTGTCCATTTTAAAGGGTTCTCAACCTCTTCAAGTAATAACCTATTTCAAGTTATTTTTTACCAAATAAAAAATAATTTGTTGTTCATTTTGTTATTGTAAAATTAAATGTTTAGAAAGAATAATTTGAAAATTCAATTGGGGACATAGTCGATTAGAGACGGAGGAAGTATTATTTTTTATCTAACATGTCTTTTAATTTTCTGAATCACTAAATGAGTCTATGAATATCTCATTGTTATGTCATTGAACTCAATTTAACATAGGATTCGTTATTAAACTTGAAATGATTCATGTCAATTTGATTTTTACAAACCAATTAATAACATAGAAATAAATCATTATTCCAAAAAAAAAAAAAACCGAATCAAACCGAATAATTTTCATCCCTAAAAGTGTCATCTAAACTGAGAACATATTGATCAAAATCTTGAGTGATTTTTGCCCGCCGACCCAATAATAATGAGAGCGCATGGAAAGGCAATAATAACACAGCCAAATAACACCAATTCATAATGGCTAATGCTAAGAGATGATATCAACACAGCTAGCTCATATTGACAAAAACTAAAAATAAATGGAGATGAATTCAGATATACCCTTTTGAGCCAATTACTAAATTGATGATTGAGATTAGATTCAGATTTATCTGTCTATGAATCACGGGAGTTGATTTATAGATTATAGGATTATGAAAGTGCAAATACCGACACCTGAGTTATAAAAAATAAAAAAATAAAAAAGGGAGATGAGATTTCTGCATAAAGCTAAAGCTAGCTGTTCATGACCTTCATGTGGACAATCATGGCCACTAACCTAAAAGTTATCATTAAAAGTTTTCCAATAGATATTGATTTGGGATTTTGGGATTATAAATTTTGACTTATATATTAAATGATATTCCTTTTATAAGACAATAAAATATTAACATAGACATGGACTTAAGATTCGCTCAAGATTAAATAAGTCATGAGTTGGCCACTTGGTTTAGATTATTTTTTTTCTTGTTACAAAACAAACCAAATTTGACACAAGCAGGCCAATTTTTACTTTGTACTATTGGCGATACGAGGATTCATGTTAGCCGATCCTAAATTATTTTGGAACTAAGGCTTTGTTGTTGTTGTTATTGTACTATTGGCGATATAATTATAAACTAATCCGTCCCAAAATTAATATCTAAATTTATTTTTTAGAGCGGAACTACTCATTGCATTATTGATCACCTAAACAAGCAATCAAGAAAAGTATGTGGTCCAAATGGACCCCTTCTACCTTTTCTAACTTTCATCTTGTGTTGTATTAAGCAACTCAATGGTTGACCTGCTTTTCGGGTTGTGAATAGTTGTTCGAGCTGAGACTTGGAAAGATGAAAAGGGTTGGCTCATTTCGAGCCGAATTCTTACCCGTGTTAGCTACCGATGATGGTGATGCAATGGATCGAGGCGAAATTGGTGTTGAGTTGACTATGAAAAGAGCAATAGACCCGAAAGAAACAATGAGTTTCTAGATATACGATAATTAAACTTATGAGACTCGATATATGATATGAAAAATAATTGCCAATTCCCTTAAATTTATTTAAAAGTAATTTTAAAAAAAAAAATGTACATAAAGAAACCAAAAAACCTTTGTCACTCTTGCACCTTTCTTTCATCTATTTTCCCCTAATCACTAGTCTTTCCCACATAGTAAAGTATCGTTACAACTAAATTTCCCCTATCATTGTAACACAAACTACAATGTTTAGTTTGATCTTTGTCCCCTTGAATGCACAAAAAAATAAGTATAATCAATCTATCACTTCCATCTCTTAACCACATCTAACAAAATCTCGTTCCACGTATCAATAGGCCCCGGTAAGCACCAATGCACGCAGTCATTTTGCACACGCTCTTGCACACCATTAGCAAACGGAAACGGATACATGTAGGGCCCCGGATGTCCATCTGGTCTCAATAACGCTAATTTCGTCACGTCTACGGCTTCTAACTTAAAATTCATCGACTCTTTTACATTTTTCTTAACTTCTTCAATTTCTTTCATCTCTGCATTTCTCATATCCGCATCCATTCCTTCAAGCTTTTTTTCCTCTTCCTTAAAAGGCTTAGTCTTCGAACAAGCCCCTAATTTATCCCACTCGCCTTCAAAATGTGCGGGCGAAAATGTCGTCACAATAACATCAATTCCATTACTACCCTTACCTCCCCGCCTATCCATTATGGCTTTAAGACTAGTCTTGATTGCCTTACCATAAACATCAAAAAATCCAATCTCACTATAGTTATGGCCCTCACAAGAATGACAACCTAGTACCACATCTCCATCGTAATAAATGGCGGGATGAAGGTACCAATGACCAATCGATAAAACAATCATATCAATATGACCCAAATCGCGAGCCCACCTCTCATTTACCCTATCCAAATGTAATCTATTCAATGTAAAATTCTCCGATTTCTCGATACCATCAACCAAAAATGGTGACCAATAAATAGAAAGAGTAGCATTATGAGAAGGAAAATTCCATCTCCTAAACTTATTGTCATCCCCATCTGTGTAAACAAGATTAGGGGTGGAGGTTGTAGATAACATACAAAGGAGGGACTCCAATTGATTTCTTGCCATTGAATCACCAACAAATGCCAAGTGTTTGTTCATGATTAGTTGGAGAAAAGTATTGGGCTCAAACCTGGGGAGTGGGCATTTCTTGGGCCTCCACCTCCAATAGAGATAGCCCACATCAGGTCTTCCATGTGTCATACAATTCTGTCCTTCTTTTATCGTACCACAGCTTGTACCATTATAGAGAGGGCCCACATTGTCTGGGACCCACTTCCCATTGCTGTAATCACAAGATTCAATTTCAAGATTACCCTTTTCCACCTCTGCAAAAAAGAATCAAGAAAAACACACCCAGAAACCATATTAGTCACATAGATTATAGATACACAAATATATACACATATGAATAGTTGTACATTACACATAAGGACTTGTACCTTGTGGAGGAGGGGAGAGATTGGGAATGTGAGTGGGGTGATTGGATTGGAGATTCTGATGAACAACAGAAGGAGAATCTGAGATTGGGAAAACGTATAAGCGAATGAAGGCTATTGGAAAGAGAAAGAATAATAAGGTGTAAGGCAATATCTTCTTCCTAAGAGGGTGAGGATTGTCTTTGAATGGGCTTTTGAACCCCATTTTTCATGAAAATCTTTCTCCAACTTTTCCTCTCTTCTTGTGGATTCTTTCTTGAAACCTTTTGAGAAAATATGGGAGAGATTGGAATATATTTGTATTTGATTTGAAATGCCAAAATTAGAAGAGAGAGAGAGAGAGAGAGAGAGAGAGAGATATTTTGATAATCTCTCTTTGACCTTTGAGAAAAAGGAACAGATGGAAGTTTTCCTTTTTGATTCGGGTTGTCACTTGTCAAAGATGTTTTTACAGGTGTGAGAGAGAAAAATGGAAAGGAGTGAGAGAGAGAGAGATTGTGAGGGTGATTTAGTCAAAATGACATTAATAAAATTCCATTTTCTATGGGGTTGGCCAACTAATTTTTTGTAATTATATGTGGAAATAGCGTAAGTCTTTGTCGTGCATGTTCGCTACTAACATGACTAATACCCTGTATCTTAAAATTTTCCATTTGTCGGTCTGTTTAACTTTCAAACGGTACGAAAGTTTGTGACTAAACATTAGACATGTCCAAATAGAACTGGGAATCGACGAAACCAGCGGATAGAATCGAAATTGGAAATCGGCGAGAATTGGGAACCGCCGAAATCGGGAATCAAACGTAACCGGGAACCGAATTGAAACGGTTCGAATACGAATCCACCATATTGGGAATCGAGGAACCGGCGGAACCGAAAATCGGCGATTTCGAAACCGGGAACCAGAACTCAATGTAAGTTAAATGTAATATTTAGCATTTATTTAGTATTTGTACTTGTAGTGTAGTGTTGTTTTATTTAAATTCTAAAAATATTGTTAGAATTTTTATTCTATCTTTAATAATATACTAACCAAATTTTGTCCACTTCTCATTTTTTCCAAAAACATACTCCCCAAGTGAAAAAAAAAAACAGATTAGTTAGCGTCTTTACTGTCTTAAGAGGTTTGGATTTAAAAAAAAAAACAAAAAATAAGTTAGATGGTGATAGAACCGGTGGAACCGTTGGAACCGGAACCGGAACCGGCGGATAGAACCGAAAACCGGATTAATATGGTTCGAATACAGTTCCGGCTATTTGAAAACCGGGAACCGACGATTCCAGAATCGAAACCGGAACCGTTTAAACATGTCTATTTGTGACGATCGAGCTCGAAGCCCGAGGCCTCCAAAAATAAAATACTCCCTCCCCCCAACAATTGCTTCATCATTTTGGCCCGGCACGCATATTATGGAAATGGGAGGGAAGAAAAAATGTTGCGAGTGTAATTTGAAAATAGGAGAGAGAATTAGTGGAGGAAATATTAAATTTAAAAAGTGTTGTGAGTGTAATAGTGAAGATTCTTTGCCAAAAAAGGAAAGGCGAAGCTTCTAACGGGACGCCCTTTTAGGTAATTAGTGAAGCTTTTATTAGGACGGAGGGAGTAGATGATTTGAACCTTAGTATTAGTGTATGAGTTTTATATATATCACACTAAATTTTCACATTTTTTAATATGGAATGGGAGATATTACACCGTTGATCTTGATCTCATAATGCAATTATAATGGGCCTAGTCATCAAGATGTGAATGTATGCTTAATACACTTGAACTATGTACAAATATTTATTAGCAAAAACTTTAAAATGATTAACAAATACTCCCTCCGTCTCGGTTCACTTGGCACCAAATTTCTGGACACGAGAATTAAGGAAAAGTAAGTGAGAGAAAAAGTGAAAGAAAATGTTGTGAGTATGAAGAATTAAATAGGAGAGAGAATGAGTGGGAGGAATAGTTAGGAGAGAGAATGTTGTGAGTGTAAAAGTGAAGTAGGAGAGAGAATGAGTGAAGGGAATAGTGAATATTCTTTTCCATTTTGGGCAGTGCCAAGTGAAGTGGGACGACCCAAAATGGAAATTAGTGCCAAGTGAAGTGGGACGGAGGGAGTATATTGTATCTAAGGAAATCATGTATGGGATAAAAAGAAAAAAAATAAACACTTCTAATTATAACAAAGCTTATATATCAAATTTCAATATTGCCTCTTGCTTCAAACTATAAAATTTATAACAAGCTAAAACGCAAATTGAAGTAATGGGAATGTAAAATAACATTTATAGCATCCCCATTGAATTACTTGCCCATAAACGAGTATAATGATATATGAACTAGGCTGACAATTGTGCTGGTCGGGTTTGATGAAGGCCAAATGGGTAGCCCGGCCCGGCCCGTCGTTGTGCGGGCAAACGGACAAACGGGCTTAACCCGGCCCGTCCGTGAGAGGAGACGGGCTAAAGCCCGGCCCGGCCCGTCCGTTTGGTCCGGATCCAAGGATCCACGGGCCAAACGGGTATATCCCTTTTTTTTTTTACAAAATCAGAAAAGGGGTTAGGGGGGTTCGAACCTTGGTCAAATGGGATTAATGAGTGCAACTTACCACTTGGCCACAATGATATTGATGTTAATTATTCAAATAATAAATATAAATTATAAAAAAAAAAAACGGGCCAAACGGAAAATGGGCAAACGGGCTTTGGAAGTCCGCGGGCTTGGCCCGCCCGTTGTCCAAATGCCTCGGTGAGGCCTGTACCGTCCAAGGGGGCGGGCCGGGCACGGGCTGGGCCGCGGGCGGCGGGCCAAACGGGCGACGGGCGGCGGGCCTTGATTTTCTCCCACGGGCTTAGGCCCAAAATGGCCATCATCAGTTGGGTTGGGTTTAGTTGGGTTGGGTTGGGTCGGGTCGGGTTAGTCGCTTGAAACATGTCGACGCTGTACAACTTGTATAAATTAACATATCAAATGGATCGGTTTGAAACGGGTCGGGTCGGTAGATTGAGACGAATCTACACGTTTATTTTTTCAACTTGCGTGCATTAGATTCTCCAATTCTGTCTATTTATGTTTACGGGTTAAAACGAGCCGGATCGGGTTGGATCGATCTGTTAATCTTAACCGGATTGAGACGGATGACACGTTTCAACCCACTAACTTAAATGAATTGAATTGGATCGAGTAATTAGCGAGTTTGATTGGATTAGGTTATTAGCTAGTTAGGTTGTGCGGATTAGTGAATAATGAGTATTTATTTGTAAAGAGTTTCTGACGTAGCGAAAGACATGATAGATAAATCAATTACTGTTGAATCGTGCACGACTATCAGTAATGGATCTTCAATTCTCGTTGAATCGCGCACGTTACCAAAAAATTGGCATCCAAAAAGAATTTATTCACTTTTAGGAAATAAAGAGTAAACACTCAATATCAAATTTTATTAATCAAAACTCATTTTCGGAATTACAATTAACTTGGCTTTTATAGGACTCATAAGACTTGAAAATCAAGTCAAACACCTTTGAAAATAACCCTAATATATATAGTAACTTATACTCCCTCCGTCTCAAAATGTTTGTCCCATTTGATTTTTTTGTTAAACTTTGACCACAAATTTATGAGAGATTAATCATGTTAATGAAATTCTAAAAGTTGTTGTTGATAATATTATTAATGGTGAATCAATAGGAATTTTTAGAATTTCATGAACATAATTAAATTGTCATATATTTGTGGTCAAAGTTCAACAAAAAAGTCAAATTGGACAAACATTTTGAGACGGCGGGAGTATAAACTATAAAACCTCACAATATTGCATAAATCTACTCTAAAATACGACTTTATTACCTAAATAATATAAATTCGAAAATACATAATAATAATTAAAAACTAAAACTAAATAAATCACTATTTTGATCTCCATCATTCTCCCCTGCTTGAAGAAATTCGCCCTCGAATTTTTAGTATGGCTTTAAACGCGTCTTCAAAATGAACTCCATCTTCAAAAGTAACTTTATGCATTTGACGAACTTTAAACTTTATTGCCTTCGTAATAGTATCCATCAAATCACTCCATTGATTCGAGACAAAATATTCAATAATGAATTTATGAAGGATCCACAAAATAAAAGAACGGGGGATATAAGTGTCAAACAGATCTTCGTATCGATGATCAAAGTTAACAGCTTCGAACTTCCACATCAATTGATTTTGTAAAAATTCAAGATCAATTGTTTTAACACGAATAGGATCGGATGCCATCACTTGACAAATTTCACAATGACACTCATCAAATATAGGAGGTTTTGACCAATCGACAAGAACTTATGGACTTGAAGATTCGAAAAAAAAAACCTCAAAGAGATCCATTCTCAGACTAAGTTTTTCGGGATTCGATGTACGTTGATCTACAACTCGTGTGATACGCTGCTGTAGCACATCCTCCTCACGTTCGTAGGTCTCTTCCATAGTGACCTTCTTTCCACGTATCATTCTTTCTAGAATGAACGAGACTCTGATACCACCTGACGTAGCGGAAGACGGGATAGATAAATCAATTACTGTTGAATTGCGCACAATTACCAGTAATGGATCTTCAATTCTCTTTGAATCGCGCACGATTATCGAAAAATTGACATTCAATGGGAATTTATTCACTTTTAGGAAATAAAGAGTAAAAACTCAATATCAAATTTTATTAATCAAAACTCATTTTCGAAATTACAATTAACTTGGCCTTTATAGGACTCCTAAGACTTGAAAATTAAGTCAAACACCTCTAAAAATAACCCTAATCTATATAGTAACCTAAATAAACTATAAAATCTCACAATATTGCATAAAATTACTTTAAAATACGACTTTATCACCTAACTAAATATAAATCTGAAAATACATAATAATAAATAAAAATTAAAACTAAATAAATCACTATTATTTTGATTTCCATCAATTTCTTTAAGTTTTTGTTTACATAATATAAAAAGACACGAGGGAGACCTAATGGGCCATGGCCCAATGGTATCTTGGGTGGCTTCAGTAGGGAGTCGCGGTTCGATTCCCCAGGGAATCGTTGATTAATTTCTTCCTTGGGTTTCAGGGTCGTTAAGGAAGCGGCATTCTTTGAGGCTGCAGCTCGGTGTGGGGAGTTCAACTGCAGCGTTGTAGGGGGCTCCTTGGGCGGGAGTATAAGGGGTCCGCCATGCCGATTTGGCGTATCCGCGATTTACTCCATTGTGACATCATGGGGCGGAGCCCAGTGGTCAGAATTGCTTCGGCCTGGGCACGGGTATCAAAAAAAAAAAAAAAAAAAAAGACACGAGGGAGACACTCGGAACTCAATCGAAATGATAGAGAGGACCAATCAACTAGCACTCATGTTTTCAGTAAATATCTAAGTCTCAATTTTATATAGCTTTTATATTAAAAAAAATGTGCAATATTACGTTTGTACTAAAATAAATGTTTAAAAAAATTCAAATTTATTTTTTATCAATATTTTTAAATTTTTTTTTAAACATTCATTGAATCGGAATCGCGAAAGGAGTAAATGTTGACTTAGAGCGTCTAGTAAAAACCCTAGTTGGTCTCTAAAGTGGGACAAAGTAATACTAAAACTGAATTTTTAAAATTCACATGGTATGAGCTTCATTACTTAAAGTCAAGAGCTGATTATTAAGGAGTTAAAATAACTAGATTGACTCCCGTGCGATGCACGGAGCGTTACTATATATTCAAAAGACAAAAATTAAACTAAAAAAAAAAAAAAATCAATTCGTTTATACATTATGGAATACTTTCTTAAAGATTACATTGTCAGTACATAAAAATTAGAGAACAATAAAATAAGAATAAAACAAAAATCATAAGAAATATGCATATCTATATACACAATTCTGTAGTATTTTCTCATTTAAAAAAGTAAATAAAACACACGAACATGTTTATTTCAAAAGTAAATAAAAAGTAAATAAAAAAAGGTGATATTTTATTTCGTTTTGATAAAGATAATTTTTTAAATAAAAACAAAAGATTTGTTCATTCCAAAAGGATAGTACAATTATCTAATAAAAATTAATATCATTCTTTTTCAAATTTATTAATACTTTATTGACTATGCTTCAGATATTAAAAAAAAAAGAAAAAAAGTAAATAAAATGTTTGATATATCGAACTAAAATAAACACAATAACCATATTACCCCATCTAACTTACTCCCGTGCGATGCACGGGGCGTTACTATTAAAATAGAAGATCAACATGGGTAAATATCTACCTTGAATTTTATAAATATTCAAAGCGAAAGATTAAAAAAGTAATACAAATATAGTAAAATGGAAAATATATTATCGTACAATTTAAAATATTTATTACAGAAAATTATAGATATCGAACTATGATTCAAAGAATTTTTTTTAAATTATTAAATAAATTGTTTGATATATCAAACTAAATTAACTCAATAACCATATTACCCCATCCCACTTATTAAATTGAAACCCAAACCCACATTCATCACACTCCCATATATATATATATATATATATATATATATATATATATATATATATATATATATATTAAATAACCCTATACTGTATACTTTATAAATACACAACGATTTTGTTTTTAAAAATTAGAATATGCCACGGAGGAAAATACACAATCTTCCTATTATATATACTTCCTCCGTCCCACAATAATACCTAAAAATTTTCCTTTTGGGCGTCTCACAATAATCTATACTTTTTCAAAATAGAAATAGGACCCACTTCTCTCTACTCACAACACTTTTTAAATTTATTATTCTCTCCACTCATTCTCTCTCCTATTTTACTTTTACACTCACAAGACATTTCCTTTATCACTTTTTACCTTAATCTCCGTGCCCCGCCAAAAAGTTTATATAATTGTGGGACGGAGGGAGTATATATATAGATATATAAATATAGATGAGTAACTATCGCCATTTAGCATAATTTCCAAGCCCACTATTAAATGGTAAAGAAAACAATACTATATAAATACATATATTGAAAGAAAGAAAAAAGAGGAAAAATTATTAAATTTAGAAAACAATAGGTCATATTTATTTACATTAACTCATCATTAACATAATTATGATATTTATTTTCAATTTATCTTATTTATTTTTGAGAAGAAAATTCAAAATTCTAAAAATACTAACATTTGTGTTAAATGAAAAAAAATTCCCAAAACCATTGACTCCCTCATTAAACCCAACCCACTTCTTCCTCACCCTCTTTTAAAATACCAATTATACTATCTATATTTCTTAGAATATTGACATGCACTACAATCAAAATTTTAAAAATGATGACCAAATTTCTCGATATTCGTCTTTATTAATACTTTATTTACTATGATTCAATTTTTTTAAATAAAATAAATAAAATGTTTTTAAATAAAATAAATAAAATGTTTGATGTATCGAACTAAAATAAACTCAATAACCATATTACCCCTTCCAACTCATTATCCTATACCCCATCACTTTAATTTCATTTTATATTCTTTATTTTTATAATTAGTAAAATTATTATTATTATCATTATCATTTATAATTAAAAAAAAATTTTACACTTAATTAATTTTGACTAAAAATATATTGAAAAATTAAAAAGGTAAATTAACAAAGGATAATTAAGAAATTTAAATTTAAAAAAAAAGTTTTTTTTTTTGTGTCCAAATCAAATGAAAATAGTCTCTATTTAAAGAGAAAATAAAATTACGAATTTTGGTGAATTTTTTTTTTAAATAAATTAATTTATTATAATATAATTTAGGTTAAAGAAATGGGTGGAAAAAGAAAAAACAATATCAAATCAAAGGACGACACGTGTCCATACCAAAAAAAAAAATTTCATCAGACTTCACGTGCCATTGTGTGCGCGTGTGTCACTTGGGCCATCGAAATGTCCAAAATACCCCTCTCCAAAATGGCGACAAGTGTCCAAATTGCTCCAAAAAAAGAAAAAAAAAAGGAGGCCAATCACAGCGCGCCGTATGTTGTTTCAGCTGAAATTTTTGCCATTTTGCCACCGTATGAAATGACGAAAATACCCTTCATACCCTCTTTAATTACCACTATCTTGTTATTATATACTCCCTCCGTCCCATAGAACATTACCCCTTTTCTTTATTTTAGGCCCTCTTTAAAAGTTAAAACTTTCCTAAAAAGGAAACCTTAAATCACTATTCTCTCCACTCATTCTCTCTCCTACATTATTTTAATACTCACAACACCATTATAATTTACTATTCTCTCCACTCATTCTCTCTCCTCAACTCTTGTATCTTTAATAACATTATTTCTTATTTTCCGTTCTCAATAGGAAAGGAGTAATGTTCTCCGGGACGGAGGGAGTATATATAGAAATAGATATAGATATAGATTAGTATTAGAAAAGAAAAGCAGCATGACTCCAACTGGATTTCACATGAAATTCACATCCCCAAGACATTTTTATATATCTTAAAAATTATGTATGGAATTATTGGAGAGTACTCTATGTACAATGAACATCGTATTGTGATCCTTTCTTTAATTTGGCCATCATGTATGGTTGGGTTGCCCATGTTAGGGTTCTTAATTCTATAATATTTCTCCATTTTTTTTTTCTTCTTTTTTAAAAGTTAGCTTTTATCAACACATTTCACCGCTTCCCTCGATGCACTTCACGAGAGTGCTGTTATGCAGGTGAGAAGAATGCTTATTCCCATTTGTGAAGAAGACCGATCTACAAATATTTGTGTTAGTTCTTTGAAAAATAAATGCTGTATACATAAATAATATTAAAAAAAAAATACTACTTTCTCAATACTAAGAAAATGAGTTTTTTATTTATTTAAACCTATTAGTCTGTTAGTGATCAGCCCACTTAAAACCTTTAACTTGTATACCGGTGATTATAAAGCTCAAAACCCCGTTTTTAATAAGAATTAATCTATTAATAACCATGTATAGTGAAATTAAGAATCTTATTATGAAACTAATGAAATAATATATTAGTAAAAATGCACCTAAATTAAATAGTAAATCTTTGTAGATCAGAGATTTTATTTACCATAACATACTCCCTCCGTCCCACCCGAAAGGACATTTTTGTGTCCTTGCACGGGAATTAAGAAAAGTGATGTAGGAAAGAAAAAAAAGTGTATAGTGGAATAAATGTTGTGAGTGAAAGGTGATGTAGGAAAGAGAAAGTGGAGCAGAGAATAGTTAGTGGATATTTATTGTGAGAGTATGACAAGTGAGTCCCACAAATAAAGAAAAAATAAAAAACTTTTCATTTTTGGATTATGCCCTTTTCAATGGACGTCAAAAAAAAAAATTTGTGTCCTTTCGAACGAACTGGATGTAGGGAGTAGATCTCAAGTTCAAATGAAATAACACTAAATAAATGACGTGTGGACAATTGATTGAAAAGCACATTCAATTTTTTTTTTTTTTTTATACTCAGGTTCAGAAAGTCGTTAATCAATCCTTAACTGCACCGGCCCCATATGCTCCAGCTGCTCCTGCCGAGGCAATTACATCACTCTTACAACACCAATTGGCTGCTCCAGCTGCTCTTGCCAAGATTCGAACTCCCCACACCGGGATACAAGCTCAAAGAATGCCGTTTCTTAACCGCATGTGCAGGCTCGAAAGGACCCAGCGACCCTCGAACCAAGGTAGGAATTAAACCACAAAAACTCCCCTTGAGGGGAATCGAACCGGTGACCTCCCCTTCGGGAGGCCACCAACATACCATTGGGCCAAGGCCACTTTGATGAAAAGCACATTCATTAGTACGATGGGGAGTATGGTTCGGTTTTTGGAGTTTTTATCAAAAATTATCTTAAAAAATATGTTATCTATAAAAATAAAAAAATATATAAAATGTGATATTACAAAAAATAGCTTTTCTTTTCTTTTTAATTTTTTAATTTTTTAATTTAAAAAAAAAACAACTGATAAATACATTTATCAATGTAAATGCATTTTTTAGTTATTTATAACTGATAAATTCATTTATCAGTTTTTTAAAAAGTATTTTGTGTTTGATTTTTTGTTTAAAACAAATGATAAATGTATTTATCAGTTGTTCGTAGCTGATAAATTTATTTATCAGTTTTGAAATAGTATTTTGTGCTTGATTTTTTTGTTAAACAACTGATAAATGCATTTTACATTGATAAATTTATTTATCAGTTGTTTATAATTGATAAATGCATTTATCAATTGTTTGACAGATAAGCGCAAAAAAGAGTAGTTTTTTGTAATATTTAAATAGTTTTTTGTAATATCCATCTTGTGTGGTTTTTTTGTAATATCCATATTTCAAAAGTAGCTTTTGAAAAATGTCCCTTTATTTTTTGTTAAATTTTTCCTTTTTTTTAATCATTGGTTAATATTATTTTTGATTTTGTGTATGCGTCACAAAAAGCAAATTTTTGGCCATATCTACCAATAAATAAGGGTTTATAAATGAATCGGGACAGACCGTAGCAATATAATATCAGTGCCAATTTATGAGCTTAATCAAATATAAGGTTTTGAAAAAAAAAAAAAATACCTTGAAGCTTTTTTGGGTGATTGGATACTTGCTATATATTCTGACGAAAAAAATTGAAGTTCTTTACACACTAATATAGTTAAATAAAAGTATGAATAGAAAGAAGGAGGTCTTTCTGGATGGATTGACCGAAAACTGATTGACTCATGATTGACTCATGCCCTTTCTCACTGACTTCTTCCTTCATTCAGAGAAGTCCTCATGAATGAAATCAGTAGAAAGTCGTATGCAGAAGAGAAGTGAAAAATGGGCAAAGACTCACACTTTGAAAGCGAAAGACGCACCGATTGAACCTCTTCCAGCCCAACTGCTGTTTATTGAGAGCTCAAAGTGAATGAGAGAGAGGCTTTTCTATTACAGAAATTGAAATACAATTATAAACTGAAATTGGGACAATATCAGTGCGCATTTACAGTATCATCACCACAATCCGAATATGCAAGGAGGCAAGAAAAAGACGTAACAATAGTCCGAATATGCAAGGAGGCAAGGAAAAGACGTAACAATATGCAACGAGAGAGATAGGGGAGGCTGTTGGAAAACTTGATGTGTGTTCAAATGGGTTTGTGATGGCTCCATCTTGAGAGTAGCCCAAAACCCATTTCGATTCATGATTTAAAACTCATGCGCACATGTGCGCGATAGAGAGCATATATGTCACACATTCATACCCCTTACAAAGTGTAACAATATTTAAACTTGTTAAATTTTATATTCTCATTCTATGTGGGATAACCACATTTTCTCTCTTTCAACCCACTAGCTTTGTACCTTAATATCTCATTTATCCATTAACTATTTTGACAAATAAATATTTGATTTCAATGTTCTCATGTAGTATAACACAAGCTCACATTCAATTGGTCATTTAACAAAGAACCTATTAAGAAAAAATTCTCAAATTTCCTTTACACCCACTTATATTTTCCAACATCTTGCACAAATTTTGATGGACCGGCCAATACTCTTAGCAAACCCACAAATACAGCTGCCATACTTGTGCCATACTTGTTTCCCACTTATATTTTCCAACATCTTGCACAAATTTTGATGGACCGGCCAATACTCTTAGCAAACCCACAAATACACCTGCCATACTTGTGTCATACTTGTTTCGAATGATCCCACCTATTCACCTTGTCCAGATTCCCTTTAGTCGCCCGTCTATATTAAGTTTGAAAACTATGTATGGAGAGGCTTGCCATGCTTAGTGTTCTAAAAATCGGTATAGGCGGGCGCCTAGGCAGCGCCTAGGCGCTGAGCGGTTACCAAACGCCGCGCCTATAAGCAAGTCGGCCAAATTAGGCGTTGAAGCGGCGCTTAAGGCGTTAACTAGGCACCGTTAGACATTGACTATGCACCATTAGGAGTAGATTAGGTGCACTAAAAAGGCAAGCTTACGTCGCTAACTAGGCATGCTGAAAAGGCAAGCTTTAATTGCTCACCTTTCATTGCTCACCTTGTGGCTATTGCTTGTTAAAGATCAAGGTTCAATTTATAATAGAGTGTGTCCCCTTTAGTTTGATAGATAATCGATGTGGAATAAGTAATTTATAGTAAAGTATGTCCCCTTTAGTTTGATAGATAGTAAATGTGGGATAAGTAGTAGTATACACTACTCCACTAACCACTCTATACAAAAGTGAGTTTTACCGCATATGAGGATTTGACCTGCTGGCTTGAGCTCATGGCTTCCAACCTGGAGGTCATGGGTTCGATCCCCCCAGAAGTTAGAGGAAAGGCTTTCTCTCCCTAGAATTTATCTCATAGGCGCTTTTGTGCGTGCATGTGTGTGTGAGTAGTGGAAAAAAAGTGAGTTTTACCAAAAAAAATTACCAATCGTTAATTTATTTGCTTAAAATCTTGGACGTGATTAAAAGATTTTTTTTTATCTATTTGATGACTGCACATTTTTTAAAACCATCTCATTTCTTTTTAACGCTATATGTATGTGTTGTGTGTTGGAATAACTATTACAAAATCTCTGCTGGAAATATAGAAACTAATTTAAAACAGAAATAGAAAATAGAAGAGAAGAAAAGATTTGTCGCTGTCCGAGTCGTGTGAAATCACACTCTCCTTAAGACAAATTACGCCCCCTCACCACGTTGTGCTTGAGTTGTTACGGAACGCTTGCCTCCCAGGATGAAACGGAGTAACCGGAAGGTGGTTGCACAATTAGACCTCCGGCGAACTGAAGTTGATGCTTGAACTTTATCACCACGAATGCAATGCAAGGAGGCCAAGGGAAAGATGAACAATATGCAACGAAATTGAGAGGAGAATTTCTGGAAAAAATGTATCTTTCACTTGTTGTGTTCTTGCCATTATATAATCAAAGGAGATAACAGAAAATTAAATCAAGTTTTAATTTTCTTAATTAATACAATTATTTCAACATAATTGCATAATTATTTTGCTCATTACCTCCCTTTTACAGTTATATGGGTACATTTGGAATTTACCCCTTCATTACTTGACCTTTTGAGAGTACATTGTTACAAAACAGTGCAAAACCATTGCCTCGTAGATCCACTGGAGCCCAGGCGCCCGCCTCGGGGAACGCGAGGCGCCCGCCTCGTAATGGTCACAAATGAGCCGCACCTACTGGAGTCGAGGCGCCCGCCTCATGCAGGTCCAGGCGCCCGCCTCACTCCCAGTTTCATTGGGTTATGTTTTGGAAAAAAATACAAAAAGTGGGCTCGCGCGGACAGGCTATTTCGGAGCTACATTCGTGTCCGCAGGACGCGCATGCACATGAGTTCGGTAGCCCGAAGCCTATTTCGGTCCATGATTTGCACCCCCTGCGCACTCCGTGCGCGAGAGAGAGCCTCTATGTACCACAATCTTACTCCCTACCAAAGTGTAGGAGTATTTAAACTTAGCCACTTTTTCATCTTTTTCCAATGTGGGATAACCACATTTTACCCATTCCAACCCATTAACTTTGAGCCTTCATATCTCATTCATTTCTCAACCATTTTGAACAAATGAATATATGATTTCAATGTACTCATGGAGTAGAACACAATCCAACAATCAATTTGTCATTTTAACAAATAACAAATTAAGAAAATAACTCATTATTTCCTTCAAAAACACACTTTTTTCCAACAATCCCCCACATGAAGGAATAATGCGGAATTGGTGATAAAGCCCGGCAGACGAAAACTTGCATACGAAGATGTGGGAATGCCCATTGAATCTTCGCTCGTACAAGCATATTTACTCTACTACGCAAATCGATAGACGCGATGTCCTTGAATCGTTATGCTTTTTGTGTAGCCGATCATATGCTTGACACAAGTATCGTCCTAACATACTTCAATTCTCATAGCTATGTTCAATCATGGCCCCGAACATACGCCCGGTTCTGCGAGAGGGTCTAAGAATTGAGCCTCACACAATTCTCCTCGAAGCGGCCCCACTTCTCTCTCACATAGGTGATTTCTTAAAGGTAACCGTATTACCCCGCTCGAATTTTCGACGCGTAAGAATCATTAAAAGCCATAGGCTTATCCTTGTCCTTTCGGGATGTCACTAATAGGAATGGACTTGGGTTAGATTCCCCCACAGTGACGCTACAAGTCTTTTAACAGTTAGGTTGTCCCATTGAATCTAGTTCTTGGGATCTCCAAGTCATCTAGATTGGGTTTTCCGCCGTGTTTAACTTTTCGAGGCTTTAGTCCCATTCCCCTCGTCAAGCTTTCAACTAACTCTCTATTTAACCCTTTGGTTAACGGATCCGCTAAATTTTCCTTTGACTTAACATAGTCAATGGATATTGTGCCGATTGAGAGTAGTTGTCTAATGGTATTATGTCTTCGACGAATGTGTCTAGACTTACCATTATACATATGATTGTGTGCCCTTCCAATCGGCCGATTGGCTATCACAATGTATACATATTGATGGCACGGGCTTCGTCCATCTTGGAATATCTTCTATAAATTGGCGTAGCCACTCGGCTTCTTCACCACATTTATCTAACGCTATAAACTCGGATTCCATCGTGGATCTAGCTATAACCGTTTGTTTAGAAGATTTCCATGATATAGCGGCTCTCGCTAATGTAAACACAAATCCGCTTGTAGACCTTGAGTCTTTTATATCGGATATCCAATTAGCATCGCTATATCCTTCGATTACCGCTGGATGTCTAGTATAGTGTAAAGCATAATCGCGAGTATATCTTAAGTACCTTAGTACTCTCACTATACCATTCCAATGTTCCGCTCCGGATTACTTGTATACCGACTCGGTTGCTAACCGTGTAAGCAATATCTGGTCTAGTACAACTCATCAAGTACATTAGACTTCCAATGATTCTCGAGTATTCAACTTGAGAAACTGTGTCACCTCTATTCTTTGATAGATGTTGACTCATGTCTATTGGGGTTCTAGCAATAGCTAAGTCATCCTTGCTGAATTTCTCAAGAATTTTATCCACATAATGTGACCGGCTTAAAGCAAGTCCATTTGCCATTCTTGAAATTTTCACGCCAAGGATTACGTCGGCTAACCCCATATCTTTCATGTCAAACTTTGAGTTCAACATATCTTTAGTGGACTTTATCATTTTATCACAACTTCCTATGATAAGCATGTCATCTACATAAAGACACAAAATGACGTAGCCATTTCCCGTGTCTCTAACATAGATACATTTGTCACATTCATTTATTTTAAATCCACTTTCCATCATGGCTTGATCAAACTTTTGATGCCATTGTTTTGGTGCTTGTTTCAAGCCATACAATGACTTTACTAACTTGCACACTTTATTTTCTTGCCCCGGCGCAGAAAATCCTTCCGGTTGCTCCATGTAAATTTCCTCTTCTAAATCCCCATTTAGAAAGGCTGTTTTAACATCCATTTGATGTACTTCAAGATTCCGCAATGCGGCTATTGCAAGTACAATTCTTATGGATGTTATTCTCGTAACCGGAGAATATGTATCAAAGTAATCAAGGCCTTCCTTTTGCTTGTAACCTTTAATTACAAGTCTTGCCTTATACTTGTCAATTGTTCCATCCGTCTTCATTTTCCTTTTAAAAATCCACCTATATCCTAGTGGTTTACTTCCTGGAGGAAGATCCACTAATTCCCAAGTGTGATTTTGTAAAATGGAATCAATCTCACTTTTAATGGCCTCTTTCCACAAAGGTCCTTCGGAAGAGCTCACGGCCTCTTTATAACTTTGTGGTTCACTTTCAAGCATATAGGTTTGAAAATCTGGGCCAAAAGATTTTTCTACCCTACCTCGTTTGCTCCGTCGAGGTTCTACCTCCGCTTTATCATTTTCATCATGATGATTTGTTCCTTCGACTTCTTCTTCTTCTATTGAATCATGTCTCCGTTTAGATGAACTTGCATCATCTCTTTTGCACGGAAACACATTCTCAAAGAAAGAAGCATTTCTTGACTCCATTATAGTATTCTTGTGTATATCTTGAATCTTCGATTCATGCACAAGAAACCTATAAGCACTACTATTGTGAGCATACCCAATAAATATGCAATCAATAGTTTTTGGTCCAATTTTCACCTTTTTGGGAGGTGGTATTGAAACCTTTGCAAGACACCCCCACACTCGCATGTATTGGTATGATGGCACTCTTCCATGCCACAATTCATAGGGGCTCTTATTTATTTTCTTTCGGGGCATTTTATTCAACACATAATTTGCCGATAAGACGGCCTCTCCCCACATGTTATCCGGTAACCCCGAACTTATTAACATGGCATTCATCATGTCCTTTAGAGTCCGATTTTCCTCTCGGCAACTCCATTGGATTGTGGGGTGTATGGTGGTGTTGTAACATGTTTAATCCCATGTTGAGCACAAATACCTTCAAACGGGAATTCATACTCACCACCACGATCACTTCTTATGACCTTTATTTCCGGTTGAGTTGATTTTCAACTTCATTTTTATAGAGAACAAACTTCTCTATAGCCTCATCTTTACTTTTGAGAAGATACACATAACAATATTTTGTGCTATCATCAACAAAAGTCATAAAGTACTTATTGCCCCCTCGTGTTTGTGTTGACTTGAAGTCACATAAATCCGTATGAACCAACTCAAGTGGTTCATTATTTCTTACAACCGAATGGAACGGAGGTTTTGTAAACTTTGCCTCTACACAAGTTTCACATTTATGTTTGTAGTCTATTTTACATTTTGGTATGCAATTCATGTTAATTAATCTACGTATAGTATCATAGTTAACATGTCCTAGTCTACCATGCCACAAATTGGAAGACTCAAGCAAGTAAACGGAAGAATTATTCTTATTCATCACATTCATCTTAGGCTTGTTAGCCATTACATTGCTTTTAACAACCATAGCACTAAGCTTAAACATACCATCACAAACATAAACTTTGCTACAAACATTCCACTTTTAGACAAAGTAACCATATCGGATTCAAACACAACACGAAACCCATTGCTTAATCAAAAGCGATCCGGACACCAGATTTTTCCGGATTTCGGGCACATAGAGCACATTGTTGAGAGTCAACTCTTTCCGGAAGTCAACTTCGACCACCTTTCCTTGACCTTTCACATCGGACGTGGCAGAATTTCCCATGAACAATTTCTCACCATTTTCAAGGGCTTCAAAACTACTAAACATTTCCTTGTTTGAGCAAACATGCCTAGTAGCACCGGTGTCAATCCACCATTTGATTTGGGTTTGAACCCACCAAATTCACCTCAGAAATTACCGCCGCCAAATTCATATCGGAAACTTCATTCGAGATGACATCCACCATGTTTGCTTGTTTCTTTGGCTTCCTACACTCGGAAGACTTGTGGCCCACAATGCCACAATTGTAACAAGTTCCACCGAACTTTTTCTTGGAGATTCCTCCCTTTGGCTTCAAACTAGAACCACCCTTTTTGGGACCAAACTTGCCTTTGGCTTTGCCATTGGCCTTGGAGCTATCAACATGCTCCACCACATTGGCTTTCGCCACAAGAAGATTATTCAACTTCTTCTCCGCAATTCTATTCTCTTCCTCAATCCGAAGACGAATAGCAAGCGCTTCAACATTCATTTCTTTTCGTTTATGTTTAAGATAATTCTTGAAATCTTTCCAAGCGGGAGGCAACTTTTCAATTATTGCCGCCACTTGAAAGTTTTCACTAATTACCATCCCTTCGGCATGAATTTCATGAATGATTATTTGCAACTCTTCCACTTGACTTTTAACAGCTTTTTGAGTCCACCATTTTGTAATCGAGAAAACGGCCCACAATGAATTTCTTTGTGCCGCGTCATCGATCTTATATTTATATTCCAAGGACTCCCAAAGTTCCTTTGCGGTTTTCTTAACACTATACACATTGTATAGCGTATCCGACAATCCATTGAGGATGTAATTTCGCAAAGAAACTCGGAATGCTTCCAAGCATCAAGAGCCGAGATGGCTTGCCCATCCGTCTCATTCTCACGCAACCGTGGCGGATCTTCCTTAAGAAATCTCGCCAAGTTCAAGGTAGTCAAATAGAAAAGCATCTTTTGTTGCCATCTTTTAAAGTCTTGGCCAACAAACTTTTCCTGGTTTCTCACCATGATGGTTCGAAACGGTTTGGACAACCACCCTTTGAGAGTTGGTTTCCACACGAAGCGCTTCCTCCACACGAGGATTCTCGGAGTTGTTCCCACGTTGGTTTCCACGTTTGATTGAGTAGCCATACGAAACAAAACAAACAAGTTTAGTTCACTGTTTTAAATAGTTTTCCTTCCAACTAATTTGTCTTAAGATTGTTGGAATAACTATTACAAAATCTCTGCTGGAAATATAGAAACTAATTTAAAACAGAAATAGAAAATAGAAGAGAAGAAAAGATTTGTCCATTTCGTCCGAGTCGTGTGAAATCACACTCTCCTTAAGACAAATTACGCCCCTCACCACGTTGTGCTTGAGTTGTTACTAACAGCTTGCCTCCCGGGATGAAACGGAGTAACCGGAAGGTGGTTGCACAATTAGACCTCCGCGAACTGAAGTTGATGCTTGAACTTTATCACCACGAATGCAATGCAAGGAGGCCAAGGGAAAGATGAACAATATGCAACGAAATTGAGAGGAGAATTTCTGGAAAAAATGTATCTTTCACTTGTTGTGTTCTTGCCATTATATAATCAAAGGAGATAACAGAAAATTAAATCAAGTTTTAATTTTCTTAATTAATACAATTATTTCAACATAATTGCATAATTATTTTGCTCATTACCTCCCTTTTGATTATATATGGCCGTTGGAATTTACCCCTTCATTAACGGCCTTTTGAGTAACAAAACGATGGCAAAACCATTGCCTCGTAGATCCACCGGAGCCTGTGCGCCCGCCTCGGGAACGCGAGGCGCCCGCCTCGTAATGGTCACAAATGAGCCGCACCTACCGGAGTCGAGGCGCCCGCCTCATGCAGGTCCAGCGCCCGCCTCACTCCCGGTTTCATTGGGTTAAGTTTTGGAAAAAATACAAAAAGTGGGCTCGCGCGGACAGGCTATTTCGGAGCTACATTCGTGTCCGGGGGACGCGCATGCATATGAGTTCGGTAGCCCGAAGCCTATTTCGGTCCATGATTTGCACCCCCTGCGCACCCGTGCGCGAGAGAGCCTCTATGTACCACAATCTTACTCCCTACCAAAGTGTAGGAGTATTTAAACTTAGCCACTTTTTCATCTTTTTCCAATGTGGGATAACCACATTTTACCCATTCCAACCCATTAACTTTGAGCCTTCATATCTCATTCATTTCTCAACCATTTTGAACAAATGAATATATGATTTCAATGTACTCATGGAGTAGAACACAATCCAACAATCAATTTGTCATTTTAACAAATAACAAATTAAGAAAATAACTCATTATTTCCTTCAAAAACACACTTTTTTCCAACATTGTGTTTGTATACTCCTTCCGTCTCAAATTGCAAAATTTCAACTATTAAATATATCAATAAAATTTTAAATGGAATATATTTATAAATTTGTCTAATTTCTCGGCCACGCCTAGACCCCTCTTAGACCCCGCTTAGGCCCATAGGCGTTAGACCCGACTCTACCGCCTAACGCACGTATAGCGCTTTATATAACCTTGGCCATGCTATATTATCCCAGAAGGTAGGTAAAGCTTTTGTTTGGATGGGTGGATAAATTGATAGAAAAGCACTTGATGCTAGCTGAAGCTGTTTTAGAATGACATTAATTGGAGTGTTTTAAAAAATAAATTTATTTCGTGAATCATATCAGCCAATAACTCAAAATCATACGCCCCAGTTGTTCATTAAAAGAAAGTTTGATTGCTGGACTCGTAATATATGAACCAAAAGGTTTGGAAACAATAGGGATGTCATACTACATTTCCACACTACAGGTATAGGTATGTTATCCTTACTTTCGGCCACATAAGTAACTCAATTGTAAGGAATATGATATGAACCTTTGAGCAAACAAACTGTGTGCAGTTGACCCCAATTTGGGGGCAGAATTGGTCCTAAATATGGCAAGACAAATTACACGATGGTCCCACCCCCACCCCCCACATACTAAATAAAGTAACTAAACCTAGGGGTGGAAATGGTTCGGTTTGAACAAATTTAGAAGTCAAACCGCTAGCATCGATTTGGAGAAATTTCAAATCGAGCTAAACCATAAAAAAATTCAGATCGAGCTAAACCAAACCGTTATGGTTCGATTTTGTTCGGTCTAAATCGCAGTTTGATTTTGCGGTTCAGACCATGATTCAAACCGCATTTCAAACCATAATTTTTTTTTGTTAACCATTTTATAACTAATGAATATAAAATAAGTATTTAAAATAAATACAAGTATAACTTGATTACTTTGAAACTAAAGTACCAAATACCAATCACCAAACAACAATCATAGAACAATCTTTAAAGTAGAATACAAAACATACCATATAAAAATTATAAACAACAATCTTAAAGTATCAATTACCAAACAAAAATCTTAAAACTAGAAAAAGGTGCCAACTGCCAAGGTGTCCTGGTGAGATCCCACCAAAGTTAGCTTCAATTCAGCCAATTCCATATTCACTCAGCAACAGCTGCAGAAACTAAGAAAGCTGCAAAACCATCAAGTCCAAGCTGTTGAATTGCAATTGAAATTAAAGTTGTCAATCATACGATAAATGAAATATAAGTTTGCAAAACCAAAGAAGCTGTAAAAGCCTAGTTCTAATAAATTCAATAAAATAAAGTAACTTGGTTCAGGCAAAATATACGTGCAAACTGATGCAAGTGGGCCTTTAAGTTTATACTCTACTAATTTAAATCAAGCTTAAAGATTAAGAATCAATGCAAATGGCCACCCATTTTATTTTGACAACTCTGTTAATATTCTAATCAGACTATTTCAATTTTCAGTTTTTAGGATTCTCCAAGAAAGAGGAATAAATTACCCCCCCCCCAAAGAGAGTGAGAAAACACCCTGAGTTTCTTCTTTAAGTGATCAATAGCATTGTCATTAGCCGAAGCATTATCAACAATGATGGAAAAAATCTTGTCAATACCCCAATCAAGCATACAAGCCTCAATTGCACCAGAAATTGCAAGACGTTTATGACTAGAAACTACTTTAAAGTTAAGAACCATTTTGTGCAATACCCAACTTTGGTCAATCAAGTGTGCAGTGAGAACCATGTAGCTCAAGTTTTGCAAAGATGTCCATATATCACTTGTGAGACAAATCCTATGAGCATTAATAGACAACTTATTTTTCAAGTCATGCTTCAAATTATTATATATTTGCATGCAATCTATAGCTATGATTTTGCGACACACTAAATCCAACCTAGGTTGAGCAATACTCATAAAATACTTGAAACCTTCATGCTCAATAAAACTAAAAGGAAGCTCATCCACAATTATCATCTTAGCAATAGCTTTTCTACACTTTGTTTGATCAAATTTTCATGGAATTAACTTGTTTTTCCCTTCCCCTTCCCCTTTGTTTACAAACTCGAGTGTTTTTTGCTTTTTCCTCTCATTATACGGATATTTAGAACGCTTACCTAAATGATTTGTAAGAGTACTAGTTCTACGACTGCCACTATATTTTGATTTGCAATACTTACAAAGTGAATGCAAAAGTTTTCTCCCTTTCATGATTTTATCATAGTGCTCCCAAACTACGGAGGTATAAACTTTACTCCTCATGCTTCTTTGAAATTTCAGCCTATAAAAGATCAAAGAACAAGCATACTTAGAAACTCATTTACAGACAAACACATTGATTAAAACAGTAACAAATTTCATTTATAGACTGAAATTAAAACAAGAAAAGCGAAAAACTTTTGCAACAAACATTATAATAGAAACTCCAGCCATTTCACCAAAAAAAAAAAAAAGCATAGCCCAAAGTAGAAATATCCATAATAATACGAATTATTCAATGTTTCAGTGAACATAAAAAAATGAAATAAAAAAGATGAAGGAAGAATAATATATACTCCCTCCGTCCCATAGAACATTACCCCTTTTGCTATTTTGGGCGTCCCTCTTTAAAGTCCCACTTTCCTAAAAAGGAAACCTTAAATCACTATTCTCTCCACTCATTCTCTCTCCTACATTATTTTAATACTCACAACACCATTATAATTTACTATTCTCTCCACTCATTCTCTCTCCTCCCACTCACAACACCTACTTTAATAGCATTATTCCTTATTTTCCGTTCTCAATAGTAAACGTGTAATGTTCTATGGGACGGAGGGAGTACATTGAGGTTAGGATCTTTATCCATGGCTGATTGATCTTCGTTGATGAGAGAAACCCGAGAGAAAAAACGGGAAGATAGAGAAATGAGGATTGGGATTTGGGAATATTGAAAGAGAGGCGCTGAGGTTTTGTTAATTTGTTGTTTAGGGTTTCTCGTCGTCAAGAATAGAGCAGTACTCGTCGTCGATTGAAGAGAGTAGTGCTCGTCGTCGATTGAAGAGGACAGTGCTCGTCGTCGATTGATCGTCATTGATGTCTTGATGAGAGAAACCAGAGACGGCAGAGAGAAAACGGGAAGAGAGAAACGATTTGGGAATATTGAAAGTTCAAAGAGAGGCGCTGAGGTTTTGTAACTTTTGTTAATGTGTTATTTAGGGTTTTTAAAAAGTAAAGACTAAGAATAACTAAAATTTTAAAGGAACGGTCAGAATTGCCCTTCCATGATTCGATTTCACAGTTTCAAACTGCAGTTTGATCTTAAACGATTCAATTCAATTTAAGAGTGTCAAACCTCCAATTAAGCTAAATCACATGATTTGTTTATTTATCAAAATGTGCTAAACCACTTATTTTTAAAAATCAAACCAAATCACAAAATTTAAGTTAAATTCGATCTCAAATCGCGGTTTGAGGCCAAACCTCTGCAACCCCTAACTAAACCTTAATCCTCCTCCTCACTCACTCATCTGTAAACGTCCAAACTACTTTTCTTTTTTCCCTAACTATTACCTGTATTTATATGAGAAGAAAAGAGAGTTTGGCACGGCCGGAGCTCTCTGTGTGTGTGTGTGACGAAAACGATGAGATTGTCTTCTTCAAATTCCTTCTCCCTCAACAAATCTTCTTTCCCTTCCTTGAAAACTGTTTCCCAATCTCCCAATTTCTTAACCAATTCGAGAAATTCCTTTTCCTCCGGGAAAATGATTCTTTCCTCCGTCGCCGCCGGCAATCGTAATCTATCGGTCGTTTCAGCTTCTAAATTCGACGACCCACCTCAATTTCTGGTAATACCCATCTCTTATTTTATCCAAAGTTTATTAATTTAATTTTAGATTTATATACTCCCTCCGTCCCAGCGAAAGAGCCTTTTATTTCCTTTTTGGGCGTCCCATTTAAAAAGCCACTTTCCCAAAAAGGAAACCTTAAATCACTATTCTCTCCACTCATTCTCTCTCCTACTTTACTTTTACACTCACAACATTATCTTTCTTACATCACCTCCCACTCATTCTCTCTCCTATTTAATTTTTCATACTCACAACATTTAAATTTTTTCTCTTTCCTACATCACATTTCTTATTTTGCGTGTCGGACAAATTTACCGACTCTTTCGCTGGGACGGAGGGAGTATTTCCTTTCTCAACTTCTGGAAATTGGTATATTACCGGAAATGAATAATTCTATAAATAAACTGAAACATGCAACTAGGTCGTTGTAGTATAGTGGTAAGTATTCCCGCCTGTCACGCGGGTGACCCGGGTTCGATCCCCGGCAACGGCGTTATTTTTTTATTCTTATTTTTTTTATCTAGTGTTTGATAGGTCTGTTGTGGGTACTCTAGTCATTCTTGAATTGTTTGAATGCTGTTTTTTTTTTTTTTTTTTTTTTTTTTTAAATCTTGTGTTTGACAGGTCTGTTGTGGGTATTATAGAGTCACTCTTGAATTGTTTGAATGCTGAAATATGTTATACACACACGGAGTCCTTTTTCCAAAACAACTTGAGTCTGGTAGCAGAGTCACAAGAACAAGATTTACAGTAGCAAAAACCCAGAAATCACACTGAAAAATATTTGTTTGATACTACCATATGTCTAAATGGTTTTACCCGAGCAAAGTGAAGTCATAAGCAGATTTTTGGTTGAGCAGGAACATCTAGATACTAGGAGCTGCATTGTACGAGGTAGAAATGGACATAGAATAGTCATTACTCGTGTTTAGCAGTTTGAGTAAGTTTTAGGGGAGGCCTGTTTCTCCATAAGTTATAAAAAAACCACTTTCATCCTTAAAAATATCGAATTTAGACCTTAAAACATTGAGTTTAGGCCTTAAAATACCTAGAAAATGAAATAGTGAGTTTAGGCGTTAAAACAGTGAGTTTAGGCGTTAAAACAGTGAGTTTAAGCTAGAAAATAAAATAGCGAGTTTAGGCCTTAAAACAGTGAGTTTAGGCTTTAAAACACCAAGTCGATATATTTAAAAACAAGATTTTTTATAACTTATGGAGATACAGGTTTTCCCCAAAATTTTCTGTAGCAGTTTAACTTGCATCCACATTTCAGTCTTCTTTATTTTTTGGCAAAGCACACAATTTCTCCCTTTCTCTATCTTTTTTATGTGTAAAGAAGAAATGAATCGCCTAATTATTTTTGATGTTGATGACTTTAATGCTGAAATTCTGCGTTGTATAATCTAATAATCAAGGCGCGCCCAATTGTGATTGTGATGATTTGCTATCTGAAAAGGACAATGCGCACAAATATTTGTTCATTTTTTTAATGATTTAATACACGACTCTTATTTTCTCCAAAGTTTATTAGTGAATTTTAGAAATTTAATTGATAGATAACCCCCACCCCCTCTCCCCAAAAAAAAACAAAAAAAAGTTACTCTAGCAATTTAGTATGCTCTTCCTGAAAGTTGTTACTAAGCCGAGAATGGAAAATTACTAAAGGCAAAGTATAACAAAGAACAAGGTCGTTGTAGTATAGTGGTAAGTATTCCCGCCTGTCACGCGGGTGACCCGGGTTCGATCCCCGGCAACGGTGATATTTTTATTATTATTACGGATTTTCTGCCTCTAGCTTATTTTTATGAGAGTTGAAAACCGAGTGAGTGAAGCTGTATAGTCTGATAATGAAGTCCCATTAAATTATGATTGTTATGATTTACTACCTTAGAAGGAAAATCTCACACAAAGTTGTAGTATAGTTATAAGTATTTTTACTTTGCAAACATTATAGCGTCAAAAAATTAATGATTTTTGACCGCTTCCCCTTGTCTGCTTCAGGCAGGTGAATCTTTCTTTAGAAATGTTCTGACCAGTATGGAGACGGTTTATATGAACAGAAACCCCACTGCCAAAGCCATTTTGGAGCTTCTCCAGTCTGCCGGCGATGATCAAATATGTTATGATCATCTTGCATACAGGACATTTGGGGTATAATTATTTGTTTCTTTGACTTTGAAGTTCAATACATTATAGGCAAAACTTGTTATAAACTCAAATATATATCCGTTTTTATATATATCATCATAGGTAAACGGTCATGGAATCGAATCTATTGCAAAATTCTTCCTAGACTTCGGTTATACTCAACGAGAAGAATTGAGATTTCCTGCTAAAAAGTTGAAAGCCCTGTGGTTTGCTCCTCCCGTTTCGCAACCTGTGAATCGTGGCAGCAGTGTTCTTGGGCCCTTTCCTAGAGTATTTATATCAGAGCTTCTTGTGGATCGAATGAGTCCTCAAGCACAGGTTGGTTGAGATTCGTTCTTGGCTAAGAATGTGAATCCATAATGGAGAAGGGCAATTTGGGTATTGAAGTTTCCAAGGCCATTGGATATCTGATTCGCTATGTTTTTGTTCTTTTCTCCTTGCATGCAGGAAATAATTAGAAAATACACGGAACTATCTGGTTCTGGGAATAAGCATGCAGCCCTTGCAAGCGCTCTAGGTTCTTTGCCATGGGGAAAGCCATCACATTCGGAATTTCAACAACTGGCCAAGTAATATTTTTTTTTTCTTTTGTGTTGCATTTCTACATATCATAGAATTTGAATTTCATGTTTACTATTTGTCAGAAATATCTTGTTGACTTACTATCCAACCTTTCTTCTGCTTTAATTCTAGTGCAAGTTATTAGATATTCAGCCGTTTTCCATGTGCTTTTGTAACTATATAATTTCGCAGATGATATTTTTGAAAGGAGTTAATGATATGGCTATTTCCAGGGAGAGTGAATATGCTGCTTGGACCCTCGTTAATGGATATGCTGTGAATCATGTCACAGTATCTACTCACCGATTGAAATCTCACTTGAAGAACATTAATAACCTAAATAAATTTATTGAAGACAATGGGTTCAAGTTGAACTCTGAAGGCGGAGTTCTAAAAGGTTAGTGCTGCAACTTATGGAAGATTGCATGAGTCATTTTATTTGACATGAGTTTGGAATGTGCAATTTACTTTTTTCGTTTTTTTTTTTTTTTCCGCTGCCAGTGAGCCCAGACGGTCTTCTCTTACAAAGTTCAACTGTGGCAGATTCAGTCCCTTTTCAGTTTTCTGATGGCATCGAGGAACTAGTTCCTTGTTCGTATATTGAGTTTGCTGAACGCCTTGTACTTCCACAATATAAAAGTTTACCTGAAAATGAGGTTAGTAATACTATCAGTCCCCAAATTATATCCTTATGATTACCATGTCTCATGTCATGTGGTCTTGCATAGGTTGAGGAGTTCCACAGGCGAGACGGGTTTGAGGTTGGAAATGCAGACAAGATTTTCGAGAGCACTTCCAGAGACCAGTTGACCAGAAGAAGTGCATGAAAAAACATTTTAATGAACCAGAAATTGGCCTATAGAATAAGTAGAGTTTTGTACATTGGTCAGAAGATTACATGACCTTAGTTGTTAGTTGTTGGTATTGTAAATATGGATCAAATTAATATGGATGATGAAGCATGTAATGTATACATTCTTCTCCTTCTGACAAGATTTCTATTTGCTCAAGTTTTTTACTCCCCTCGTCCCAAAATGAATAGCAAAACATAAAATATTCATTTTGGGATGGAGGTAATAATATTTTCCATTCTCCAGCCAGCAGGCATGTAGTTGTCACATTTGGATTAAATTTGAGTAAACAACCAAAGCGTACTATTCATAAATTAACCAAAATCATTAATGAATGTTAATAATGTTAACGAGGGAGGGTTAATAATTTAACGAGTATTATAATCAAAATTTTCAAATTGCCCCCTAACCAAACTAATTCTTAAACTGGGTACTAAAATATCTGTTTACTTTCTTCTCCACAACATCTCACCAACTCCCACCACAGTTATGGGAAATATTTTAAGTATCTTTGTAATATTTGTAAATATTTGTATTCCCATAGTCTATGTTACCTGGACTCAGGATCGGGTATCCGACACGGGTACGGATACTAGTGTCGGATTCACTTTTCCTCAAAAAATTGGACACGGGAACACTGTCCTAAAATTAGGATACGGGTACGGGGATACGTTAATAACAAAATATATTGAGTCCATTTATATACTTTACTTATAAATGAAGTCAACTCACTCTTTTTTTTTTTTAATTTTTCTTGTCGTATCCGAATGAAAATGCGGGTGTCGGGGTGTCTTGTCGGAAACGATACGTGTCGGATACGGGTACTTCAACATAATTGAAGAGTCCGGGTAACACAGCCCATAGTAGCTTAGTTGACCTTTCATAGTTGCTTAGTTTTCATTGTGTACACATCTCCCTCTATAATAAGGGATCCTCACCTTGTAAAAACACACATTCAAAAATTCAATAATGGTTTAACATGAGTGAGACTAATATTCCGAGCCACGAGTTGTTCACGGACATAATGGCAATCGATCTCGATCTGCTTAGTGCGCTCATGAAAAACCGGATTGGAAGCAGTATGCAATGCTGTTTGATTGTCACAATACAACCGCATCGGTTGTGTGTGAAAGACACTTAAAGACGCAAGAAATGATTTCAACCAAGTTAACTCACAAGTGGCGCTGACCATGGCACGATATTCTGCTTCCGAGGAAGAGCGAGAAACAGTAGGTTGTTTCTAGGTTTTCCAAGACACGGGGGAAGAACCAAGGGTGACAAAATAACCAGTGAGAGACCGACGTGTCACAGAGCAACTGGCCCAGTCGGAATCACAGAATCCATACAGCTGCAAGTCACTGTCAGAACGAAGAAGAATACCTTGTCCCGGAGAGCTCTCGAGATAATGTATAACACGAATTGCAGCATCATAGTGTTCTTGACGAGGTTCTTGCAAGAATTGAGACAAAATATGGACTAAATAGCATATATCAGGTCGGGTGATAGTAAGATAAATTAATCTACCCACAATGCGCCGATAACGGATAGAGAGGAGGACCATCGGCAAGTGCAAGTTTGTGGTGGTTGTTCCAGGGGAAAGCCACAGGTTTACACCCCAATAGACCTGTTTCCGCAAGGATGTCTAGTGTATATTTTCGTTGGCACATATATAGACCGGAAGACGAACGAGCAAACTCAATTCCGAGGAAATACTTCAGCGGGCCAAGATCCTTAATTTGAAAACAAGACCCCAAATATTGCTTCAAATGAGTACATGCATCAGAAGAGTTACCAGCTAGTACAATGTCATCGACATATGCCAAAAGAGACAAAAATATATCACCTTTGCGATAGGTGAACAGAGTGTGGTTGGCATGTAACTGCATGAACCCATAAGACCGAAGTGTCGCAACTAATTTTGCGAACCAATTTCTTGGAGATTGTCGCAAACCATACAAAGATTTACGAAGCTGACGCAGTACGGAAGCACGATTCGCGAATAGCAAGCGCTAAACATAAGAGTTCACAAGCAATGAACCCTAGAAAAGCAATAAACTGGAATCCACCAGAAAAAAAGAGAAAAGCTCTTCAAATTAAATCATCAAAAACTAAGTTTAACAAAGCCCTAAAAGTGTTTAAATACTCCCCTCAAAACCCTAAAACGAAATAGCAAAACAAAGACTAAAATACCCTTCTTAATTAATCTTTAAAACAACAGCAAAATCATTAAACGCAAACTTCAGCATTCTTCCCGTCAGTGAGGCGCCCGCCTGGGATCTTTCATGTGGCCGCCTGGAGTCCAGACGCTGGTGGGTCTTGCTGCTGCAGTGGGGCGCCCGCCTGGGATCTTTCATGCGGCCGCCTGGAGTCCAGACTCTGGTGAGGCTTGCTGCTGCAATGGGGCGGCCGCCTGGTGGCTTCTCAGGCACACGCCTGGGCTGCAGATTCCTTCCTCGGTTCCTCCTACACCAGTCTCCTCCAACTCTAAAGAACTCGACCCCGAGTTCTCATCATGATAAAGAACTCCATCCGCGTGGTACTCATGAATATCCGCCACATTGAACGTATTAGAGATGTTCAAATCATCGGGAAGAGCCACCACATAAGCATTGTCATCAATTTTTACGGTCACTTTGAAAAGCCCATACTTGCGATGTTGCAGCTTCTTGTACTTACCTACAGGAAAACGCCCCTTCCGCCTCTTTTTGTCAATCTGATGCTGAATGTCCCTCATAGGAGGGAGCTCATTAGGCAACTCGTCATAGGTCAACTCCTGAACCCCTGAAAGAAGTTCTTCAATATCTCTCGAAATCCCGATCTTCACACAAACAAAACCTAACAGCCCCTTAATCACTATCGGACCAAAATACTCTGCTTCTTCAATAGTTGTTGTCAAATCTTTCTCGTTCCGTATAAGCATCACGACCGGCTTTTCCTTCTCAATCTGTTTTTCAAAATGCAACACAGGAGCTATAGCAATTTTATGTTTACCCCATGTGAAGATCAGCACATTATCCTTTCCCCGATAAGTAATGTCATGATCAAACTGCCAAGGTCGACCAAGCAATATATGACAGACGTCCATATTCAGAACGTCACAAACAACCTCCTCCTTATAATGCTTGCCAATGGAAATAGTGTGACGACCCCAACCCTAGGCACAAATTTTAAATATTATATTATATGCTTTTAATATTTATGTTAACTTTATGTGTTCATTTATGTCTTTAAATTTTTATTTTAAGATAAGTTGGGTGAGAATTAAATTTAGAATCTTTTAAGAATTCATTGAATATTAAATAAAGGACAATGGGGAATAATAAAAATAGAAAATAGATAAATAGTAAGAGGAGGTTAAAATGGGTAGAATAAATAATTAGGGGGAAAGGTTAATTTTTAAAAAAGGTGAAAGCCTTAGATTTTTTTTGATGGGGGTGCCAAGAAAGGCTTACTCCCCCCATATCCCTCCATGTGTCCCTCACCATACCTCCCCCTTACTTCCCTAACCTCCTCACTCTTCTTCTTCATTTTCTTCTTCTTCCTTCCCAAATTCCATGGAAACCTTATCCTTGAAAGCCTCATTTCCTAAGTTCCTAGAGAAGTCAATTCTCCACCATTTTTAAATTCGAGAGTACTTTTGTGTTCGGGGTGAAGAGAGGAGCTCATCAAGTTAAGAAGATCTTGATTCCATTCCATACTTGCTAAGTGAGTTATTATGACCCTTCTCTTCTTTAATTGTTCATGAACTATTTATTTTGTTATTGTTGTTATGATGGGTGTTGATGTCTTGGAAGCCTCTTTGAAGTTGGGAAATTGGTATATGACTTAGGATGATGTTATTGTTCATAGAAGTGGATTTATGGTGTAAGAGATGGGTGGAGTTAGTTTGGAAGATTTAACTTGTAATGTGTTAGAGAGATGGGTTGGAAATCTTGTAGAAAATAATTTAGGTTTATGTTATTTTGGGTTAAATGATTTAGGATGAGGTTTGTTAAGTTAGAGAATTCTCTTGGTGATCAAGAATTTAAGGAAGAATTACAAAAGAAAAAAGAACATAGGCAAAAAGGAATTGAAATCCGGGCAAGGCTGGAGTTGGTCTTGGGAGGTCGCCCATGGGGGGCTTGAGCGGCCGCCCATGTGACCAGAAGGTGGTCTCCTTAAGAAATCCTCTTGGGCGGTCGCCCAGGTAATCCTGTGCGGTCGCCCATCCCTTCAGCGGTTTGGTTCCCCTTTTCAATTTCCACTTGGGCGGTCGCCCAAGTGGCTAGGGCGGTCGCCCATGGTGCCAGACCCTCCTGAGTTATTTTCTTGCTGATTTGTACCAACAACTTAGTGGCATGATCCCTAACCATGATAAGGTAGTAGAATCTAGTCCAACCCGGATATGAGTTAGTCCTTTTAACTTAAGTTATAATTAGAACACTTAATGGTACCTTAATTGGGTTTTAAATGGAAATACGGAAGCACTCTATCCCCGACTTAGAAATCATTTGGCAGTTTATTAAATGTGACTCCAACTTGGTAGAGTTAACTTGGATCCTTATAGAGATCATATATTGTCGTATAATGACTAAGTAAGATGGGTTGATGATATTTCATTATCTTACTTGAGTACATATTTATGGATTGTATTATGCTTAGTGTATTACATAAATGTTGCACTCTGATTATTGGTTGAACATGAGTATATTTTACCATGTGGCTATATTGCTTATTTATGCATAGTGTTTTAAATAAATGTTACACTATGAGATTGTTGAACATGAGTATATTTTACCATGTGGCTATATTGCTTATCCCGTTTGTGGATTATATTTCAAGTAACTATTATGTGCTTGATAATGTGTTAATCAGCTGATATTGGGGGTATAACATAATACGATCAATTATGGAAGTGTGACCTAATGTGATCGGATTATGTTATACTCGCGACCGTCCCATGTGGCCACAGGTTGGGGTATAGCATCTGTAGTGAGCCAAAAGCCTTACAGAGTTGCTACTATCTTATTTGGTTCCCTGAAAAATGGGTCTTATAAGATGTGAGTATTGCTTAAGCAGCTCACTTAAGATTGGAGTATTATTATACCCAATGTTGTACGACTATTGTTCAGACGGGAAAAGGTAAACCAAGGTAATGTAAGGTGTTTACAGCTTTTCCAATGTGTTATATGCAACTTGTTATGTGTTGCATTTTACTTGGCATATTGCTGCATTCATAATAGCTTGCTGAGATTTATTCTCACCCCTCTCCCTTTAATATTTTTAGATTCCGAGACAGGCGGACCGGCCAAGTAAGGGCGGTGAGGAGTTTGGAAGTAATATTTTGGGAATTGTCGGGGTATGACTAGGTTGGCGTAGAAAGTGTATTTTGGTATAATTCATTTATGGAGTTGTATTTATAAACCTTAATTTCATGTTATAACCGATGTCTTTTTGTAACTAAAACAGTTTCTTACTTTCAAAGTTGATCAACTCTTTCTCCATTGTGGAAAGGTGTAGAGTTATTTTGAAATGGTTATTACAATTATGTTTATATTTGAAAGTTAAATCAAAGTTTTAAAAGTTAAGGAAAATTGGGTTAGTTTGAGGACGCTCCAGCTCGGGACACGTGTAGGTTCCGGGTCGGGGTCCTCACAAATAGGAACCCTGCAAGTCCGTGATACTCGAAGTTCTGAACCTTTATTCACCCATCCCAAACTATAAGGATTCTCATGAGGTTCAGTCTTTAAACCTAAAAATTCAACCAATTTCTGCGAAACTAGATTTTCAGTACAACCATTATCAATAATCAAATTACATACCTTGTTGTTAACAGAACAGTGTGCTCTCAACAGATTTTTCCGTTGATCCTCATCTTTGACGAAAACAACATTTGTTGAAGCACACACCCGACTCTTTCCTCAGAATCCTCTACAGCAAATTCAACCCTTCATACTCATCAGCTTCAGGTTCTTCCTCGTCTTCCTCATTCAGGATTGCAAAAGTCTGCCGGGTAGGGCAAACGTTCGACTTATGACCCTGTCCACCACAACGAAAACACTTATCCCATGTTGGCTTGGCACATGGATTTGCTGTTTTCTCTGTTTGAGCTTTGTTCCATGCGTTACTGCTAGTGCTGTCTGTACTCTTAGCTTGCGGAGTTGGGTCCTTATCAGTTCCTGCTTCAGAACTACCCTGTTGTGGAAATCTGCGAAAAGGAGTAAAATCCTTTGAACTTGACTTCTCCATAAGTTCAGCTTTCAGGGCCAGAGTGGAAGCGCCTGTCAAAGTCCAAACCTGATGCAAACCCATCTTTTCCTGTATCGAACCTTTCAAACCGTTAATATAACGAGCAACTTTCTGATCCTTGGTCTCTTCAACCCTAACCCGCGCTGTATACCAATGAAATTCAGTAGTATATTCATCAACCGTTCTCTTGCCCTGCACACAGTTGAGATACAGCTTATACAGAGTCTGCTCATAATCCGCCGGCAGAAACCGCTCAGAAATTAACTGCTTCATACGCCTCCAGGTTTTAATTGGCCCCTTTCCTTGCCGTCGTCTCTGATTAACAAGTTTTTCCCACCAGACCGCAGCAGTACTCTTCGACCGGATCGCCACCATCTTAACCTGTTTATTCGTAGGTACCTCCATAACCTCGAAAAATCTATCGACATTATTCTGCCAATCCAGAAAATCTTCAATCCCCATGGTCCCATAGAATAAAGGAATGTCAGCCTTAATCCTATAATCTTGGCGGTGTCGATTATCACCCTGACCCGGTTCCTCATCATTATCAACCTCGTCATTGGAACTGGAATCCTCTTCATCCCGATTTTCTGCCCTCCTAGGACGTCGAACCGCTTCAACCTCCCTGTCTATTTCGCCACCACGGTTTCGATTAGCACGAGCGTTCTGAGTTTGTTGAGCAGCCACCAACGCTGCAATCTGCGTTGTCAAGGCGGCAATAGCGGTGGTTATGCCATCGATATCTGCCTTGGTTGCTTGATCCCCCATAATGATTCAGTAATGAAAAGACAGGATAAAGCCAGCTCTGATACCAACTGACGCAATACGGAAGCACGATTCGCGAATAGCAAGCGCTAAACACAAGAGTTCACAAGCAATGAACCCTAGAAAAGCAATAAACTGGAATCCACCAGAAAAAAAGAGAAAAACTCTTCAAATTAAATCATCAAAAACTAAGTTTAACAAAGCGCTAAAAGTGTTTAAATACTCCCCTCAAAACCCTAAAATGAAATAGCAAAACAAAGACTAAAATACCCTTCTTAATTTATCTTTAAAACAGCAACAAAATCGTTAAACGCAAACTTCAGCATTCTTCCCGTCAGTGAGGCGCCCGCCTGGGATCTTTCATACGGCCGCCTGGAGTCCAGACGGTGGTGGGTCTTGCTGCTGCAGTGGGGCGCCCGCCTGGGATCTTTCATGCGGCCGTCTGGAGTCCAGACGCTGGTGGGTCTTGCTGCTGCAGTGGGGCGGCCGCCTGGTGGCTTCTCAGACGCACGCCTGGGCTGCAAATTCTTTCCTCGGTTCCTCCTACATCAGAAGCCGACAGACTTTCCTCGGGGCAGAAGCAATAGAGAAACCTGGGGGTAGACGCATGTATACCTCCTCATGCAAATCACCGTATAAAAAAGCGTTGTTGACGTCGAGTTGATGAAGCTCCCAACCTTTAGCAACAACAACCGATAAAAAGGTACGAACACCGACCAGTTTGGCCACTGGCGCAAACGTCTCGTTATAATCCACACCTTCAGTCTGATTATTTATTGCCACACACGACAAGACGTGCTTATAGGCACTCCACAGAACCATCATCATTATATTTCACCTTATACACCCATTTATTACCAATTGCTCGCTTGCCTGGTGGAAGGTATGTTATTTCCCAAGTACCTTTTCGCTCAAAAGCATCAATCTCTAGCTTCATTGCGGAACGCCAACCCGGCAATTTAACAGCCTGACTGTATGATTGAGGCTCCACCTGAGATGTTAGAGAAGCCACGAATTTTCTATGGGCATTGGAAAATTTAGAGCATGTGACAAAATGTGCTATAGGGTATGGCATACCTGAGGGCACCTTTTGGAGGGCAGAAGTTGAAACTGAGCTACCTGACCAAGCCGTGTGACATATATAAATCTTGAAGATGTGAAGGTATCCGCCGATCTCGATGACCACGACCTAACAATTCTGTCTCTGCAACTTGAGTATAGGAAGGAGCAGGCGGTACAGTGTCCCCTACAACTCCCCCTGAGTGAGGCGAGCTAGTATGTTGTTCAGGTGATTGAACTAATGACTGAACAGGAGGCTGATCAAGGGACTGGACAGGTACAACAACATCATCAACAAGGAAATTTTCTGAAGACGTTGGGGAGGCATATGGAGCTACTTGTAATGCAAAAGGAAAAATATTTTCTCGAAAGACAATATCCCTTGAGACAAATATTTTCTGACTTTCCAAATCATAAAATCGCCACCCTTTTTATCCGTGCGGATACCCCAAAAATACACATTTATGACTTCGAGCAACATTGCATATTGCTTCCAATCCGGTTTTTCATGAGCGCACTAAGCACATCGAGACCGATTGCCATTATGTCCGTGAACAACTCGTGGCTCGGAATATTAGTCTCACTCACGTTCGCACGCAACAGCAGTTGGCTGATATCTTTACGAAAGCCCTCGATCGGCAGCAGTTTGAGTACCTCCTTCGCAAGTTGGGCATTTGTGATCTTCATGCTCCAACTTGAGGGGGAGTATGGGAAATTTTTTAAGTTTCTTTGTAATATTTGTAAATATTTGTATTCCCATAGTAGCTTAGTTGACCTTCCATAGTTGCTTAGTTTCCATAGAAAATAGTTTCCATTGTGTACACATCTCCCTCTATAATAAGGGATCATCACCTTGTAAAATCACACATTAAGAAATTTAATAATGGTTTAACAACAGTATCAACAATTACCACCGCCACCGCCACCGCCACCGCCACCGCCACCGCCACCGCCACCACCACCAAAATAATATGTTAATTTTATAACACCAATTATATTCGTTTATTCACTTGGTAGCCAACCACCAAACAATCTGTCAAAATTTGTAATACTAACACCATCATCCCTCTAACACCACTGTCATCACCATTACCCAACAACCTAACATTAAAATAGCAACCATATTTACAACACATGATATCACAAATCAATCCTACAATTTCTTAATCAATTACAAATAACACTCATCTTCACAACACTTAGAATCAACAACTTTGAATTTTATTTTCTGCATATTTAGATATAATTTTACCCAATTACATTACAGATTTAAAATTCAGTTCAAAAAAATTATTTTGCCTTGGATTAAATTGCATATTTTAAAATAGAAAAGAAAATCTAAATTGATGCAGAATGCTTCATTGCTGGAGCTCAACCTGAAGATGAATTGAAGTATAAAACAAAAGGGGCAACGTGAGAAGGGGGGCCGACATTGAAGGAGAGGGTGGAGAGGAGTCTGGATCTGGAGTTTCTTGACCGATTCAGCAGGCAGACTTCACGAGGGTTTGGTCATAGGGAGGTGGGACATGGAAAGGGTAGGCGACCAGTTGTATTTTGGTGGTCGCCGAATTGGGAAGAAAGTTTATCATTTACATTTACACGTTTGAACACCTTGATTTGCTCCATTCGATTGATCCACTCAGTATAGATTTCTAGGTAGGAACTGTGCAGATCCTCATAGGTTGCACTTTCTTCATCTGTAGGATCATTTTCAGTTTCACCCGCAGTTGTGGAATTCAAGCAGGTATAAAAACTGCAGGCAGTTGTGCGGTAAATTGTGCAGCCAGTTATGTAAATAGAACACTGCACAACTTCTGAATTCGAATCACTATTGAACAAGGGAAACTGTGATGAACGAAACATTGACATATTTGATGTCTGATCGTCATCATCAAAATCACTTAATGACGCAGAAAAACTCATTCCCCTTTTCCTTAAGGTATTTGCACATTCATTAGTAAAATGTCCAAAACCTTTACAAGCCCTACACTGAATTGACTCGATGGACTTCTTAGTTTCCAAAAAAATGTTTCTTTATACTGCTCTCCCTTTTAGATGATTCAACCGTAGAAGAAGGGGAGTATGCTGAATTAGAAAACTTTGTTATTCGTTTCTTTTTCAACATGTTGTTGAATTTTTGTATTATCAAGTCACACTCATCTTCTCCCAAGTTTGACTCGTCTATATCTTTAGACAATTGGACTAGATCTTCAGATATATTGAGGGCACTAGCAAGAGCAATTGAATTTGGTTTGCTAGAATCATGTACCTCAAGATTCAACTCAAAATTAGTTAAAATACACAAGATTACATCAAGTCCAACAGTTTGGACATCCTGAGTTTCCTCCATAAATCTTAATATTAAACTTTTCTGGGAGAGTTCTTAGAACTTTACTCACAAGTCTTGCATTGTATATGGATTCACCCTGGGAAAATGACTCGTTTGAGATGTTCAAAATCTTGGCTGAGTACTTTTTTATGGTTTCATTCTCTCCCATCCTTAAAGTTTCAAACTTGGTCATTAAAGTCCTTAACTTAGTTTGTTTGACACTAGCTAGTCCTTCACAATGAAGTTGGAGAATGTCCCAAGCAACTTTGATAATGGCTTGGTTAGAAAATAACCCATACATATGAGGATACACATGATCATATATTGTTCCCATAGCCTTGGCATTATAGTTTGCAAGAGCAATTTCCCCAGCATTCCAATCCTCTATGGGCTTAGTATCATAAATTTTTTCATTCTTACCATCACCTTCCGATGAAGAGGTGGTAATCTCAACAATGGGAGGAGTATAACCAACAATGAGACTAACCCAAGCACGGTGATCAATATACTTAATATGCATAATCATATTAACCTTCCAATTGGTATAGTTTGAACCATTTAGAGTAGGCGGTTTGTTATGACTACGATGACAGTCTATAGTGACTACTTTCAAAGATCGATCTCAGTTGAGTCGAGAGAAGACTCTGATACCAAATAAAGGAATTGTAGCTAGAACTGTGAATACTTGTGCGGTGACTTGTACGTACAGTTGTTCACACAAGTGTCAACACAACTGTTTAAATAACTCGACGGTAAAATAAACTCACACTAACATAATTAAATGCAGCGTAATAATAAACAATTCAGCAAGACTATGCTTGCTGGAAAACTTTCATAAAACACAACCTTGTTGAGAACAAGTTGTAAAGAAAAACTTACAATGAAAGAAAAAAACTTACGAAAAGATCAAAGTGGTTCTAGACTAAGAACACAAAACATAAAAAACAATCTTGAAGTTTCAATGATTTGAACTTTAAGAACACAGAAAAAAAAAAAAGGACTAAAGAAATTATATAAACTTCGTTTTCTCTCTATAAAATTCGTGTTTTTAAACAATGAAAGGGGCGGCCTCTTTATATAGTGAAAGCAATCCTTTTTCAACAAGGATTCATACAATCTAATACTTATAAAAAATGATTCTCTTTTCCTTATCAATCCAAGAATACTTGCATTCATTGAGTAAATACCTAAAATATTGAAAATATATGTAAACACAAAAGTTAGCCATTAGTCAAAAAGTAATCTTATTCCATATTTATAATTATTTTCTAACCTAATTATATAAGATATACAAACTAATTTATAAATAAAAATCACAAAAATTTAAAAATATATAAAAATATTTCCATACTCTTTCAACTTGGACAAAAACCCTTTGCCAAACGAATATGGTTTGGTAATCTATAGTATAAATGGTAGTAGTGTGCTACAGTTGTTTGAACAGTTGCAAGTGTCGAAATTTTCATTTTGCTCTCATACATTTGTCCCTTTCCCATTTTACCCTTAATTTTTTTTATTTTTTTTTAATTAAAAAAAAAAAAACGTGTCCTCAAAAACGGGCTTAATTAAAAAAAAAAAACGTGTCCTCGAACACAGCTTATTCTAGTAGCTTTATATGGGAGGGAGCCGAAAGAACCCAAAAAAAAAAAAAAAAAAAAAACACGTGTTCAAATGAAGCTTGTACAACCTTATACTACTACATTGTGCACTGTACACCTCATCAAAACAACACAAAATTCACACGCATTTTTTTTATTCTTTCCAATTGAAATTGACTAATCATTTTTAGAAAGAGGCCCATTTCATCGATTTTTTCATTTAATTTCTTTTTTTTAAATCATAAATAACAAACTTTAAAAAATATTTATCAAAGTGACGAAGTTTTGTGAAACTCGCTAGTAGAAATAAAGAGTTTAGCGAGTAAAAATATAAACTCGCTATGAAAAATTGTCAGTTTTAGAGAGAACGATGTAAACTCGCTACTGACAATAGCCAGTTTCACAAAACTTAACTATTTTGACAAATACATTTCAAAGCTTGTCATTTTAAACAATAATTTTTTGAAAAGGAATCAAATGAGAAAAAAAAAAAATCCCATTTCATCCCACATTAAATTGTACTATCTACAATTTTGATTCTTCAATTAAAGCATTCTACTGTACAATAGTATGTAGAATATTTGATCTATTATTAATATTCTAAAATAGACTTATTACTTTTTATTTCTATTAATATTTTTATATAAAAAAAACTGTAATTTTCAAGTGATTATACCTTCCTTAAAAAAGAAGGCCATTGAAAATTGTTAAAGTTTGAAGAGGGGAGAGATGCTTTTTGTTAGCTTTTTCTTTACACTTTGAGAGACAAAGAAAAAGTGTTCAAAAGAACTTGCCAGTCAGCAAGTTCCCAAACGAAACCCACAAATAGTAGATCAGTAAAGGGCAAACCTGGTGCGCTGGGAATTGGAAATTGGGAGAGAGAACCATTTGCTATCTTTTTTTGACAATTGCCAAGTGGTACATTCGCTAAGCTTCGAACCCACGACCTTTATTGGCCACGAAAAGGAAAGAACTTGGCTACCAAACAGCCGCCTCAAATAGTAGAAGATCAGTAGTACCAAAAAAATAAAAAAAAATCAATGGAGAGATAGAGAGATTCTCTGGGCTAATGGAGAGCAGAGTCACGGTGAATATTTTTATCTCTTTTTCTTGCTTTTTAGGCTCTCTCTCTCTCTTTCTCTCTCTCTCTCTCTCTCTCTATAGCTACATTCTTCATTCTTTTCTTGGCCATCTTCACACTTTCTTTTCATGCCTCCTCCCTGTTTCCTGAAGTGAGCTTTTGAGCTGTTAAAAATCAGAACCTGGAGGTTTCTTGTTGAAGTAGCTAATTAATAGTGCCAATCATATTTTTTTTTTATTTTTGCTAAATTTAGTCACTTATTTTATCCCCCTCACTTGTACTAACATTTGAAGGTAAACTTTTGTTTATGGGGATTTGGGTTTTTTCTTTCCGGGTTTTAGTGAAATATTTTTTTCTGTGTTAGGGATTTGGGTTTATTGCTTGCTGCTAGTCCTTGAAGAGTGAGGGAGAAATCAAGAAAGCAAAAACAGAGGAAGAAGCAGAGATGGCAGGAGGAGGAGCTGCGCCGCCACCAAAACAGGATGATTTGCAGCCTCACCCTGCGAAAGATCAGCTCCCAAGTGTCTCTTACTGCATCACCAGTCCCCCTCCCTGGCGTATGTTTTCTTACACCTATACACATACTAGTGCTTGTGTGTTTTTGTGTGTGTATCTTAGTATTTTCTGTTTGTAAATTACCTATTGAACAATTCTTTGTACTCACCCTGTCCCCGAAATAGTTTCAAATTTGCTGCCGATCAAAAGCAAATTTGAATTTATTTGGGACATTCATTTTGAGACGGAGGGAGTATGTGTTTCCTTCTCATATGATTGTGTATATGTAAACTATATCACTGAGTGTGTGTGTGTGTGTGTGTGTGCGTGTGTGTGTGTTTCTTGAGCTACTCTACTTGTGTTACACAAGCAGAGTAGCTCAAGAAATGCACACATACACAAGTTGTGTATGTGTGCATTTCTCGCATCACTGCGTGTAGATGTGTTTTTCTCTGATGTCAATCTTCAATCTATGTGCGTGCGCATGCACTTAACTGTGTGCATGTCTATTGTCTACATTTCTCTTATCACTTTGTTTTCGTGTATGCATTTCTGAAATCACTGTGTGTGTATGTGCACATTTTCCGGACAAGGGACTGTTGCAGCGGAGAAGTTGCTGCTCCTCTGCAGCTTACGTCCATGATTTGGCTACATTCTTCCTCTCAATGAATCACTGACCAGATTAATTTAACTTGGGGCGGGTCCCACATTGGCCTAAATTAATCACGACCCTGATTCACCAACGAGGGACATGAGCAAATCGTGGGCGTACTGCATTGGAGCAGCGACCCTCCGCTTCAAGAGTTCCAAATCCACATATCTCATACTCCCTCCATCACAGAAAGTTTGTCATACTTTGACTTTTACGTTCAATTCAATCGAACTTTCATCATAATTTTATGAAAATCTAGATATTTCTATGCAAATCCAAAAATTGTTATTGATAGTATTCCTAATGGGGAAACAATAACATTTTTTAAAATTGCATAGGATTATCTAGATTATCATAAAACTATGGTCGAAGTTTGATTGAGTTGACCATGAAAGTGAAAAAAGTGAGACAAACTTTTCGAAACGGAGATAGTATCGATATGTGTGTGATCAGTAAGTTGTGTATAATTTGGATGTGTTCTATAATGCAGCTGAGGCCATACTCCTTGGATTCCAGCACTATCTTGTGATGCTAGGCACAACAGTTCTCATCCCCACCACTCTTGTTCCTCAAATGGGAGGAGGACATGTAAGATCCTTCAAAAAAAAAAACAATATTAGCAAGATTTCATAACAAATAATTAATAAAATTCATTCAAACCGGAAATTTAAACATTTGATTTGTACCTCTTAGGAAGAGAAAGCAAAGATGATTCAGACATTGCTCTTTGTAGCCGGCCTCAACACTTTGACGCAATCTATGTTTGGAACCAGATTACCATCTGTAATAGGAGGCTCTTACACATTTGTCCCAACAACCCTTTCGATTGTCTTGGCTGGTCGATATAGTAATATTGTGGATCCTCAACAGGTTTCCAGATTAACCCTTTACCATTCTTTTAATCATATTGTAATCTTAATATGATAAGTTAATTGAATCCCTATTTTATGACCTTTTTATACAGAAATTTGAGAAGATCATGCGAGGAATTCAGGGTGCCCTTATTGTAGCTTCAACCCTTCAAATCGTCCTTGGTTTTAGCGGGCTTTGGCGTAATGTCATTAGGTTAGTTCAAGTCTCGCCAAATTTGCCATAGATTGCTCTATTATACAGCCATATTAAGTGGATTATTCTTTTTTTATTTCAATTTTAATTTTTAATATGTTCTATGTTTTTGTTATCTCATGTTCAGATTCATGAGTCCACTGTCAGCTGTACCATTGGTTGCTTTATCAGGATTTGGGCTCTACGAGTTTGGCTTTCCTCTGGTAAGATTTACTCCCTCCGTCCCATAACAACTTACCCATTTTGCCATTTTGGGTGTCCCATTGGTAAGTCCCACTTTCCCAAAAAGGAAAATTTATATTTCTTTATTAATAGGACCCACTTATCATACCCACAACAACTATCCACTACCCTCACTTTCTCTCTCCTATCCACTCACAACAACTACTTTTACCTTAATTCCCGTTTTGAACAGTAAATGGGTAACTTGTTATGGGACGGAGGGAGTACATATTTTTCTATTTGAAGTTAATGTTACACTAGTGTGTTTGCCTATTCTGTTAATGTTGGTTAGTAATATATATACACTTTCTTTAGGTTGCAAAATGTGTGGAGATTGGACTGCCAATGCTCATTTTTCTTGTCATATTTTCCCAGGTTACACTCATTTTCATTGTTAAGATTCTATTTTTGTGGTGAATTGTCTATTCTGACCTTGGATGTTTGTGTCCAAATGTTCTATGTTTGTGCAGTATATACCTCATCTTATGGGCGGAAATAGTCATATTTTTGACCGTTTTGCTGTAATTTTCTCGGTGGTGATTGTGTGGATTTATGCTCACTTGCTCACTGTTGGCGGGGCTTATAAGCACACACCAGCCACAACTCAGAATAGTTGTCGAACAGATCGCTCGGGAATTATTGGCTCTGCTCCATGGTACATATATTATTTCATCTGACCGACTTCTTGGTAAATTCATTTTTCCAACTGCTTTCAGGGAAAAACAGTCTCTATTTACTAAGATAATCTGCAAAGAGCAAACTTATAATCCCTCCGTTCGATAATTATAGTCCCATTTGAATAATCAAAGATTTTAAGAAGATTTTTTCATTTCTAATACTATCCTTCCACTTATTACTCTTGAATAAATGCCCACTAGTGAGTTGTTTTCCCAAATTTTATTATCGGGTAGTTTTAGAAATTCATTGGTTTCAATCGTTCAGTTTAGGAAATAGGACTAACATTTTGGGAATAAAAATATGGGACGGAGGGAGTATAACTTACTGTTTTCATGTGTGTAGGATTAGAGTTCCGTATCCATTTCAATGGGGAGCTCCAACCTTTGATGCTGGGGAAGCTTTTGCTATGATGGCTACTTCATTTGTTGCTCTAGTTGAGGTTTGTTTACTTTTCATTCCTTGTGTTGACTATTCAAACTCTGGTATTAAGTTCTACATCATGTTCTTATTTGTTTTGATCTTTCAACAGTCGACTGGTGGTTTCATTGCGGTGTCAAGGTATGCAAGTGCAACCCCTATTCCACCTTCTGTTCTTAGCCGTGGCGTTGGTTGGCAGGTAAAGACAAAACTACCTCTCTCCCCCTAGTTTATTGCGTACCTAAATGAATGTCCAAATTTCATTTAGGGGATATTCTGAAAATGTTCACTTTTTAGACAATTAAATGTTAAACATGCATAAATATTCTTGTTATCCACTATCTAAACATTTAATTTTGCTAGTATAAAGTGACTAATGAAAACAAATTGACAAAGAAAACATTTAGGGACAATTTTTTTGTTTATTTTCTTACGAAAAGGAGATTCATTTAGGGATGGAGGGAGTATGAGTTTTCATGAATAGATCAGTTTTTCCAGTTGATTACTTGAAACTTTTCTGTTTTATCCAAAGGGATTGGGCATTCTCTTCTCGGGAATATTTGGCACAGGCAACGGCTCATCAGTATCTATGTGAGATTTCTTCAAACTTTTCTGTAACATAAACATATCTCCCACAAAATCTCATAAATCTGAATCCATTTTTCTTTCTTATACAGTGAGAATGCTGGTTTGCTAGCTATGACGCGTGTAGGTAGCCGAAGGGTTGTGCAGATATCTGCTGGTTTCATGATATTCTTCTCCATACTTGGTACTACCTCCGTCCCAAAATTAATGTCCAAAACAAATTCAAATTTGCTCTTGATCTATATCACAATTTTGCTCCAGATAAATGTTCATATTTTAACGTACCCCATCACATGCAGGAAAATTTGGAGCCGTCTTTGCTTCAATTCCCGCACCCATTATTGCTGCATTATATTGTCTTTTCTTCGCCTATGTGGGTAAGTATTTGAACAACCTTGCAGCTAGCTATCTCCAAACTACCAATTCTGATTTATTAGTAACCATTTCCTTATTCATTTACAAACAGGTTCAGCAGGACTTGGTTTCCTTCAATTTTGCAATTTAAACAGCTTTAGAACAAAGTTTATTCTTGGGTTCTCGCTTTTCATGGGCTTATCTATACCACAATATTTCAACGAGTACACAGCTATCAGAGGCTATGGCCCTGCCCACACCAGATCTAGATGGGTAAGAAGCTACTTCCTCCGTTCCATAATATATAAATGCCACACTTTACTTTTTAGTCCGCCCCACAATAATTGTCGTGTTTCCAAATAAGGAAATAGCCTTAGAGCAATTTAACCATGATGCAAGTGAAGTACAAACAAGTAAACAGATTCCTTAGAAACGTTGACAAGATTTTGGGACGGAGGGAATATAAAAAAATCTTATCTTTCCCACTGTTTTCTCACGCAAGAAGTACTTAATGCTTATAAAATTGTACTTTTCAGTTCAATGATATGGTGAATGTTCCCTTCTCATCGGAACCCTTTGTTGCTGGAATATTGGCTCTATTTCTTGACGTGACGCTGCACAAGAAAGACACAGCGACTAGGAAGGACAGGGGAATGCATTGGTGGGATAAGTTCAGATCGTTTAAGACCGATACTAGGAGTGAAGAATTCTACTCACTGCCCTTCAATCTCAACAAGTTTTTCCCTTCAGTCTGATTGAAATCATGGGTATTCATCTTAAGTAACTGATCTTTTTCAGATGTCTGTTTGTTCCTTAACTACGGTTTTTTGATAAAAACTTATGCAGTAAATATGAACCGCGAGGTTAATATCCAGCTTTTTTACCTTATATATACGTTCACTTTTATCGAATTAGCAGAATGGAGCGCGAGAAGGATTTTCAGCCTGCAAAGATTTGTGAATGTCAATTGTAGGATTCTTTGATGGTTTTAAGGTTATACGTTTTATTTGCATCTTTGCTATACACTTCTAGTAACTGTGGTCTATGATTCAAATGTTACCCTCCAGGCAGAGCAGCTACTGACTGAATGTATCAGTTTCTGCTGTATTTACTAGTCTTAAAGAAGAATTTGGTCTATCTTTTAAATATTAATCTGTCCGTCCCAAAATGATCTTTCCACCACGTTGATCATTATTGCTACGAAGGAACTTTAAGCCATTATTTTGGCTGTACATTTACCCCCCTCGATTATACATCAAATCTCACTTTGCACCCCAACGCGAAATTTGTGCCGAAATAGTACATCATGTTAAAATTGTTCCACTTTGCCCCCTAATCCAAAAGAACATTAGAAGTTTAACAAAATTTGACACACCTCACAACATGATGGGTAATTTGGTAATTCTCATTTTAATTTTATTTTTTCTTTGGGTTAAATTTTCTCACTCTTCTCGTACATAGTAAAAATTATGGAAAATATATTATGCATTATTTATTGCATAAAATTTAGTATGAATTATGATATCCAATACCAATGAAAATCTAAAAAAAAATCTGATTTTTTTATAAAAAATATTTACAAAAAAATGTATTCATATTTAGGTTTTAATATTTTAATTATGTTAAAAAGTTTAAATGATTGACGATAAAGTAACATATTAAAAATATCAAACAAGAGAAGAATCAACTGTATAAATAGTAAAAATATTGTAATTAGGGTTTAGATTTTCACTAACCCTAATTAGAACCAAAGAAAGAAAATGGAAACAAAAAGGAAGAAAGAACAAATAAAGGGAAAAAAATCACCAAACCTTTAAACTCACCAAGCCACCATTGTCTCTTTCCTAAACCCCTACTTCCTCCTTCCATTGCCATCCTACCACCCACCCACACTACCATCCCTCCCACTTCTCCCCTCCCCCCCCCCTCTCTTGCACCCCTCTCAATTTAAAATTAAAATTAAAATGAGAATGAGAATTACCAAATTACCCATCATGTATGTGAGGTGCACATGTCAAATTTCGTTAAAATTCTAACGTTTGTTTGTATCTAGGGGGCAAAGTGAGACAACTTTAACATAGGGTACCACTTTGACACAAATTTCGTGTTGGGGTATAAAGTGGTATGTGGTGTACTCCCTCCGTCCCAGCGAAAGAGTCGGTAAATTTGTCCGACACGCAAAATAAGAAATGTGATGTAGGAAAGAGAAAAAATTTAAATGTTGTGAGTATGAAAAATTAAATAGGAGAGAGAATGAGTGGGAGGTGATGTAAGAAAGATAATGTTGTGAGTGTAAAAGTAAAGTAGGAGAGAGAATGAGTGGAGAGAATAGTGATTTAAGGTTTCCTTTTTGGGAAAGTGGCTTTTTAAATGGGACGCCCAAAAAGGAAATAAAAGGCTCTTTCGCTGGGACGGAGGGAGTATACTTGAGAAGGATAAATGTATTTAAGCCGATTATTTTAGTTTGATTTAGTTATACTAATTTAAATCTTAACTTAAACTTGTAATTGATACACCATCAATTTTATATTATTTTCTTCTTAAAATGTATTTTTTATTAATGAACAGTTTAATCTGTTACAAAAGTGGGTGCTAGAAATTACATTTGGCGAGGTTTAAACCTCTGAACTCTCGTGCGGAAAGGGACTCCGAATGCCATATATGAGCTAAAGCTTTTGGCAATACACCATCAATAACAAGTTTTATATTTTTATTAAAATAATTAAATTAACCTAAAATAATTGCTTAAAATCCTGTCGTAATAATGATGAAAAAAGAGAAAATTTCAATTTGGGACGATGAGAGTACTTGTCAAACCGATAAAAAAAAATATTACACTTCGATTTTTTTCCAACTTAAGGTGAACTTTGATTTAAAAAGTTAATAAATCCTCATGAACTTGTAAAAAAAATATAATGATAAATATTTAAAATTTTATGAAGATATTTAAATTTTAAATTTTCTTTTGTCCAAGTTGATAAAAAATCGTGAAGGTGGGATATGTAATACTCCCTCCGTCTCGTCCGAAAAGCCACAAATTTCCATTTTAGGCGTCCCATTTAAAAAGGCATTTTCCCAAAAAGGAAAATTTTTATTACTATTTCACCTACTCATTCTCTCTCCTACTTTACTTTTACACTCACAACATTCTCTCTCCTAACTATTTCTCCCACTCATTCTCTCTCCTATTTAATTTTTCATACTCACAACATTTAAACTTTTTCTCTTTCCTACATCACTTTTCTTAATTTGCGTGCGAGGTCCATTTTGTGGCTTTTCGGGCGGGACGGAGGGAGTACTCCGTATGAACCAAGTTTTGACCCAATCTTGGGTAGAGGAAAATTTTGGTCAAGAATTTTGAAGGCCCAATTTTTCCCGAACTGAAGCTTGGACTAGGTTATGTTTATTGGTTTGGGTCATTTGGAAGGCTGAAGGCATGCCCATGAATTGAAGCATAGTAATCTCAAAGGGAATTTTATCCGTAAATTCTTTTTGGGATAAATTATTTATTACTAGTTACTCATTAATTTAAATGTTTCATAAATTTTTATACAATATTATATTATAATTCATTCTATATGCAGTATTTAAAAATTATGATACAGCATCCTCAACGGCCAACGGTCAACAGAATTCGGCCGCCGATCACTGGAAACTCGCTGAATCCGATCAACGGTCGCCGGAGGCCTCTCAACGGTCGCCAGAGACCGCTCAACAGTCGCCGGAATCCGGTCAACGGTTGTCGGCGCCACTTTTTATCATCAATGTTGTATTATGTGAGTATGCAGTATTATTAATTATATTTTATTCAGTATTATTACATAATAATATAACTTGATAATACAATATGGAAATTAAATTATGGAGCATTATGAAACTTTTTTAAAACTTATTATGGAGCATTCTCCCTATTCTCAATCATATAGCAAAATTTAATAAAAATATACTCTCTCCATCCCATTTGAAGCTTTACCTTTTGCCAAAACGGGTGTCCCGTTAAAAGCTTCACATTTCCTAAAATGGTAAAGAATCTTTACTATTCCACCCACTCATTCTCTCTCCTATTTCAGTTTTATACTCACAACACTTTTCAAATTTACTATTCTCTCTACTCATTTTCTCTCCTATTTTACTTTTATACTCATAATATTTTCTTTACTAACTTTTTTTTCTTAATTTGCATGCTTCTTAAAAAATGATGAAGCAATAAATGGAAAGAGGAGAGGAAGTACATATAAAAAAAGAGTAAGTTTTAGGAGAAACCAGTTTCTCCATAAATTATAAAAAGTCCAATTTTTTTCAACTTGCAAATATTTGACGAATATAAGATCAGTTTAAAAAAACAGGACTTTTTATAATTTAGGGAGAAACTAGTTTCCCCCAAAATATTGTGATAAAAAAAATACTTCTACTGCTTATTTTGTTATCCTTATTCTCCGTCCCAAATGAAAGCATTTTTTAATCATTATTCTCCGTCTCAAATGAATCTATCTATATATAATACTACCTCCGTCCCACCTCAATTGATCCACTTTCCTTTTTGGAATGTCCTACCTCAATTGATCCATTCCTTAAATGGAAAGTTTTCCATATATTTATACCCTTATCATCTCCATATATTTACAAAAAAACCATTCATTATACCCACTTTAACTTACTATTATAAAACTCATTCTCTCCTATTAAATATTTTTAACTTTTACATTCTCTCTCGCATTCCCTACCACACATTTAACTTTTACATTCTCTCTCCTCTAATTTCTATCCACTTTAATAATTTTTCTTAAAAACCGTGTCCCACCTCAATGGACCAATTGAGATGGGACGGAGGGAGTAATAAGATTGTGGTAATTTTTTTGCCATTGAGGGGCATTTTAGACATTTCACCTTGTGGCAAATATGCAATTAACAAGGAAAAAAGCCATGTGGCATTATGTTATTGGGTGATAATTTTTTTTTTTTATATTTTTAACCATTTCTGACACGTGTCCGCCTTATAGGGAGGGGCATTTTGTCTGAGCCTTTTTCACCTTTTTTCCACTCTTGCCACATGGCAACATTTCATTGGCTAGACGGATTTAAAAAAAAAAATTATCCCATTTCTTTGACCTCAATTATTATATATAAAATTAATTTTTTTTAATTTTTTTTTTTACACCAAAATTCATAATTTTTTTTTCTCTTTAAATAGAGACTTCTTTCATTAGATTTGGAAAAAGAAAAAAAATCTTCTTTTTTAAATATAAATTTGTTAATTATGCTTAACTAATTTTTCTATTTATTTTTAGTGAAAATTAAATAAGTGAGAAGTAATTTTTTTAATTATAATTGATACTAAAAAAAAATCCTCTTTTTAAAATTATTTTAATTTTTTTCACCAAAATTCATAATTTTTTTTCTCTTTAAATAGAGGCTTCTTTCATTTGATTTGGACAAAGAAAAAAAATCCTCTATTTTAAATATAAATTTGTTAATTATCCTTTACTAATTTTTCAATTTATTTTTAGTGAAAATTAATTTAGTGTGAAGTAAATTTTTTAATTATAAATGTTAATAATAAAAATAATAAAAATAATAATTTTACTAGAAAAAAGAATATAAAATAAAATAAAAGTGATGGGGTATAGGATGATGAGTTGGAATTGTTTTGAATATGTATAAACAAAATCATTGTGTATTTATAAAGTATACTCCCTCCGTCCAGTTACATACTTCACACTTTCTATTTTGGGCGTCCAATTACATACTTCACACTTTGTCTCCTACATTATTTTAATACTCACAACACCATTATAATTTACTATTCCCTCCACTCATTCTCTCTCCTATTTTACTTTTACACTCACAACATTATATCATTATTTTTTTCCTTAATCCACGCGTGAACAGTAACTGTGAAGTATTAACTTGAACGGAGGGAGTATATGATTATTTAATATAATAATAATAAAAATAAACATAATAATTTTACTAAAAAAAAAAGAATATAAAATAAAATAAAAGTGATGGGGTATAGGATGATGGGTTGAAATTGTTTTGAATATGTATAAACAAAATTATTTTGTATTTATATAGTATATATGATTATTTAATATAATAACAATCTATATATATATATATATATATATATATATATATATATATATATATATATATATATACTAGATTGATTCCCCTGCGATGCACGGGGCATTGCTATATATTCAAAAGACAAAAATTGAACTATAATAAATCAAAAACTCAATTCAATTATACATTATGGAATATACTTCCTTAAAAACTACATTGTCAGTAAATAAATCTATTTATTTAATTTTTTTTTCCACCAAAATTCATAATTTTTTTTTTCTCTTTAGATAGAGACTTCTTTCATTAGATTTGGAAAAAGGAAAAAAAATCTTCCTTTTTAAATATAAATTTGTTAATTATGCTTTACTAAATTTTCAATTTATTTTTAGTGAAAATTAAATAAGTGTGAAGTAATTTTTTTAATTATAATTGATACTAAAAAAAAATCCTCTTTTTTAAATTATTTTAATTTTTTTTCACCAAAATTCATAATTTTTTTTCTCTTTAAATAGAGACTTCTTTCATTTGGTTTGGACAAAGAAAAAAAATCCTCTATTTGAAATATAAATTTGTTAATTATCCTTTACTAATTTTTCAATTTCTTTTTAGTGAAAATTAATTTAGTGTGAAGTAAATTTTTAATTATAAATGTTAATAATAATAATAATATTAATAAAAATAATAATAATTTTACTAAAAAAAAGAATATAAAGTAAAATAAAAGTGATGGGGTATAGGATGATGAGTTGGAATTGTTTTAAATATGTATAAACAAAATCATTGTGTATTTATAAAGTATATATGATTATTTAATATAATAATAATAAAAATAAACTTAATAATTTTTCTAAAAAAATGAATATAAAATAAAATAAAAGTGATGGGGTATAGGATGATGGGTTGAAATTGTTTTGAATATGTATAAACAAAATCATTGTGTATTTATAAAGTATATATGATTATTTAATATATATATATATATATATATATATATATATATACTAGATTGACTCCCGTGCGATGCACGGGGCGTTGCTATATATTCAAAAGACAAAAATTGAACTAAAATAAACCAAAAACTCAATTCGATTATACATTATGGAATACTTCCTTAAAGACTACATTGTCAGTACATAAATTAATTTTTTTATTTTTTAAAAAAAAAAATCTTTGAAGCATAGTAAAGAAAGTATTATAAATGTGTCGATATTTCTATATGTCTCAAAAAATTGTGTATTTATAAATACGAATATCGAGAAAGATGGCCATCATTTTTAAAATTTTGATTGAAGTGCATGTCAATATCTAAGAAATAAAGATAGTATAAATCTATATCTATATCTCTATATATATAAAAGGAAGATTGTCGAAAATATTTGGTCATCCAGGTGCATTTTTGACATTTCACGTTGATGCGAAATTGCATTTAACAAGGCTGAAACAACACATGTGACGCTATGATTGGTCGCGTGCCGGACACGCGCCGACCGTGGCGCGTGACTGAAGGGGATAATTTTTTTTTCTTTATGGACATGAGTTGATCAATCTGCCTAGGGCAATCTGGACATTTCCAACAATGGCATATTTGAAAATAATTGAAAATCCACGTGTCACCTTTTCATTGGTTGGTTTTATTTCTGATTTTTATTTTTATCCCATTTCTTTGACCTCAATTATTTTGTATTAAATTAATTTTTTACACCAAAATTCATAATTTTTGTTTCACTAAAAATAGAGACTTATTTCATTTGATTTGGACACAGAAAAAAATCTTTTTTTTTAAATATAAATTTCTTACTTATCCTTTGCTAATTTTTCAATTTCTTTTTAGTTAAAATTAATTAAGTGTGAAGTATTTTTTTATTCTAAATGATAATAATAATAATAATAATAATAATAATAATACTAATAATAATAATAATAATAATACTAATAATAATAATAATAATAATAATAATAATAATAATAATTTTACTAATAAAAGAAATAAAGAATATAAAATAAAATAAAAGAGATGGGGTATAAGATGATGAGTTGGAATGTTGTTGAATATGTATAAAAAAAATCATTGTCAATTTATAAAGTACTAGATTGACTCCCGTGCGATGCACGGGGCATTACTGTATTTTCAAAAGACAAAATTGAACTAAAAGAAACAAAAAAATCAATTCGTTTATACATTATGAAATAATTCCTTAAAGACTACATTGTCAAGACATAAAAATTAGAAAACAATAAAATAGGAATATAACAAAAAATCATAAGGAATATGCGTTTCTCCATATACAATTCTGTAATATTTTATCAATTAAAAAAGTAAATAAAACACACGAATCACATACGAAATAAGTTATTGAAATTAGTAAAAAAATGTGAAGAGTGGAAATCTATTTAAAAGAAGATGATATTTTATTTCTTTTTGATAAAGAGAATTTTTTAAATAAAAACAAAAGATTTGTTCATACCAAAAAGATAGTACAGTTATCTAATAAAAATTAATATCATTCTTTTTCAAATGGAAACTTTCCATTAAGTCATGCTCGTACATCTAAAAAATTATGTCATATTTATTTACATTAACTCAGTATGAACATAATTATGATATTTATTTTCAATGTAACTTATTTAATTTTTAGGAGAAAAATAAAAATTCTAAAAATACTAACAATTTCGTTAAATGAAAAGAAATTTCCCCAAACCCCTCACTTCCTAATCAAACTCAACCCACTTCTTCCTCTCCCTCTTTTAAAATACAAATTTATACTATCTTTATTTCTTATAATATTGACATATACTTCAATCAAAATTTTAAAAATGATTGTCATCTTTTCCGATATTCGTCTTTATAAATACACAATATTTTGAGACAAATAGAAAAATTGACAAATTTATTACCCCATCACTTATTAAATAGAAACCAAAACAAACATTCATTACAAAAATCCAAATTCAACACCATTCCAACTCATCATCCTATAACCCACAACTTTTATATTCTTTATTTTATGTTATTTTATATTGTGAAAACATTCTTGAATACTATATTGTTAGTACAAACATCAAAGTGGTATGTATTATCATCATTACATATCAATATTTAAAATAATTTACCTTTTAACTCTGGATGTAGTGACATATAATTCTTCATGGCAAAATTTTGATATTTTCAAAATAAAAACTAACTATTTAAAAAATATATATATAACTCATTCTAGGAATTAAATTGCAAAGTAGATGAAACATTGATTAGTATAAAGAGACAACATGTACTACTCAATATATCTTAAAATGAACGAATGACCCATTTTAAATATATAGATGGAGTCTTAAAAAATTGAGACCAAGGTTTTAGTAAAATGAGTACATACACCATTTTCTATCCACTTTAAAAAAAAAATCAAACAATAAAACAAATTGAAATAATAATATCTTTATCTAAAAATATTATTTATTTTCTTCACTAATTTTTTCTTTTTTTCAATCAAATTAATTCATATATTATAAATACACAATTTTTTTAGACGAATAGAAAAATCGACAAATTTATTAATACATTATTTACTATGCTTCAAAGATTTATTTTACAAAAATTAAATAAATTATTTGATATATCGAACTAAAATAAACAAAATAACCATATTACCACATCCCACTTATTAAATAGAAACCAAAACCAAAATCCACATTCATCACACTCCCCATATATATATATATATATATATATATATATATATATTATATTAAATAACCCTATACTCCCTCCGTCCCGTTCGAAAGGGCACAAATTTTCTTTTTGGGCGTCCAATTTGAAAGGGCACAGTCAAAAAATTGAAAGTTTTTTATTACTTATTTATTTGTGGGACCCACTTGTCATACTTTCATAATAAATATCCACTAACTATTTTCTACCCCACTTTCCCTCTTCAACATCACCTTTCACTCACAACATTTATTTCACTATACACTTTTTCTCTTTCCTACATCACTTTTCTTAATTCACGTGAAAGACACAAATTTTGCCCTTTCGGACGGGACGGAGGGAGTATACTTTATAAATACATAATGGTTTTGTTTAAAAAAAATTAACACCATCCCAACTCTTCATCCTATACCCCACCATTTTTTTAATGATTAATAAAATTATTATTATTATTATTATTATTATTATTATTATTATTATTATTATTATTATTATTATTATTATTATTATTATTATTATTATTATTATTATTATTATTCTCATTTATAATTAAAAATAAATACTTCACACTTAATTAATTTTCACTAAAAATATATTTTAAAAAAAATAAAATTAACAAAGAATAATCAAGAATTTATATTTAAAAAAGAGAATTTTTTTTCTTCAAAATTAATTTTGATTAAAAACATTATTGAAAAATTAAAAAGGAAAATTAACAAAGGATAATTAATAAATTTATATTTACAAATAAAGGTTTTTTTTTCTATGTCCAAATCGAATGAAAATAGTCTCTATTTAAAGAGATTTTTTTTTTATGAATTTTGGTGTAATTTTTTTTTTTTTTAAAAATAATTTATTATAAAATAATTTAGGTAAAAGAAATGGGTGAAAAATAAAAATTCAAAATCCAAACAACCAATAGGATGAAGCCAAGTGTACATGCCAAAAAAAAAAAAAAAGAAAACAAACACAATTCAGCAACCTTCACGGTCTTCACGCGCGGCTGTCGGCGCGTGTCCCACCCGCTTCATTGAATTGTCCAAAACGCCCTCCACTAAATGATCGACACGTGTGAAAATTTTCAAAAAAAAAATTAAAAATATATTACAGCCCAATCACCGCTTGCCAAGTGTTATTTAAGTCAAATTTTTTGCCATTTTGCCACCCATTGAAATGACGAAAATGCCCCTCAAACTCTCTAAAATTACCAAAATCTTGTTATTATATATTTATAGATATAGGGTTATTAAATATAATAATAATCTATATCTATATATATAGGGGGAGTGTGATGAATGTGGGTTTGAATTTCTATTTAATAAGTGGGATGGGGTAATATGGTTATTGAGTTTATTTTAGTTCGATCCATAAAACAATTTATTTAATTTTATTAACAAAAATTGAAGCATAGTAATAAAGTATTATAAATATGTCAAATATGTATAAATAGAGACTTATTTCATTTAATTTGGACACAGAAAATAATTATCTTTTTTAAATATAAATTTCTTAATTATCATTTGCTAAATTTTCAATTTATTTTTAGTGAAAATTAAGTAAGTGTGAAGTATTTTTTTTAATTATAAATGATAATAATAATAATAATAATAATAAATTGATGTTGACACAAAAAAAAATCTCTCTTCTTTAAATATAAATTTCTTAATTATGCTTTACTAATGTTTAATTTTTTTTTAATAATTAATTAATTGTGAGTTTTTTTTATTATAAATCAAAATAATAATAATAATTTTACTAATCAAAAATATAATCTTTATCTATATCTATATCTAATTCGTCGATAAATTAATTTAAAAAAAAAAATTACACCAAAATTCATAATTTTTTCCCTCTTTAAATAGAGAGTTCTTTCAATTGATGTTGACACAAAAAAATATCCCTCTTCTTTAAATATAAATTTCTTAATTATGCTTTGCTAATTTTCAATTTCTTTTTTGTGAAAATTTTCAATATATATATATATATATATATATATGGGGGATTGTGATGAATGTGGGTTTTGGTTTCTATTTAATAAGTGAGATGGGGTAATATGATTATTGTGTTTATTTTAATTCGATATATCAAACAATTTATTTATTAAAAAAAATATATATCTTTGAAGCATAGTAAATAAAGTATTAATAAATTTGTCGATTTTTATATTCGTCTCAAAATATTATGTATCTATAAAGACGAATATCGGGAAAGATGGCCATCATTTTTAAAATTTTGATTGAAGTGTATGTCAATATTATAAGAAATAAAGATAATATAAATTTGTATTTTAAAAGAGGGAGAGGAAGAAGTGGGTTGGGTTTGATGAGGAAGTGGGGGGTTTGGGGAAATTTCTTTTCATTTAACGAAATTGTTAGTATTTTTAGAAATTTTATTTCTCCTATAAATTAAACAAATTACATTGAAAATAAATATCTTAATTATGTTCATTATGAGTTAATGTAAATAAATATGACATAATTTTTTAGATGTACGAGCATGAGTATATGGAAAGTTTTCATTTGAAAAGGAATGATATTAATTTTTATTAGATAACTGTACTATTCTTTTGGTATGAACAAATCTTTTATTTTTATTTAAAAAATTCTCTTTATCAAAAAGAAATTAAATATCACCTTTTTTAAAATAGATTTCAACTCTTCACCTTTTTTTACTAATTTCAATAACTTATTTCGTATGTGATAAACATATTCGTGTGTTTTATTTACTTTTTAAAATGATAAAATACTACAGAATTGTATATACAGAAATGCATATTCCTTATGATTTTTTTTTATTCCTATTTTATTGTTTTTTATTTTTTATGTACTGACAATGTAGTCTTTAAGAAAGTATTCCATAATGTATAAACAAATTGATTTTTTAGTTTATTTTAGTTCAATTTTTGTCTTTTGAATACTCCCTCCGTCCCAGCGAAAGAGCCATTTATTTCCTTTTTGGGCGTCCCATTTAAAAAGCCACTTTCCCAAAAAGGAAACCTTAAATCAATATTCTCTCTACTCATTCTCTCTCCTACTTTACTTTTACACTCACAACATTCTCTTTCTTACATCACCTCTCACTCATTCTCTCTCCTATTTAATTTTTCATACTCACAACATTTAAACTTTTTCTCTTTCCTACCTCACATTTCTTATTTTGCGTGTCGGACAATTTTTGTGGCTCTTTCGCCGGGACGGAGGGAGTATATAGTAACGCCCCGTGCATCGCACGGGAGTCAATCTAGTGTTATGAACAACGAAATCATATTTATTTTTGGACGCTAACTGTCTCCAATAATTCAAGCAACAATGACATTGATGTGATATAATCCTCCTCCTCCTCAAATGAGACCCCTCACATTTGTCGTGTCAATTTCTGATTGGTAAGTTTTAAGGACATGTTACCCACCAAATCAATAATACAAGATTGGAAAAGGGCATCACAATCCTCCACTATGATAAAGTGAAAAACTAAATAGCACAAATTCCTTAAGAATATGTTTGGCAGTTTCAATTTTAAGATTTGAATTTGAAATTGAAAGAATAAAATGAATTTTGTGAAACTAATTTAACCTTTTCAATTTCAATTCATTGGATTGAAATCGAGTTGTCAAACATACCATAAATTTCGGTGTAAAATGTTTTACTGTTTTAGAAAACAATGAGTACTAACTATTTAGGTGGTCAGATGGAATGTTATATCTTCCCTCCGTCTCATTACGAAAGACACCAAATGAGGTTTACACAGAAATTAAGAAAATTATATACTCCCTTCGTCCCAATTTAAATGTCTCAAAATGGATTCGGCGCAGAAATTAAGGAAAGTGATATAAGAAAGAGAAAAAATTTAAATGTTGTGAGTATGAAAAATTAAATAAGAGAGAGAACGAGTGGGAGGAATAGTTAGGAGAGAAAATGTTGTGAGTGTAAAAGTAAAGTAGGAGAGAGAATGAGTGGGTGGAATAGTAAAAAAAACTTTTCTTTTTTGGATTGAGACATTTTAAATGGGACGCCCAAAAAGAAAAGTTGAGACATTTAGATTGGGGCGGAAGAAGTAGCATACTAGTAGATATTGCGAGTATGAAAATTAAGTTATGAGAGAGAAAATAGGGTACGGAAGGTGAATAGATGATTTGAGTATTACAATTGTCTCTTGAATAAACAAGTGTTAAAAAATTCAAAAAATTTTGAGCGAAACATGTTTCTTCATAAGTTATAAAAAATCCTGTTTTTAAATATATTAACTTGGTGTTTTAAAGCCTAAACTCATTATTTTAAGGCCTAAACTCGCTATTTTATTTTCTAGCTTAAACTCACTGTTTTAACGCTTAAACCCACTATTTTGTTTTCTAGGTATTTTAAGGCCTAAACTCAATGTTTTAAGGTCTAAACTTGATATTTTTAAGGATGAAAGTGGGCTTTTTATAACTTATGGAGAAACAAGTTGTTGTGAATATGGCCCTCCACAAACCAAGCAAACCACAAGAATAATAATCGCACACAAACAAAGCAAAAGAAAATCAAAAGCACAGAAAAGACAAGAGAAATTGTTTACCCAGTTCACCAATTTGATTGGCTACGTCTGGGGGCACTACCAAGCCAGGATCTTGCACTATGTATGTAAAATATGTGTTACAATTGAATTGGGGGGCGGAATACAACTTATATATATATTAGGGAGTCAAACCTAACCCTAGATGGACAAGGGTTGCTGAAATTACGTCAAAAAACCGGCCCAGGAAATTCTTTGCCGACACAGGCGGTCGCCCAGTGCCCGTAGGCGGTCGCCCATAGCCAAAATCCCTCGAGCCAAAACCTCCTGCCTTCATGCGCGGTCGCCCAAACATGCCTGTGCGGTCGCCCACAACATGGAACAAGAACGATGTCCCTTCTGCCTTCATGGGCGGTCGCCCATAATGACCTGGGCGGTCGCCCAAGACCACAGAACCCCCAGACGAATTTCTCCCCTTTTGCTCCGAAGTCTAACCCGGTTGGTTCTCTATTCCAACAATCTCCCACCTAGAGATCAACCATACAAATAAGCCCCGTATCCGTCTTCAACTCATCCTTGGTGTCCTCCTAGTGCTCACCTCGATCATGGTAGTGCCATCCTCCTCTCTCATTCTTCAAGCCCAATTGAAGCTTTGCACAGCTTCAACTTCTCAAGGTTCACAACTTTTGTCAACATGTCAGCTGGGTTCTCCGATCCCAATATCTTCTCTAGCCACAAAATCTTCTCCTCCAAGAGATGCCTGATATAGTGAAACCTCAGTTCAATGTGCTTCGTCCTCGAATGAAACGCCGGATTTCTAGCCAAGTGAATTGCACTCTGACTGTCACTGTAAAGAATATTACCACTTCGCGTCTTTCCAAGTTCACCCAAGAAGTTCTGCAGCCAAACCATCTCTTTACTCGCTTCACATCGCCACATATTCTCGCTTCGCAGCCGATCGAGCCACGATCTTACGTAACTTAGAAGCCCAGGAGATTGCTGTACCACCCAATGTAAACACATAACCCGTAGTACTTCTCCTCTTGCTCCAGATCACTCGATGCCAGTCCGCATCAACATAACCCGCTAACACCACTTCATTGCTTGAAAAACATAGAGCCTTACTAGCATTCTTCAAGTAACGTAGGATCCACTTAACCGCTTCCCAATGTTGCTTTCTGGATTGCCCATGAACCGGCCGACTACTCCTACCGCATGTGCAATGTCCGGCCTTGTACACACCATTGCATACATGAGACTCCCCACGAGTGAAGCATATGGAGTTCTCTCCATCTTGTCACGCTCCTCCTTGTTCCTAGGCGAGTCTTTCTCGGATAGCTTGAAGTGCAAACCCAATGGCGTCCCCTGTTGGCTTCGCCTCTTCCATACTGAAAACCTTGCCAAGACTTTCTCAACATATTACGCTTGTGAAAGAACCAACTTGCCCGACTCCCTATCCCGATCAATCCGCATGCCCAAGATTTTCCTTGCCTCTCCCAAATCCTTCATCTCGAACCGATTCGACAACCGAGTCTTCAACCTGTTTACCTCTCTACCGCTAGAGCCCGCTATTAGCATGTCGTCCACATATAACAAAGAAGATAATATACCCATTGTGCGTGTTCTTGAAGTAGCAACAATGATCCGCCTCGCATCTCGATAAAATCAATGTCGTGCATGAACCCATCAAACTTTACGTACCCCTTTGCCTAGGAGCTTGTTTAAGGCCATACAAGCTCTTAGTCAATCTGCAAACTAGCTCCTCGCTATCCTTAGACAAGAAACCCTCTGGTACGTACCATGTAAATTTCTTCCTCCAAGTCCCCATGAAGAAAGGCCGTCTTCACATCCATCATGTTCAAGCAATAAGTTGTCCGCCACTACTATCCCCGAACCATTCGATAGTGGTTATCTTCACAACCGGAGTGAATACTTCGGTGTAGTCAATACCATGCCTGCTTTGAAACCCTTTTACAACCAGGTCTTGCCTTGTAACGCTTGCTACCGTCTGCTTCCTCCTTGATCCTGTAAACCCACTTGTTATGCAGTGCCTTCTTCCCCTTAGGTAGTTTAGTCAACTCCCAAGTTTTGTTGGCCTACAATGAGACCATCTCATCATCCATCGCAGCTTTCCACTTATTACAAAGCACACTACGAACTGCCTCCGCATAACATTCCGGTTCCCCATTATCTGTCAACAACAAATAATAATTCGAAGGAGTATACCTGTCGGGTGATCCACGCAATCTGCTGGATCTACGCGTGCAAGAATATCCGGTTCCGGAGTACGTGGTTCATCTTCAGTGACCTCCTGACCATGGTCATCATGAACCGTTCTGCTCCCACCCGAGTTAGGAATATCCACCTCTACAATTTCCGGTTCCGAACTAGTGTCATCAGATGCCCCCTTTCTGTCCTTGTACAAAACCTGTTCATTGAATACCACATCTCGACTACGAATAACTCTATGATTTTGGTCATCCCAAAACTTGTACCCGAAGTCATCCCCGCCATACCCAATAAATGTACACTTACCGTATTTAGCATCTAATTTAGTTCTCTCAAATGAGAATCAATATGAACATAAGAAACGCAGCCAAATATGCGAAGAAAGGACAGATTTACCGCTTGCCACTCCAAGCTTCCTGCGGAATTCCATTCCCAATGGAACCGATGGTCTCAGATTGATCAAGAAAGCCGCGTGTCAACCTGCATATGCCCGAACGTCTTCTAAGTCCACACTTCAATCTCATACTTCTAGCCCGCTCATTCAATGTTCTGTTCATCCTTCTCGCTACCCGTTGAAGTTGTGGAGTCTTCTTTGGAGTCTTCTCCATACGAATCCCATTCGCGACAATATTCCCTAAACTCACCAAGCTCATACTCCCACCATTGTCTGATCTTAAGCACTTAAGCTTAAGTCCCGTCTGATTCTCCACCAAAGCCTTCCACTTCTTGAACACCTCGAAAGCCTCATCTTTCCCCTTCAAGAAATAGACCCAGACCTTCCTTGTAGAATCATCAATGAAAGTCATGTAATATGACGCACCACCCAGAGACGTAACCGGAGATGGCCCCCACAAGTCCGTGTGAACCAATTCCAACTTTGCTTCCCTCAATCCCCTACCTGTCCTCGAGAAATTATTTCTCCCTTGTTTGCCAAACATAAAATCTTCGCAGATCCCCACGTTGACTGTCTTCAAACTCGGTAGTAGACCCTTAGAACAAAGTACCTTCATCCCCGTCTCACTCATGTGACCCAATCGACAGTGCCACAAATCGCATCACCCGGCTGCGCCACCGCAATACTATCCTTGGTGTTGTTCGCCAAATACAAAGTACCCTCCTTATTACCCCGAGCGATCTCACAATCCTCCTTGGTAATAACCCAGTTCCTGCAGCCGAAAGTCACCTTGTAACCCTCTTCGTCCAACTGTCCAACTGAAAGTAGGTTCTTCTTCAAACCCGGAATGTGTCTGACCCCGTTCAGATGTAAGACCTTCCCGTCCGATGCTCCTATTCTGACATCCCCCTTTCCCTTGATTTCCAAAGGCTCGCCATCAGCTAGATAGACCTTCCCGAAATCACCGGAAGTGTAATTCTCCATCTCTTCCTTATGCCCGCAAGAGTGGAATGATGCCCCCGAATCCAGCACCCATGATTCTAGTGCACTACTAACACTCGTAACCGATCACATCATCACCTTCGATCGTCACATTCACTTGATTGCCCTTACGATTAGGACAATCCCTCTTTGTAGTGTCCCAACTCCTTACTGATAATAGCCACCAGCAGAACCGCTTCGCATGACCTTTGGTTTATCCTTGTTCTCATGACTTTGCCCTTACCACTCTGACGTTCTCCCTTGATTCGGTCCTCCCTTGTTTGCTAGTACCGGCTTCCCCTACTAGTAGTAGCTAAAGCCGCTCCCGAAGTACTTGATGTCCCCAACTTCTTCATGCGATTTTCCTCACCTAAAAGAAAGTCTTTAACATCATCATATTTCAATTTCTTCTTACTCTTTGAAGCATTGATCAAGTAGCCATGATTCCGCTCCAACTTGCCGGTAAAGAAGCTAGCAACAAGCATGCATGAACCTCGTCACCGAACTTGATCTCCACCGCAGTCAATGAGTCTATAACATCCATAAACTCATCGATGTGCTTAGCCAAGGATCCTCCCTCTTGCATCTTGAGACTACCCGTCTTGCGTATCAAATCGACCTTGTTTGCAGCAGACGGAGATTCAAATCTCTCAGTAAGATAATCCAATAGCTCCTTGGTGGTTGTAGCCTTCCTGGTAGTCTTTGCAATCCACTTTGACAAAGTAGATCTGACCATCCCTAGGGCTTTTCGATCCATGAGTTCCCATTCCTCCTGACTTACATCTTTCGGTTTGACACCCTTCAGAGGCTTGTAGAGATCTTTGTTGTACAAGAGATCCTCAATCTGCATCCTCCAATATCCGTAGTCAGACCCATCGAATTTCTCAACCGCCTGTTTGTCCTTGCCCATTCTTGATTGCTTAGAACGACTCCCTTGATCTTGAAACCAAAAGCTCTGATACCAGTTGTTGTGAATATGGCCCTCCACAAACCAAGCAAACCACAAGAATAATAATCGCACACAAACAAAGCAAAAGAAAATCAAAAGCACAGAAAAGACAAGAGAAATTGTTTACCCAGTTCACCAATTTGATTGGCTACGTCTGGGGGCACTACCAAGCCAGGATCTTGCACTATGTATGTAAAATATGTGTTACAATGAATTGGGGGGCGGAATACAACTTATATATATATTAGGGAGTCAAACCTAACCCTAGATGGACAAGAGTTGCTGAAATTACGTCTAAAAACGGCCGGGAAATTCTGCCTCGACACTCAGGCCGCCGCCTGTGCCCATAAAGGCGATCGCCCATGCCTAAAATCCTCGAGCCAAAACCTCCTGCCTTCATGCGCGGTCGCCCAAACATGCCTGTGCGGTCGCCCACAACATGGAACAAGAACGATGTCCCTTACGCAGCCGTGGGCGGTCGCCCATAATGACCTGGGCGGTCGCCCAAGACCACAGAACCCCCAGACGAATTTCTCCCCTTTTGCTCCGAAGTCTAACCCGGTTGGTTCTCTATCCCAACACAAATTTTCCCTAAAACTTACTCTAAAAAAAAATTTCTTTTGGAGCTTATGCCTTTTTGTAATGGAACATTAAAATGGGACTTTTGTATCATTTGTAATGGGACGGAGATAGTACTCCTTCCATCCCACATGAGTGAGTGGAGACTAAAAAAATGAGCACGATATTTGAAGAAAAGTAGAAAAGAGAATTAGTGAGAGAAGATATTTGTAAGTATAAAAAGTAAAATATGAGATAGAAAATGAGTGTAAAGAACAGTAATTTAATTGATGTTATAAGTATAAAAATAAAATATAAAAGAAAATGAGCTAATAAATAGTATAAAACGTTTTTTGTCGTTTTGGAAAGTCTATTGAAAAAAGACGAATGAAAAAAATATAATAAGTCTACGCTTATTACTTACAAGTCAACACTCAACAGGTTATTATAAGGCGTAAACTGTAATTTTAAAACCTCAAGTTGACTAGTTAAAAACTCCAATTTATTATTGAAATGATTTTTCCACTTTTTTTTTTCTAATATAAAGGTACTTTGAATAAAAGATACTATATTATGAAAATTTAAAATTTGTAAATGACGTAAAAGTAAACGGAACGGGGTGTACATCATTTAGAAGATTCTATATTCGGTTCCAATGCTATGAAATCTATATTTTTATAATATTATGAAAAATTAGTTTTTTTTTTTTTTATAAGATTTACTCGTATTATCATAAGGAGCATTAAATTGCTAATTGCAAAGTACATAAAAAGCTATTCCCTCCGTCCCAAAATGTTTGTCCCATTTAACTTTTTTGTTGAATTTTGATCACAAATATATGACAATTTAATTATGTTCATGAAATTCTAAAAATTCCTATTGATTCACCATTAATAATATTATCAACAACAACTTTTAGAATTTCATGAACATGATTAATCTCTCATAAATTTGTGGTCAAAATTCAATAAAAAAGTCAAATGGGACAAACATTTTGGGACGGAGTGAGTATTTATTTGCTTGATACAACATAGGTCTTGTACATTGATTATTGTGCATAGCTGGATGCATTCATTACATTTGTTAGTTTGATTTGTATCCTTATGGTCCCCCGTTAGTTAATTAGACTGTGGGGTAACGGAAAGGTACCAAAATGAAGAAAATTTTGGTCAAGTTGGTTTGTGGTGAGAAGGATGTGTAAAGAGAAGGCATCCACAATTTTCATATCTTCAACTCTTTTTAGCTTTGAAAATTCCATATGCCTACCTTATATTCAGAATTGTTGGTTAAATAGATTTAGCCTATTCCAATCACTACTTTTAGAGGATTTAATTGTTCATAAGTATGCTTTAACATCCATGTTCCATGTTCGTGTATGTTTTATCGATTAATGATGCATTTTTGGTCAATTCTAGTCAGCTACGTCAAATCGGTATTGCAGAATGTTATAACATTTTACTTTTGGTCGGTTGAATTAAAATTCATTTAAGTAGATCGTCTTTTCGCCCCTCCCCACTCCCAACAACACGCGCAATCAATTTTGCAGAACAATTTTGGAGAATATAAATCAAGTATGTTGAATGTGTGAAGACCGCTATACAATCAGCTTTATAGGCTTCAAATACATTTCTTGATATTCAGCATGCATTTTAGAGATACTTCCCATTTACTCCCTCCATTTCATGTAACATTTCTATTTTGTCATTTTAAACGTCTCATATAAGATTTTTGTTTCTCAAAATGACAAAAAATCTTCAATATTCTTTTTACTCATTTTCTCTCTTACTTTACTTTTATACTCACAACACCAATCAACTTACTATTTCTCCCACTCATTTTCTCTCATACCTCACTTTTCATATGTTATGTTGGGCGCAAGCGCAAGCGTCATCAACAAATTCAGGTTATGCATCACCACATAAATTTGGATAACTATACAATATAACAAGAAAAATAAATAACACAAGATTTAACGTGATTCACTCCAACATCAACGGATTACGTACACAGACTGATCAACGACTTTCATTATATTATCATGTAATTACAATAACGCAAGTTTTAATCAAAAAACTCGCAAAAACTCACCACTTACCACAAACCCAGTATTACAAGAGTGAAAGTATCAACATTCTTCTTAATATTTTTGAATACACACGCAATCAATATACAACTCTCTCTCATAATTGCATATACTGCTAATCAACCAATCTTTTCTAACGGAGGGAGCCTCTCTTAGTACCACCAAGACACACCCAATACAATAACCACATACCTTTTATATAGCCACACCAAAAGCCCTAATTATATTTTATAATAATATATATCACCTTGCAGCACAAGCCAAATCTCCACAAATTTTGGCAACTTTCGTGCCAATAATCCTTGATACATTAGGATTCAATATCTTCCCAATTTACCACTTGGCAAACCAATTAGAATAAGGATTTTAAGACAAAAATCCCAACATCATACTAACAAAATTTATACCACTTATATATATATTTTTTTTAATCTCTGTATAAAAACCTAAATAAAAATCTTAGGAGTTATGCCTAGTCCAAAAATCCCAATTTACATCACACTAAAAACGTAAGTACACCATGTTTTCTTTTTCTTTTTTTTAAATCAACTTAAGTTTTCGGAAGAAAAGTTATGCCTAGTACAAAGTATTTAATTATATACTAATTAAGAATATGAGTTTTTATCAAGAATTAACTCAAAATATGATATTTACAAAAAATAAAACATGTAAAATGTGATATTACAAAAAACTACTTTTTTTTTTTTGCATTTTCAGTTAAACAACTAATAAATACATTTATTAATTTAAAATACATTTTTCAGTTGTTTATAACTGATAAATTTATTTATCGATATCTTAAAGAGTATTTTGTGCTTGATTTTTTGGTTAAACAACTGATAAATACATTTTATATTGACAAATGCATTTATCAGTTGTTTATAACTGATAAATGCATTTATCAGTTGTTTGACGGATAAACGAAAAAAAAAATTAACTTTTTGTAATATTTAAAACTTTTTTCGTAATATCCAACTTGTGTGTTTTTTTGTCATATCCATCTTTCAAAAATAGTTATTGGTAAAACCTTTTTTTTACCAAAAACTATCTCAAAAAGATGTTATTTACTAAAAAAAAACATGTAAAATGTGATATTACAAAAAAACTACTTAATTTTTTTCCCTTTTCAGTTATAAACAACTGATAAATGTATTTATCAAAGTAAAATGCATTTATCAGTTGTTTATAACTGATGAATTTATTTATCAATTTTTTAAAGAGTATTTTGTGCTTGGTTTTTTGGTAAAACAACTGAGGAATACATTTTACATTGATAAATGCATTTATCAGTTGTTTATAACTGATAAATGATTGATAAATGCATTTATGAATTATTTTACAGATAAACCAAAAAAAAAAGTTTTTTTTATAATATTTAAAGAGTTTTTTATAATACCAAACTCAACTTAACTTAAGAATAAAGATTTTTTCATTTTTTTTTTTTACCATTAAAGTACATCAACCGTACAAGGAACGGCAACATTTTATCAATTTCCGTTTCAACTTTAATATCTTTCATTGCCCAAAAAAAAAAAAAAGGAAAAAAGGCGATTATCTTCCTTAAACGCAAAGCTAAGTACTGCTATAAAATTTTACTATGAAGATTCCTCTAAGCATTAGCTATAAGTAATTCTAATTTTATAACTAATTACATGGGCAGTCACAATCATATTACTCCCTCCGTCCTACTTCAACAAGAGTCCTATTTTTTCTTTTGGTCCGTTCTGTACTAAGAATACAATTTCATAAATGACAAATTTTGAACAGTGTTTCGGACATTTATACCCTTATAATATAAATATTTTTACAAAAAAATCAATCATTATGCCCTTATAATGTTAACATATTTATAAAAAAAAAAAAACAATTAAAAAGAGATTTTATCATAAATATTTTAACTTTTACATTCTCCCTCTTCTAATCTTTTACCCACTTACAATTCTTTATTATAACATTTTTCCTCGAACTAATCACCAGTGGGTTGACTCTATGATGACATTTAAGAAAGCCGTTTAATCATATGGTATTTTAATATATCTAACATAATCTGGCCATAATGAAGCAGTATAAAGTAGATTATTCCACAAAGAGACAAATTCTTTATGATTTTAATTTAAGGTATACTCCCTCCGTCCCACGTAACTTATTTCCTTTTTGGTCCGTTCCGCGTGAATACAAACTGCCCAAAATAGAAATAAATTTATTATTTTATATTCACCCTACCCCACCCACTCATTCTCTCTCTTCATTTCCTACCACACAATTTATTCAACCAACTCCACTCATTCTCTCTCTTCATTTCCTACCACACATTTTCATTATCTTAATAATATTTTTTAATTATCGTGCCCGAAAAAATGGTTTGTAATAAGGTGGGATGGAGGGAGTATTTCATATTATTCGAAATAAAATGTATGATATTCTTCTTTTATAAGGCAAGTCCACATCCACATTCATTAGGATTTATTCTAGTTGGGTATAAACTAAAAGTATTCCTTCCTATCCAAAATAACTGTCATTTTTAAATAAAATATTTGGTCCAAAATAATTATCGCTTTTGGAGTTGAAAGAATTCAAATTTCTATTTTATCCCTTCGTTTAAACTTATTTTCCTTTATTAATTAGATTCTCATGTGAAGTAGTGTAAGAAAGAAAATATTAAATAAATGAGGAAAATCTTGACACTTTTATCGTTAAGCTGGGATAATAGTTATCTATCAATATATAATTACAAGGTTTTGGAAATTTTTTGGCCATTGAGGGGCAATTCCGCCTTTTCACGTGGTGGCAAAGTGGCAATTAGCAAGGCAAAAATCCGACGTGGCGAAATGTGATAGGCTGTTTTCTTTTTTTTAAAAAAAAAAAACTGATTTGGACACATGTCGGTTGAATGAAGAGGGGCATTTCGGGCATTAACTAGGCGCGTGTGGAACACGCGCCAAACAGGGCACGTTATCTCAGCATTTTTCCTTTTTTTTTTTTCCTTGACACATGGCAACACACGATTGGCTGTAGGATTTCAAAAAAAAAAAATTCATCCCATTTCTTTTACCTCAATTATTATATATTAAATTAATTTTTTTTAATTTTTTTTACACCAAAATTCATAATTTTTTTTTCTCTTTAAATAGAGACTTCTTTCATTTGATTTGGACACAGAAAAAAAACCCACTTTTTTCAATATAATTTTCTTAATTTTCCTTTCTAATTTTTTAATATATTTTTAGTTACAAGTAATTAAGTGTGAAATATTTTATTTAATTATAAATGATAATAATATTAAGCATTGTAAATAAAGTATTTATAAATTTGTTAAATATCTAGCCGTCTAAAAAAAATTGTGTATTTGGCGCCCTTTGATTGACTGGCTGGATTTCATATTTTTTTTAAAAAAAATCTATTTCTTTGACCTCAATTATTTTATAATAAATTTATATTTTTTAAAAAATTTTACACCAAAATTCATAAAAAAAAATCTCTCTTTAAATAGAGACTTCTTTCATTTGATTTGGACACAGAAAAAAAAACCTCTTTTTTAAATATAAATTTCTTAATTATCCTTTGTTAATTTTCCTTTCTAATTTTTAATATATTTTTAGTGAAAAGTAATTAAGTGTGAAATATTTTATGTAATTATAAATGATAATAATATTAATAATTTTACTAATCTTGAAAATAAAGAATATAAAATTAAATACAAATGGTGGGGTATAGGATGATTAGTTGGATTTAGACGTGGCCGGTTCCAAAAACCGCCGGTTAGCCGGTTGAAAATCGGCGGTTGAAACCTCCAAAATCCCCAACCGGAACCGAACCGCCTAACCGGCTAGACCGGTTACGGTTTAGGCGGTTCACGGTTTTAACGGTTATCCGGTTAACCTCCGGTTTGACGGTTTGGATATGCTCGGCTGTTAGTACCCTAAATACTTGGGCCCGGTTTAATTAATTAAAACCCCAAAGATCCAAGTGTCCGGCCCCGGTTAAACAGAAACCCTAAAGAAGGAATCTCATTATTAGGTCAAACTCCGCGGGCTGCGTCGTCGCCTTGGAAAGGACGCGGTTGGAAGAGCCGTCGGCCCTGCCCGCGCATTGGGCCGATCGACCCTTTTATTAGAGCCGATCGACCCTTCTATCCTAGAGCCGATCGACCCTTTAGAAGGCCCGGCCAGTTACCGAACACTATAAATAGGGGTGCCCGGCTCCCATTCTCGACACACAATTTACTCGGGAGAAGCGAGACTACACTTGCTTTACCCACAGTTTTTCTTACTCTCTCCGAATCGCCCTAGATTCGACCTCAAAGTCTTGCTACAATTGGTAAGACTCTTTTTAATATTTTTGTTCTTTATTATTATTGTCTTTATTATTATTATTGTTTGCATGCTTAGTATATTTTAATTACTTTATTTCTTGCTTATGTCATATATGCTAGATTTAGGGTTGTTTTAATATATTTAAATATGTAATAGCCGAGGATGATCTAAGGTTTCGCCCTAAGAAACCCAATGGATCTAGGAACTATTTCTTTCCTTCCGCCTTAGTTATAATTATCCCATGATCAACAATCCCCCAAGGATGAACGTTGATTAGTGCACCTTCCGAGGGCCTAACTCAAAGGTTCTAGGGTGTGATTATTAATTAATTCTTTCTCTCCCCTCCTCCTTATGCATGATCCCGTTTCTTCTATCTATTCCTGTAAACACCGCACACAACCAACACCCCATATGCTAGAAAGACCGATTCGTCGGGCAATAGGAGTGATAACGTTTCTTCTTGTTGTAACTTGACCCCGAACCCAATTAACTGTTTAGCCTTTTTTCAAAGCTTTGGGCTATATCAAAGTGGCGTGGCGACTCTCAAAATTAAACTAATATTTTAATATGGTTTAAAGCGAGTGTCACTAAATGAATATCCCATTTCGATCTGACATTATATAATTAATTATTTCAAACATCCGAATGCGCGTTGCATCGGGACGGGGTATTCACAGTGGCGACTCCGCTGGGGAGTGTTTTGAAACTTTTTCAAACTAAGTGGGTCAGACTTTCGTTTTCCTTTGTGGTGTTGTATTTTGCTTTCTTTTTATTTTCTTTACTCTTAACTGTTGCATTGCATGCATGCATTTCATGTAAATAAAAAATCTTTCTTTTTTTTCCTTAAAAAAGGAATTAGACTTTTTACCTCACACTACCACTAGAGTCCGTGTCACACTGCACAGACACCCTTTTACCCTTCGGAGAAGCCAAAGTGCGGGAAGTGTGGTGATCATGTCGCCTCCCTTCCGAGTCTCACTTGGCCATCCACTCATCAGTGCGCTTCGGCTGCACGGTGGGAGCCTAAAATCTAACCCTTGCGTCACCCACTTTTCTAGGAATACACTCCATGTGACCGGTTGGTTTGACTAGCTTTTTTATGTAGACAATTAATAAGGTCTTTATGTTAAGTCACTACGAATCAATGATAAGTCAAGATCTATAAAGGCACAAAAAATTTGATTTCCTTTTTAAAAGGATGTGCCATGTAAGGTCGAGTGCTTGTTAAAAGATCTTGTCTTATCATAGGTCTGTAGTACTTCCCATAAATATCATGTCTATATGAGACGGTTAGTCGTTAGGATCCACAACTTTAGGACCTTTAGTTAGTTGCGAAAAAGGGGTATCCCTTCCAACCAAGAGTAGGGTCTATAAAATAGAGGGCTTTTTTGTAAATAAAGTGCTTAACCACTCCTCATTTTTAGGACCTTCCGAGGTCCGCTCCTCATTCTTAGGACCCTCCGAGGTCCGCTCCTCATTCTTAGGACCCTCCGAGGTCCGCTCCTCATTCTTAGGACCCTCCGAGGTCCGCTCCTCATTTTTAGGACCCTCCGAGGTCCGCTCCTCATTTTTAGGACCTTCCGAGGTCCGCTCCTCATTTTTAGGACCTTCCGAGGTCCGCTCCTCATTCTTAGGACCCTCCGAGGTCCGCTCCTCATTCTTAGGACCCTCCGAGGTCCGCTCCTCTTTCTTAGGACCCTCCGAGGTCCGCTCCTCTTTCTTAGGACCCTCCGAGGTCCGCTCCTCTTTTTTAGGACCCTCCGAGGTCCGCTCCTCTTTTTTAGGACCCTCCGAGGTCCGCTCCTCATTTTTAGGGCCCTCCGAGGTCCGCTCCTCATTTTTGGGGCCCTCCGAGGTCCGCTCCTCATTTTTGGGCCCTTCCGAGGTCCGCTCCTCATTTTTAGGACCTTCCGAGGTCCGCTCCTCATTTTTAGGACCTTCCGAGGTCCGCTCCTCATTTTTAGGACCTTCCGAGGTCCGCTCCTCATTTTTAGGACCTTCCGAGGTCCGCTCCACATTTTTAGGACCCTCCGAGGTCCGCTCCACATTCTTAGGACCCTCCGAGGTCCGCTCCTCATTCTTAGGACCCTCCGAGGTCCGCTCCTCATTCTTAGGACCCTCCGAGGTCCGCTCCTCTTTCTTAGGACCCTCCGAGGTCCGCTCCTCATTTTTAGGACCCTCCGAGGTCCGCTCCTCATTTTTAGGACCTTCCGAGGTCCGCTCCTCATTTTTAGGACCCTCCGAGGTCCGCTCCTCATTTTTAGGACCCTCCGAGGTCCGCTCCTCATTTTTAGGACCCTCCGAGGTCCGCTCTTCATTTTTAGGACCCTCCGAGGTCCGCTCCTCATTTTTAGGACCTTCCGAGGTCCGCTCCTCATTTCTAGGACCCTTCGAGGCCCACTCCTCATTTCTAGGACCCTTCGAGGTCCACTCCTCATTTCTAGGACCCTCCGAGGTCCACTCCTCATTTCTAGGACCCTCCGAGGTCCACTCCTCATTTTTAGGACCCTCCGAGGTCCACTCCTCATTTCTAGGACCCTCCGAGGTCCAATCTCCATTTCTAGGATCCTCCGAGGTCCGCTCTTTACTTCTTGGACCCTTCAAGGTCCACACCCTCTACTGCGGACCGCTCTAGGATCAGTCTCTCTATCTTGGACCGTTCAAGGTCCACTTTTTGACCCTTCGTGGTGCTCTTCCTATACTATGTCCACTCTCCCAATCTTGGACCATTCAAGGTCCACTTCTCATATCTTGGACCGTTCAAGGTCCACTCCTCATATCTTGGGCCGTTCAAGGTTTGCTCCTCTTCTCTTGGACCCTTCAAGGTTCGCTCCTCTTCTCTTGGACCCTTTAAGGTCCACTCCTCTTCTCTTGGACCCTTTAAGGTCCACTCCTCTTCTCTTGGACCCTTCAAGATCCACTCCTCATCTCTTGGACCCTTCAAGGTCCACACTCCTCATATCTTGGACTGTTCAAGGTCTGCTCTTCTTCTCTTGGACCCTTCAAGGTCCACTCCTCTTCTCTTGGACCCTTCAAGGTCCACTCCTCAATTTAGGACCCTTCGAGGTCCACTCTCTCCATCTAGGACCATTAAAGGTCCACCCTTCCACCTGAGACTCTTCGAAGTCCACCCCTCGTCTCTTGGACCATCCATGGTCCACTCCTCTACCTTTGACCACCCACGGTCTACATCCTTCAAGTTAGGACCCTTCAAAGTTCTACCTCTTATCTCTTGAACCATCCGCAGTTTGCTCCCTTAGCCTTAAAACCATCCATAGTTTAGATCCTTTATCTCTAGCACCCTTCAGCCAAAGACCCACCTAGATCAAACCTCTCTCGACCCATCTAGATCAAACCACCATCTAGGGCCTACCTAAGCCAACTTACCAAAGACCGATTAGCTCATCTGGATCACCCTCACTTATATTTGACCAAGGATCGAGTCATCTTCCTCTCCTTTTTTCACCAAACGGACTCTTTTACATTCATCCTCTCTCTTTCTCTAAACTTAACCCTGGTTGTATCATCAATCGGGGCCCCCTCGAACTACGGTGACCTGAGACTCGTATCTTAAATGGTAAGGGTTACGTAGGCAACTTCAGCCCGGTCAGACTCTCAAATTGTGGAGATCAACTATTTTCTCAAGGATGCCTTAAGATTAATTATGAATCTAATTCAACTCATTGGCTTGACTCCGCCATATGTTCTTACAGAATTCCACATCATGTCTCTGGAGAAGAGCATTGAAGCCCTCAAAGAAGTCTCAAACATGAGGTTGGGAGTGATCAACCTCCTCAAAGACATGCATGAAATTGAGCAATACCATTTGTCTTGCATTCACGAGTGCTTGAGAAGAGATCCTCCTCCTGTGCAATTCCAGAGTCCCTATCATCCACATGCTTATGGTCCCACTTATGGTCCAACACATCAGAATTTCTCATTCAGGATGCCTGCTGTGGCCACCAACCAACTAAAGGCATCAATACCCGAGAAGAAGATCAACAAGGAACATTTTGATGACTTAGGAATGCCTGTGGGTGAGTTCTTCGACATTTTGGTGGGAAAGAATTTGATCGAGCCGCTCGAGAACTACAAGCCTATTAACCCAAAGGAAGACTTAGATACATCCAAGTTTTGCAAATACCACAAGTATGCTGGGCATACCACTGACAAATGTGTGCAACTGAAACGCTCAATTCAAAGATTGATCAACCAAGGGAAGACCCAAGGCCTCATTAATGAAGAAACCCTCGTACTTCAAGGAAGGATTTAGATTCATTCAGTCTTGTAGGTTCTAGTGTGTCTTTCTTACTTCCACTTTGGGCATTGGTATGTAATGTCCACTTTAGATTAGTTACTTCAATAATAAAAAAAGGTCTTTCTTTCTTTTCTTTCTAGACTTGAGACATAATCTCGCATTACTTTCAAGAAGATTGTTTTATTTATAATTATCACTTGGTTGCTAAGCTCACTAATAAACTCACCGGCTAATAAAGTAAACAATGAATGAATGCTTTGATTGGAGTAAACAACTCACCGTTCCTTCTTCATATACACCATCCCTATACACCCTTCTCTCACACACTCTCTCCATACTCCACCATATACTTTTCATACACTCCTTGTACATACCCGTTATACCGTCTCAAACATACACTTCCCCAAATACACTCTCCCCCGCTTGACCTCCTTTCCATATGATCAAGACAAGCACAAAGACCGTTGTTGCTCATCATCAGAAAATAGCTGCTCACGCCAATGCAAGATGCAAAGGGTTGTTCTTATCCTTCGCAAGTGCTACATAAATATCAACTTGGGGCTTACCAACCCCCCAATCTCGCGTCTCCTCTGATTTTCCATTTGATCGATAAGCTTTCATTGAATATGCTCACATATCTTTCGCATGGTCCGAATATATTATTGCCTTACTCAATGAGTCGGTTAAATGAGTTTGCATTTATTTTAAATACTCTTTTGAGAATGCCATCCAGTAGCGATTGAAGCTTAAACCTCTCACCATAGGAAGCCATAACCTTATCCTCACTAAATAATACCCTTTCATTTCAAGATCGACAAGTTTTGAGACCCTAAGGAAAAAGCCCATACTAGGGGCTTCCCTGACTCACAAAGGAAGTAATCACCTCCAAGCTCAAGAAAGGCGGAATGCAAAAGAAGCCCATACTAGGGGCTCCCTTGATTCACAAAGGAAGTAACCACCTCCAAACCCAAGAGGGAAAAGGTAAAACCATCCTAAGGCATACGCTAGGGGCTATCGCGAGCAAACAAATCCGAAGGCTTTTCTCGAGAAGATGGTGTTAAAAAAAAAAAATAAAAAAAAAAAAAAAAAAAAAATCACCCCGAAGTGAACCTCCCATCTCAAAGGTTGTGAAAACGAGACATCGAGTGAAGGTCCTATCGTGATCAAGTTACCTGCTGAAATCACAACAAACTCGCGAGAAGAAGCAACAAAAAATCCCCTCTTGGACAAATCCCGTAAACCAATTCCAAAGTCCATCCTCTCACTTTTAGAGGATTCCATCACCACCCTTGACCTTATCAAAATCAAAGTTAACCTCACTCTTAGAGGTTCTGAAGAAGCAGCAACAAGAAAATCCCTTCACCTTAGAAATCCCAAACACATCCTCAAGCCAACCTCTCAAAGAATGGCCCAGCCGACCTCTCACTTTAAGAGGTCATGTTAAGCATCATCCAATGGTCGATCGCAACCCAAAGACCAGCTACAACCGCTACCGGATGGCATTCTCAAAAGATTATTTAAAAGAAATGCATATTCAGATTTTTGAGTCACTTATTATCCTACGTGAGCATATTACATATTCTCTCAAAAGTTTGGGAACTTGTCCTATTCTTGAAATTCGTTCATTCGACTCCTCAAACACTCTGCCTCGCAAAAAGTCTCACTGGGCTTCGCATCCGTGCCTCTCGCCGGCACTCCGGTAAAAGCAAGGAGACACGCGCTGTGGACTACTCCCCTCGGCTTGCATGAGAACAAAGGAACAAAGAATCTTCACTTGAAGGAATGAAAAAATCTTTGGGTTATAATCGATCAATTCCCACCTTTTCTTCCACCCCAATCTTTTTTCTATTTTTCATTCTTTCCCATGAAGGAGATCAATGCAACGGCAGCCCGCACCACAATTACCACCGAACAGAGCAACAAGCAACAACGGAACATCCTTCTCCTTCTAAAGACAAGCCAGATTTCACCTTCAAATCAAAACATTCATTTGTTTACTTATATAATTGGAATTTGACAAACCAATCAGTGAGGTCCATTCACGAGCAATCAAGATGTAATTCTGAATAAAATAAATTCTTCAAATGTCTCGACAAGTCTTCTTTTTCTACATCATAGGAAAATAGAGGCAAACACTGTCTTTCTGTCTGCAGGGGCTTCCATACACTTTTCCACACCTTGTGATGATTATACTCTCCCAAAAGAGTCAAACCCAAAAGCGAAAGTATCATACACGAACTCGGGATCCATTCCCACCTTCGAAAAAATGCGCCCCTGCACATATACATTTCCGAGTCTTGTCCAGCGACTGATTGACCATTGTTCGAAACGAGGGGTCGCCCCCGTGGCCGCAAGATGACTCTGTCTGCAAATGGGGATGCATTGAATCTCTCCAAGTTGGGGCTTTTGTTAAGCCGTTCTCTCAGGCTCTCTTCAGGTTTGCTCTGCATCATCATCAAGCCGGGGCTTCGCCATTCCCTTCAGGTTTGCTTTGCATCACCAACTGGGGCTTCGCCATTCATCATCAACTGGGACTTCGCCAAGGTCACTTCATCAAACATTGGGGCTCCCCTCAACAAAAATGGGTCGACTATGTGGTTCTTCAGAAAAGGCCAAAGTGCTCTAACAAAAATCGGAGCTCCAATGAAATCATATCTAGCATGAAGGACATCCCTTGTCATCAAGATCAGCATGTGGTAAACTCTTTGAGTTAGTTAGAAACATGATTAATCATAAGGCCTCTTTATCAAATAAACATGCTTTCAAAATACTGTCCTCCTTGGTACCTTGTTTACAAAAATCACTCTTTGGTCTCCACAAATTTTCAAACTCTTCAAGTCTATCAAAGACGTATCTCTCTCAAGATGACTCGGCCCTTATCTCTCGGACATCAAACTTACCTAATCCCACCTTCTATCATCGACACTTACTCGGCCTCGCCTAGTTTAAACCAATAACCTTTCTGCTCAAACTGCCTTGTTTAGACTTACCGCAAATGTAAAACCCTAGCCTCAAGCCTAGGTGACAAAAACCTTTCTAAACCCTAGCCTCAAGCCTAGGTGACAAATACCTCTCTAAACCCTAGCCTCAAGCCTAGGTGACAAATATCTTTCTAAACCCTAGCCTCAAGCCTAGGTGACAAATACCCTTCTAAACCCTAGCCTCAAGCCTAGGTGACAAATATCTTTCTAAACCCTAGCCTTAAGCCTAGGTGACAAATACCTCTCTAAACCCTAGCCTTAAGCCTAGGTGACAAATACCTCTCCAAACCCTAGCCTTAAGCCTAGGTGACAAATGCCTCTTTCTAAACCCTAGCCTTAAGCCTAGGTGACAAATGCCTCTTTCTAAACCCTAGCCTCAAGCCTAGGTGACAAATGCCTCTTTCTAAAACCTAGCCTTAAGCCTAGGTGACAAATACCTTTCTAAACCCTAGCCTCATGTCTAGGTGACAAATGCCTCTCTAAAACCCTAGCCTTAAGCCTAGGAGACAAGACTCCTCTCTAAGACTTAGCAATGATTATCCCAATCTTTTAATCGCTTGGTTCTTCGGCTCGGGAAGCCATAATAATCCCAATCAATTCACACAACTAGTCTTCATCAGTAAACAGTAGCCTAAGTCCTTTCGGCCTACAGCTTCCCGCATTTGAGGTCTATCCTCCATTTCAAGGGTCCGTCCCGCATCATCAAAGGGTCCGTCCCACCTTCAAAGGGTCCGTCCCGCATTTCAAAGGGTCCGTCCCGCTGCCTTTCAAAGGGTTCGTCCCCGCATTGTCAAAGTGGTCCGTCCCGCATCTTCAAAGGGTCCGTCCCGCACCTTCAAACGGTCCGTCCCGCATTTCAGAGGTCTATCCTCCATTTCAAGGGTCCGTCCCGCATATCAAAGGGTCCATCCCGCATTTCAGAGGTCTATCCTCCATTTCAAGGGTCCGTCCCACATCTTCAAAGGGTCCGTCCCGCATTTCAGAGGTCTATCCTCCATTTCAGTGGTCCGTCCCGTACGATCAGAAGGTCCGTCCCGCATTTCAGAGGTCTATCCTCCATTTCAAAGGGTCCGTCCCGTACATTCAAAGGGTCCGTCCCGCATATCAGAGGTCTATCCTCCATTTCAGAGGTCTATCCTCCATTTCAAAGGGTCTGCCCCATACACTTTCTCTCAGTACGCGAATCAAGACTAAACTTGGTTTATTTGCACAACACGGAGAAATCAAGACTGCACTTGATTTGTTTCATCACACACAATTTTCAAGGGAAAAATCAAGACTATACTTGAATTTCCTTTCCACACATTATCTCACAAATCAAGACTACACTTGATTTGTTCCATCACACACAATTTTCGAAGGAAAAATTCAAGACTATACTTGAATTTCCTTTCCACACATTATCTCACAAATCAAGACTACACTTGATTCGTTCCATCACATTCAATTTTCAAAGGAAAATTTCAAGACACTTCTTGAATTTCCTTTCCACATATTTTCAAAGGAAAAATCAAGACTACACTTCTTGAATTTCCTTTCCACATATTTTCAAAGGAAAAATCAAGACTACACTTCTTGAATTTCCTTTCCACATATTTTCAAAGGAAAAATCAAGACTACACTTCTTGAATTTCCTTTCCACATATTTTCAAAGGAAAAATCAAGACTACACTTCTTGAATTTCCTTTCCACATATTCTCACACGGAAAAATCAAGACTACACTTCTTGAATTTCCTTTCCACATATTTTCTCACGGAGAAGGCAAGACTATACTTGACTTTCCTTTTCGAACTACGACTTGGCTTGATTCCTTTTGGGATACGTAGGTAGCCCGACGTGGGTCCAGCCGCTTGACCTACTCCGGTCATCTTTTTGCGACTCAGATCGAGTCCCCACCTCACATTCGCAAAATCACTTTCCTGACCTCCTGAAATCCCTTTTTTCAGGACGGATCCTTTCTTTTATCGTCGACCCCACTTGTCTTACAAGAAGCGTCGCCGAGGCTTGTTAGTACCGGTCCGAAAAAGGTATTCTAAATACTTGGGCCCGGTTTAATTAATTAAAACCCCAAAGATCCAAGTGTGGCCCGGTTAAACAGAAACCCTAAAGAAGGAATCTCATTATTAGGTCAAAACCTGCGCCGTCGCTGTCAGCTTGGAAAGGACGCCAGTTGGAAGAGCCGATCGGCCCTTTGCCCGTGCATTGGCCGATCGACCCTTTTATTTAGAGCCGATCGACCCTTCTATCCTAGAGCCGATCGACCCTTTAGAGGCCCAGCCCAGTTACCGAACACTATAAATAGGGGTGCCCGGCTCCCATTCTCGACACACAATTTACTCGGGAGAAGCGAGACTACACTTGCTTTACCCACAGTTTTTCTTACTCTCTCCGAATCGCCCTAGATTCGACCTCAAAGTCTTGCTACAATTGGTAAGACTCTTTTTAATATTTTTGTTCTTTATTATTATTGTCTTTATTATTATTATTGTTTGCATGCTTAGTATATTTTAATTACTTTATTTCTTGCTTATGTCATATATGCTAGATTTAGGGTTGTTTTAATATATTTAAATATGTAATAGCCGAGGATGATCTAAGGTTTCGCCTACAGAAACCCGATGGATCTAGGAACTATTTCTTTCCTTCCGCCTTAGTTATAATTATCCATGATCAACAATCCCCAAGGATGAACGTTGATTAGTGCACCTTCCGAGGGCCTAACTTTCAAAGGTTCTAGGGTGTGATTATTAATTAATTCTTTCTCTCCCCTCCTCCTTATGCATGATCCCGTTTCTTCTATCTATTCCTGTAAACACCGCACACAACCAACACCCCATATGCTAGAAAGACCGATTCGTCGGGCAATAGGAGTGATAACGTTTCTTCTTCTGTTGTAACTTGACCCCCGAACCCAATTAACTGTTTAGCCTTTTTTCAAAGCTTTGGGCTATATCAAAGTGGCGTGGCGACTCTCAAAATTAAACTAATATTTTAATATGGTTTAAAGCGAGTGTCACTAAATGAATATCCCATTTCGATCTGACATTATATAATTAATTATTTCAAACATCCGAATGCGCGTTGCATCGGGACGGGGTATTCACATCGGCCGAGTCCTTGGTGTTGCTCGGCCGAGCAACCCTTTTAGGGTTTAGGGTTTTGAGGGTTGCTCGGTCGAGTCTTTGGTGTCGCTCGACCGAGCAACCCTTTTAGGGTTTAGGGGTTGAGGGTTGCTCGGCCGAGTCTTTGGTGTTGCTCGGCCGAGCATATCATTTTTCGATTAATTTTTTAACGGTTTTTTGAAAAAGTTAACTTTTAATTTTTTTCAATTTTTTTGAATAAATAAGACTATTTTAGACTTAAGTTTACTACATACATTTTTTGCAAAAAGGTTTATAAAAAAAGTTATGAATTTTTAAAGAAATAAAAATTTAACGGTTTTTGAAAAAAGTTAACTTTTAATTTTTTTCAATTTTTTTGGATAAATAAGACTATTTTAGACTTAAGTTTACTACATACATTTTTTGAAAAAGGTTTATAAAAAAAGTTATGAATTTTGAAAGAAATAAAACTTAACTTTTTATAAGAAACGAAAGTATATAAAAGAAAAAGCGACGGTACTTTAAATTTTATTAATTAAAATACAATTACAACGAGGGTATTGGTAGGAGTGGTGGTGGTAGGCTGGTAGTAGTGGACCTAGTGGTATTGATAGGAGTGGTAGTGGTAGCCGGTAGGAGTGATAGTAGTAGTGGTAGTAGCGGTAGTGGTAGTAACGGTAGTGGTAGTAGTAGTAGTGGTAATAGTAGTTGTGGTGGTGGTGAATGGTGATGGTGGTGATGTAGACCGATAGTAGTGGTAGTGGTAGGTAGCGATAGTAGTGGTGGTGGTGGTAGTAGTAGTAGTGGTAGTAGTAGTGGTGTTGGTGGTGATGGTGGTGGTGTAGACTAGTAGTAGTGGGTATTGGTAGGAGTGGTAGAGGTGGTAGTGGTAGTGGTAGTGGTAGTAGTGGTGGTGGTAGTAGTAGTAGTGGTAGTAGTAGTGGTGGTGGAGGTGGTGATGGTAGTGGTGTAGACTGGTAGTAGTGGTATTGGTAGGAGTGGTAGTAGTAGCGGTAGTAGTAGTGGTGATAGTAGTAGTAGTGGACCTAGTGGTAGTAGTAGTAGTGGTGGTGGTAGTAGAGCGGTGGTGATAGTAGTGGTGGTGGTAGTGGTGGTGGTGGTGTATGTAGACTAGTAGAGTGGTAGTACTAGTAGTAGTGGTAGTAGTGGTGGTGGTGCGGTGGTGGTGGTGGTACCGGTAGTAGTAGTGGTGGTGGTGGTGGTGGTGGTGGTGAACATAACGGCTAGTTTGAAAAAGTAGCCAGCTGGAATGAGTTACGGCGTTCGCTCGGCCGAGCAACTCATATGACTCGGCCGAGCATGACCGTTATTGGAAATTAACACTACTGGAAGGTTATGCTCGGCCGAGCAACTCATATGACTCGGCCGAGCAAGCCAAAACCGGCGGTTAACCGGCGGTTGGCCGGTTTTTCAAAATTTCAAACCTTAACCGAACCGGCCAATTACCGGTTTCGGTTAGCCGGTTCCGGTTAACCGCCGTTGACCGGTTTTGACCGGTTTTGGCCGATTTTCAACCTCCCGATTGGCCGGTTCGGTTTATAAAATGGACACGTCTAGTTGGATTGGGTAATATGGTTATTGAGTTTATTTTATTTTGATAGATCAAACAATTTATTTTATTTTTTTAAAAAAACTTTGAAGCATAGTAAATAAACTATTTAAAAATTTGTTGAATATCTATCTGTCTAAAAAAAATGTGTATTTATAAAAGCGAATATCGAGAAAGATGGCCATCATTTTTAAAATTTTGTTTGAAGTGTAAGTCATTTCATATTGTGGCATAACTCAAAATAATTGGAACAAATTTGTCCTAGCATGCCGTGATAAGGTGAAAATTTGGCACATGTCGTACTCGCGTCAACCGAGTCACGTTTACGCAGAGATATTTTCCTTTTTTTTTGTTGGGACACTTGGCGGCGTTTCATTGGCTTCTTGAATTTCAAATTTCTTTATTTTTCCATTTCTTTTACCTCAATTGTTTTATAATAAATAAATTTTTTTACACCAAAATTCATTTAAAAAAATTCTCTATAAATAGAGACTCTTTTAATTTGATTTGGACACAGAAAAAAAAATTATTTTTTTCAATATAAATTTCTTAATTTTCCTTTCTAATTTTTCAATATCTTTTTAGTGAAAAGTAATTAAGTGTGAAGTAATTTTTTTTAATTACAAATGATAATAATATTAATAATTTTACTAATCATAAAAATAAAGAATATAAAAGTAAATAAAACTGGTGGGGCATAGGATGATTAGTTGGATGGGATAATATGGTTATTGGGTTTATTTTAGTTCGATAAATCAAACAATTTATTAATTTTTTTTTTAAAAACTTTGAAGCATAGTAAATAAAGTATTAATAAATTTGTCATATTTTCTATCCGTCTCAAAAAATTGTGTATTAATAAAAATGAATATCGGGCAAGATGACCATCATTTTTAAAATTTTAATTGAAGTGTATGTCAATATTATAAGAAATAAAGATAATATAAATTGATATTTTAAAAGAGGGATAGGAAGCAGTGGGTTGGGTTTAATAATTTTAAAATTTTCTATCTGTCTCACAAAATTGTGTATTAATAAAAATGAATATCGGGCAAGATGACCATCATGTTTTAGAAGGTGAAGTTATTTCGTCTGGTGATATTGACAGAAAAATTTTGATACCGAGAATGTCGTTAACACCATCAGATATAAGGATTCCTTTTCGATTTGAGAGGAGGCAATTTCCCTTGATGATCTCATATGCTTTGACAATTAATAAAAGTCAAGGTCAATCGTTATCTATTTCTGGTCTCTTACTGCGAAAGCCAGTCTTTTCCCATGGTCAACTGTTTGTCGCTTTATCACGGGTCAAAAGGCCAGATGGTCTTAAAATATTAATTTGTAATGATGACAAGTCTTACCAATCTGATGTACGTACTGACAATGTCGTATTTAAGAAAATATTTCATAATGTATAAACGAATAGAGTATTTGGCTTATTTTATTTCAATTTCTGTCTTTTATATGTATAGTAACGCCCCGTTCATCGCACGGGAGTCAATCTAGTCTTTCTTAAAACCAATGAAATTCCAAAAACGACAGTTATTTGAACCGGAGGGAGTAATACGGAGTACAATAAAGAGATGTTCCATTACCTAGTTTAGTTTAAGTGCATCCTTACTCATAAACCATTTCAAGAGGTTTACTAGTCCGTTACATTATCATTTTATACACTTTCATTTCTATAAACTTCTAACAATTTTCCCCTCTTCAGAATCTTTAGGAACACTTTAAAAAAGATGATTTCGATTAAAAAAATAAATATTATTTTGGGACAATGAAGTATTTATTTTTTATAAAGCAAAATATCCAATTTGAAAAAAAAAAATTAAAAAAATGACAAACATGTCAGACATCAACCGCCGCTCCATAGACATTAACCGATTGATACAAAATGCTCCAAATTCATCCTAGTTGGCAAGCTTAGGTGGAATAGAGTCTTGGGATAGAGTGGTAATTCCACATCTTCGACCATCCTCTATAGTTAAGCAATCATCAAACCTTACAAAAAATTTAAGGTTTTTATGATCAAATTAATAAGGGGTCCATAAAATTTAATTAATGGAAAAGAAACAGACGTCAAATCTAGAATTTAAATACTTAATTATTCAATCAAAATTATTAGCATACCTTATGAATTATGAACGGAATATTTCGTGATGGGCAGGCCCAAGACTTTTTCTTCGAAAAACGGGCTCAACAAGCCCACTAAGGGACCAAGATCAAAGGAACAACACAAAAGATGGATCATGGCCCGTCAAACAATGGATGTCGGTCGTCGCCATTGAGCGACCGATCCCATCCAATGACGAGCCATCTCATCCATGAATCATAACCCGTCTGATAAAGAAGAGTCGTCGTCATCGAGCGCCAAACCCATCCAAGGACGAGACAACTCACCTGCTCACTTGCTCGTCGAGTTGCCTACTTAATGACGACCTTACTGGACGTACAGCTCCAGGTCGTCTTCTCATAAAGCTTGCTTAACAAGCCTTTCGAAGATAAAGCCAAATCTATCACTTGCCCACTCTGCGCTTATGTTCCCACGTAACTAGTAGTGGCGCCAAAAAGGTGTGCAGGTTTGACTTTCCGTTATTGTGCAAACCACTGTCCATGACAGGTACAGCAGTGTCCTTGTTCATACGGAGCAATCCCAAGACGCCATGTGTATGCATGGGGGGACAAAGCCAATCCAACGGTTGGCAATAATTCCATCCAACGGTCCAGATGGAAACCCTAGTTTCCTTCACCCACTATAAATATCAGAACAGTTCCTTGGGCTAAGGTAATGCATTTTTGCTTATTCACGTATACACACACCCACCATATCTTTATCACCTTTCTCCAGCCCAAACACTGATTCTCACGCCGGAGGGCCTTGCCGGACAAGCCTCGACGCAGTTCACAATTTATTTCCGGTGTTGTACAGATCAGAAGTCAGCCCAATACTCTGCTGGACCACAAGAGCTGAGCCTGAACGTTTTCCTGCTTCATCACCTTATGTTTTTGTATTATCATCATCGTTCCAAGTATTGGGACATGAAGAAAGCATAATTCAAATTTTTTAAATCAAAGTAGATCGTGAAATAAACCACACATTGAATATTACAAAAAACTTTTTAAATATTATAAAAAATTACTCTTTTTATGCGTTTATCTGTCAAATAACTGATAAATGCATTTATCAATTGTTTAACCAATAAACCAAGCAAAACATACTCTTTAAAAAACCGATAAATAAATTTATCAGTTATAAACAACTGATAAATGCATTTATCAGTTATTTTAACTAAAAAGGCAAAAAAAATATTAAAAAAAAAATAAAAAAAGAAAGAAAAGAAAAGTAGTTTTTTGTAATATCATAACTTACATGTTTTTTTTTAATTTTTTGTAAATAACATTTTTTTGAGGTAGTTTTTGATAAAAAAAATCCATTGATCATTGAGAAGGTCATTAGCTCTATCAGCAGAAATGCTTATCCCTGTGCTTTAGCAAAGAGGTCATGGGGTTAAGTTTTACTGCCTTATTAATCATTTAGTCTAGCTTTAACTAAATACTCTCTCACCGTCCCATATTATATACTCCCTCCGTCCCGCCCGAAAGGGCAATTTTGCCTCCTAGCACGGAAATTAAGAAATGAATAAGAAAGTGATGTAAGAAAGAGAAAAAGGTTAAATGTTGTGAGTATGAAAAATTAAATAGGAGAGAGAATGAGTGGGAGGAATAGTTAGGAGATAGAATGTTGTGAGTGTAAAAGTAAAGTAGGAGAGAGAATGAGTGGGGTAGGAAGAGTATAAAAATAATAAAACTTTCCTTTTTGGGGTTGCGCCTTTTAAACGACGCAAAAGGAAATCTACTTTCGGGCGGGACGGAGGGAGTAATAGTCCCATTTAACTATTCAAACATTTTAACAACTTATTTTCATTTCCATCACTAATCTTAACGAGCTTCACGTATTACTCCATTACTCCCTCTTCTTACGTGGTTGGCTCTCGTCCTCCCCTCTCCTCCTCTTCTGGTTAACAATTTTGAAATTTCAATGGTTTTACGTAACAATTTTGAAAATGAGATTATCTTTTTGTGACTAACAAAAAGATGACAAATGAAAACATATTTACAAATGATACCAAGGGAGTAAAAGATAGATAGAGACTTATTCCGTGCAACATTATTAAATTTACATTTAATGAATACTATATCCCAAGGCACACTTGAAATTCTAGCAATTTTTGGGACATAGCTTTTTATTTTGTTAAGATTTGGGACATGGCTTGAGAAACAGAGGTCACAGAGCCTTGAGAAACACTGTAGTCCTCATTCTGTTTCCTGGAGACTGCGAAACAGCAACTTCAGAAGATACCGTACTATTTAAGCATCCTCTTGAAGATCATGTACCTTTTGTATCCAAATTTCTTTGAACCCTAATTGCACTTTTGATCTACATTTGTAAACTTTATTATAAAGAGGTTGTCTCTTGGGACATTCTTTAATGAATACAAGACTTCATTCTAAACTTATTTTTTTTTTTTAAATAAAAACTTATGTTTTGTATTAAAGGTTAGGGGAAGAATGTGAAGAAAGCAACTCTTAAAAACAAAAGAACCTCATTTTCCCACATAAAAACAAGAACCCCACTCACAAAATTGTCCCTCTAAATTCCAATCTTGTTAGGTTCTTAATTAGAAATTTAGAATGTTTTAAAGCCTAGGCAAAGACATACAAGACATAACACATTTGTTGTCCCCACAAGGGTACAAGTTATGAACAAATAATTTTATTTAATTCTACTAAAATCCCACTAAATAATTGTATAGTACTCCCTCCGTCCCTGAAAGATTGTCCCATTTGCCATTTTGACTTGTCTTAAAAAGTATGTCTCATTTCTAAACATAGGCATGAATGTTAGTGCAAATCTACTAAGGTACAAGAAGGTGAAGCTCTTCTTTAATAATTGCAAAATGTACAACAAGACAATCTTTTAGGGAAGGAGGAAGTATTAAAGTTCTGCAACTGTAGAAAATAATGAACCTTCTTCATTTGATCATAATTGGTTTGCCCCCAATATATGGCCAAAAGGAGTTAAGAAAAGCCTAACATTTAAAATATTAGGGAATTTGACCCGAAAGTTCGCTTTTAGGACAAATCAGCTATAAGCCTTCTTGAGTTAGAAGCAGTAATATATAATACTGCATGCAATATTATTATATTCACTCATATGTGAATATAATACTGCATCTATAATACAACATGGTGAAGAAACTTCTCGGACATTATGATACTTTTTTAGAACTTCCCGATCACTCTCCCTTCCCTTAATATTAATGGTTGTATTGTAGTCCCCTCCCTACAAGGGTCATGTTTGAACAAGAGATAGTCTATTCTTCATTAATTATTAGAGGCCAAGATATCCAACACCTCACATGGCTTACAATGACTGACATTAATCAGAGATGTTTACATTGGTTACTAGTTTTTCAGATCAACAAGAGACAAAGATTTGCGGGATTTCTGTTTATATTAGAGTTTTTACTAATAGTTTGCTCAAACCCCGACACTAATAAGTGTTCACAACTGATTATTTTGAAATTAATATTTTCTGACTAGAGTTGAATTACGGTAAGATTAGGAATTTTCTTATGGTCTTTGATCTGGGGTTCAGCAAATGTGAGCTGTTTTTTGCCAAGGATCAAGAGTTTCCCTATGGTCTTTGAATCAAGGGTTCAACAAAGGTGAGCTGTTTTTTACCTAGGATCAAGGGTTCTTCAGACAGTAGTACGTAATGCACACGGGAGGCTATTGTTTGAAAATATCAAGTTATTATTTAGGTAATGGTCAAAGGGGGGTGCGTGGGGCGTATGGATTGTGGAACATCAGCAAACGTGGAAGCTTCGACAGCAGTGGGGCGGCCGCCTGGTAATGCATGAGGCGTGCGCCTCCAAGGCAGCAGCTTGGCCTGTGTTTGAACAAGATCCAGGCGGGCGCATGGATGCAGTCGAGGCGGGCGCCTGGGCTCCAGAGGCTGATTCAGTTGCTGAAGCGGCGTGAGGCTGGCGCCTGGAAAGAATCCAGGCGGGCGCCTGGGCTGCCGAGGCTGAAGACGTTTGCGGGCTTTTTTATTCGTTTATCTTTATTAGTTGGGCTAGGGTTTGTTTACTTAGTATATAAGGATTGTAACCCTATGTAACTATTAAGATTATTGCACAGAATAATAAGAAGCGGCCGAAATTCATAACCCCAAACAATTCCATCTCTTTCTCTTTCGATTCCAATTGCTTTTGTGTTTGGTTATTGTCAATTGCTTCCGCTGCATTGCACAACAAAATCAGTTGTGTGTTAGTTTATTCAAATACATTTGGGGGTACTTGGATTTATTAGAGTATTTTGAAATACATACTGATGTAATGCACCGATAAATGTCATTCAAGAGAGCTTTGTGCTTCTGATTTGTGTGTGGCCTGCAATAGTCTGTTCTGCAGTCCTACCAAGTCACCCAGCATCATCAAGGATTTGCTTTCGTAATTACATTAATTTACAGAAATATAATATAATTAGAAACGGTGACTTGGTTGCTGATTTATTTTTTAAAATCGGCACTAACACCTCCATTTGGAAGCAGTGCTACAAATTTGAATACTTTTTTGAAGTATTTAATCAAGGATATGGTTCTAATGGTATGTTCCACATCATTTAGCACAAACACAAGCATTTTAATAAATTATGGTTGTTGATGATGCTCATTGATGGTATACATTCGAGGTTTTATAAAGAAAAAGTTGAGATTAGAGTATTGATATACCAAGTTAGTGGGTAGTTTATTTACGGCGGGCTAACTACAATAGAGTTCATTTAGAAAGTACCCCCTCCCTCTAGAAAGAAAAATAAAATTGTCTTAAGTTTTATTTTAATTTGCCCAAAAAAAGTTATCTCATTTCTTTTAAAAAAAATTAAAAAAATATTAAAAAAAATATATATATATAAGCATACTTTATTATTTTAGACTTTTTAGAAAACAAAATACTACAGGCAAGCATTAAAAAAAGAAGATATGTAATACCTTAAAAGGGTGATTTTTGGAAAAGGTAAAAGCCAATGAAGGATAAATGCATCCATCCAAAATTGACCTGCAGAGAGAGATAAGGTAATCTAGGTAGTACCCAATTAAGAAAAGATAATGATGATATGGTTCCTGATTTTACTTAAAGAAGGTATAATAAATATATTAATGTTATCATAAAAAAGAAATGTTAGCCAAACTCCAAAATAATGCAAACAGAAGAAGAAGCAATAACAATGATATGTAAATTAAATTGATTTTAAAAATGGTGAGCGTATTTGTTTTTAGCTGGGCATGCCCAAACGTATAGTATAAGTAAGCATATTGCATACATATTGACTTCAAAAAACAGAATATGAATCCGACTTTCCATAATTTACAGAAGTCAAGGAGAAGAGGATGATGATGATAACGACGAGATCAATAGAATTGTTCAAATAATATTTTGATGCAAAATTGGTTTAATAATTCGTCAAAAATGATAGCTTAACAATAACTTTATCAGGCCGGAGGAGATGAAAATAACTCCATTTATAATAGTAAGATTTTGATTCATCTTCGTCAACTGAATTATCCAAGAAATAAATTTATTTTCTTCACCACAGAGCTAATCAACAAAGGAAAACAAATGTGGGAAAAGCCAAATTGGGTCACACAGGAACATAACAAGACATTGTTTGGCTTTTAGCCTTAAGGGCAGGAGGAATTTGGCCAAAGAAAGGATAAGGTTAAAATGGAATCTCAAATGCTAGCTTTCATATGTTTTAGGAATTACTTTATTGATAAGCATGGGCGTTACAAAAAAAAAAGTATCTCTCTAAGTTCAAATCTTGACCGCGTCGACAAAGCTGAGCAAACCCCGCCAAGAAGATCATGGCCGTTGACATTTTACCACGTGGCATTTCACGAGCATCTAAAGGCCTATGCCGGCATCTGTTGGTAGGTGATTTGATATAAATAAATTAAATATGAGTTTTTGATTGTAGTGTTGTTATATTAAGATATTCTTTGTTCAATATTTCCGGGCTTCAAATTATTTAAATTGTACTAAAATGACTGTTAAAACGACAGTCACCTAGAAGAGTAATATTTTTAATTTAGGCACCGATGTAGTTAGTTGGAGGGGCGGGGCTAGAGAGATTGATTTCTCGAGTGAGACCTGTTTTACCATTCCTATAAGGAGGGAGGGGGGGTCATTTGTGGACTGTCTAGAAAAGGACTGCCCATTACTTCATCTCTTCTTCCTCCTTATCTACCCCTGCCTTCTTCTTCATCTTCCCTCTTCTTGTTCATTATTTTTTCTTCCTAGAGAGAGAAAGATTTTAGAGAGAGAGAAAAAAAAGATATGGGGAACTGTCAGGCCGTAGATGCAGCAGCACTAGTTATACAACACCCCAGTGGGAAGATAGAAAGGATGTATTGGTCAGTGAGTGCTAGTGAGGTGATGAAATTGAATCCAGGACATTATGTTTCTCTCATAATTCCGTTGCCAGTTGATGGCGAAGAAAATTCAGAGGAGAAGACAGTTAGATTCACGCGAGTAAAGCTTCTCCGGCCTAGTGATACTCTAGTTCTTGGCCGGGCTTATCGACTTGTTACTTCTGAAGGTTAGTTTCTCTTCAGTTTCTTCATCTTTCCTTATTATGGCATCTTTTTAAATTTTATTCAACTTTTTAGGTACTCTTATTGGATAGATGTTAATCATTTGTGTCTGTGTTCTCTATTTTCCAGAGGTTATGAAGGTATTAAGAGCGAAAAAGTACGCTAAGATGAAGAGGAACCAAGCAGAAGCTATGGAGGCATCACGGAATTCAAGTTGCCACGCTGAAGCAAGTTGTTCAGAACTGGAGAACACAAGCCAGGTAATTCTATGACTTCAATAAGCCTTTTGTTTAGGAAGACAGTTTAATAAGCCACTAAATATCTCAGTTCTTATTTTATTCATTTCCTGGGGTTTTAATTAACAAACAATTATCAATAATAAACTTAAAAGCTGTCTCAAACCTGCTAGTGTATTAGCTGTACTCTGCTAATGTACTGCCTAAAAAATGTTTTTTATGCATCTCAGTTAAATTAAGTTCATTTAAAGTACAAAATCTTTGATCATGTTTACCTAATGTACTGAAAGTGGCGTCGTAAACTGGAAGACAAAATAGAGTGTCAAGCTACGTTAAGTTTATAGAAACTGGCTCTAATTGCAGTAAAATATTAGGTTTATTTATGTCTTAAAACTTTGCATATTCTTAAAGGAAACAGCAAAAAGGTAAGAAAATGAATCTCATCTAGAGAGGTTGTGCTATAAGGTCATGTTCACGAGTACTTACTTGTACCATATTTTCGAATTTCAGGTGATGAGACTGGAAAGATACAAACAGAGAACTGGATCAGCAAACCTTGCTGCATCGCGGTCAAAATCATGGCGCCCTTCTCTGCAGAGCATCTCTGAGGCTGTGAGCTAAGGGTGGTGGTTGTTCATCTGTTTAGAAGTTTGACTTTTCAACCCTGGAAACAGATAATACCCATGAAAAAAGTGGTTCAGAAAAAAACATTAAGCACGATTGTCATCCAGAACTGTTAAAATCATTTTGATCAATAATAAACCTGTATAGCCAAGAAAGAGCAATTTACAACACTAACAGTGTTTCATAACATGCATCTAGATTTCAGAATTAAAGTTGCCTTTGCGTTTTGATTGATTGAAAAAAAAAAAAAAAAATTGGAAACGAGTAGAAGATCACTTGTGCAAATTTGAAAGATAAAGTGAAGACCTCTCAGGTCAGGTGGTGTAGAGTTCAAAATTTCAGTCTTGATCAGCATAACTTTGAGCCAATAACAAGGAAGCCCGGGCAGCCACCGAGCACCCCAGGAAGTTTCTTCTCCTTGAGTGCAATCAACATATCAGTGAAAGGTTCCACCAATAATGTCCCGGGCCCTCCATATTCCGTGTGAAAGAATTCACTGAAAATCTGCACGCAGAAAGAATTAAAAAGAGACAAAATAGTAATAATAAATATACAACTAGTTAGAACAAATTTAATATTTCTCCTTAAGTTCAAAACATAACTAATGTAGGTCCAAATCCAGGATAATGCCAACAAATTTACCAGTCTGCATATAAGGCTCAGCTTGAAACAAGCTGTCATGAACCAACTTGTTTGGTCTGTGACTCCAACCTAAGGTTTTAGACAAGTCAATAGTCAATCATTGAACTATTATAAGGCCAAAAATAAGTGGGCTACTTGTGACAATAAGAAATAAATGTTCAACTAAAACAGAATATACTCCGATTAATTACAAACAAATGAAATCAGGATAAAGAATATAATAAAAGTATGTTAATTGAATGTTTAAAGCCTTAAATTACAGGTAAAGTATGATGTGCCTGCATGTGTTTATTCATCGATCATCATTGCTCCACATTAATTGACCCCATAGCCTGCCTGTAGCACTTTCCGCTAGCCATGAATGATAACATGATATATCAAAAGACAGCATGACCATATGATTGGAAATAAGGTTGCAAATACCCAAATCCAGGCCATAATCAATTTGAACGAGCTTCTATTTGTCCGGGTTCAGGATTACTCCCAGACCCAATGGGTTTGTCAGATTCAGGAAATGGTCTAACTTACCCTGAAACCACCCCAATCATCCGCTTACAACAATTTGTCCTGAAGTTGTAAAAGAGCATGAAAATACCCCAATTATAGGATAATATGTTGGGCTTTGATGGACATTTTCTAACTACTAATCCAATTCTCATATTCAGGAAGTTGGGCCTCTGAAGCTTGAAAAAATATGTGCCACGAAACTTTCAAATTTCTCAGTTGTCTCATTCATCTAAAGAATATTTTGCACACTTGATAACAACGTATATACATTTAAGTAGATATCTCTTTCAGTTTCTATGGCTCGAGCAAATTATTTATTTGAAAATGATAGCTAACTACGTATAGTTCCTAAGCGGCTAAAAGCATCAATCAAAATGTTAAGTGTCTCTCACCCATGATCACATATATTATTCAAGAAAGAAAAGAAGAACTGACAATCTCTATGATTCTAATGTATGCCGACTTATATTTGTTGATGTGATTGAATGATGACTACGTCATCTCTATTCCGAGGGCTCCCAATGTGATGGCACATTTATCAAACATAAATGGTTGCAAGTTACACTGTTAGTCATGTTTGCTA